>CM060264.1:28045114-28417614 GCA_030684275.1 Acipenser oxyrinchus oxyrinchus
TGTTACAAGATGTTTTTACATACAATTACATTATTTTTTTTCACATTATTTTTTACATATAATTACCCATTTATACAGTTGGGTTTTTACTGGAGAAATCTAGGTAAGGTACAGCAGCAATGTCCCCTACCTGGGATTGAACCCACAACCCTCCAGTCAAGAGTCCAGAGCCCTAACCACTACTCCACACATTAGACTATGAAGGTTTCTATGACATGTTTTACATGTTTGCCTATGTATGGTATTAACAGTTAGTTATATAAAAGTGGTTAAATAAAAGGTATTGGTCTTACAAAAAAAAAACAACATATTTAATAGTTGCGCATGCATTGAACTGCCACAGGTGGCGTATATGCATCACACACAGGTAGGGTTTTATAGGACGTGTTAATAAGCATTTATAAACATGGTTTATACACACACTATTAGTAGAAAAATGTTACAAAGTATTTAGAAAGGTTTTTTTCTAACATATGTTGTAACTGGTTTTATAGGCATTTATTAACAGTATGTTACCGTTTATAACTCCTTTTATAATGCACTTTTTTCTTCTTTTATTAGTTGGATTATGCCCTTGATAATAACACTGAGAAAGTCACAAAGAAGGAAATACTCTCAATGACAATGGAAGAGCTGTATAACAACAAAGAGGTATGTAATTCATTTTAAGTCCAATGTACAGTAGTACATATGGAATAAAGACATTTGTGTGGACTGTATATTTTAATTGTCCTTTTACGGTATACAGTATTCATTTAATATTTTGATAAATACATCTGAGAAATTCAAAACTGTTGATAGTATTATTTATTTTTAAAATACATAAAAGTAGTTAATACATTATCAAAAGAGCTACAATGGATTTTCCCTCCCAGGTCTAAAATAGATAACAGTAAGTTACTAATTAATTTTTTTTTTCTTTTTTTTTTTTAATATGTTAAACCACAGACATTTTGGGAGTTCAAAACAGCCTATATTCAGCCTTTAAACAGAAGCCATACAACACACAAAAAAACAAACACTGTATCTGCAATTTTTACCATACAAGGCATTTAGACATTCCCTCTTCATCATTGCCTGATGAAGAATAGGAAGAACGTATTGTGTCTAAAAGAAAAAAAAATCGAACATACAGAACCATTTTCGAAGCTTTGTCCTCCATCCATGTCATATTTTGCTGTTGCTTTCTTTTTAGGTTGTACACATTCTCTTTGATTCAAAGGGACTTTTTCAATGCCACTTACTTGCCGGTGTCAAATAACGGACAACAACATATCTAGCTGAAATTAACTTATTGTCTCTAAGAAATGCAGAGAGTCAAACAGAGTAAGGCTCAAGGTGGCACTGAGATAACACTTGTCTCAATCTGAACATTTTGCTGGGCACACTGACAGCAATAATTCATTCTCAACAAGCATCCTGTTGGTCCCAAGTTGTTTTATGCCCGTAAAAGACTAATAGGTGTGACAGCAGTAATTATCTCTCTGTTATTGCCTCTTATCATTTAACCCCTTCAGGTGGACCAGCTGATTGATGAATTGCGAGCTGCCATCAAAAAGCACAAGGGTCAGCTCTCCAAACTCGCCCTGCAATTACAGGCTGAGGAGGAGCAGTGCGCTGGCTATGTGTACCAGCACATTAAACAGCTTTCAACAAGCAGCAGTGATCCACAGGGCCTGCAGCTAAAAGTGAGTGCCACTCTTATCTTGTCAGTGTGTCATCAAGAGCTTGAAAAGCAACGTGATGTTTTTCTTCTGATTTACACACTGTTAGAACAAGTTTCACTGTCTATTGTCTGTGTGTCTGGTGTCTGGTGTCACAATGGCGATGTCCAATTACTGTTTTTGACAGGCAATCTTAGTTCATCAACTGCTGTGTTTGTATAACACTGAAGAAGTTAAAGTACATTTGTTTTGTTTCTGTTGCCCACAGGAGAAGGTGAAAAACCTGTTGAAAAGACAGGTTGAAGGAGACTTCCGAGTGGCGCATCCAGTAAAGGCGCTCCGCGTGGAGTGCAGGATGCGCCCTATGGCCTGGATTTCGCAGGTTCGAGTCCAGGTTATGCCATCGGCGATCATGGCGGAGAGTTCCCAGAGGGTGGCACACGATTGGCTGAGCACCGCCCAGGTGGGGAGGGTTCAGGTCGCCAGGGTAATCCTCGGTTCACCGCGCACCAGCGACTCCTGTGGCCGATAGGGTGCCTGTGGGTCTACTTAAAAAGTATTGCATGTGAATAAAACGTTTATAACTGAATCTTTCATATATATATATATATATATATATATATATATATATATATATATATATATATATATATATATATATATATATATATATATATATATATATATATATATATATGGCCCATATCAGAGCTTCTTGAATGTTTTGATGATTTGAATCTGTGATATTATCTAAAAAACAACATGTTATTTTTCCTTCTGTAACTAAAACTGCCAGGAACACATTTTAGAAATTCTGTGTGTCATCTCAGGGCTCATAAACACTAATAATCATGAATGACTATTACAAGGGAAAGGTGACGTTTCCCTTGTGTCACTAGTGACAGAGAAATACCGTGCTGCTAATCTGATTTAAGACCTGGATTTGTCTAAAATGTCAGCTCCCTGTAGTGCCTGTTGTAATGAGGCAGGTTTTTCCTGTCCCTGACATCCTTGAAGGTGCCCTGGGAATTGCCAGCTGGGCAGCCAGCGGGGAAAGAAAGGCTTGTCGGAGCAACAGCACTATCCCAGTGGACACATGGTTTAAATGTAACCATTGAACCTTACTGCCACAGACACTCATTCACCCAGGGAGTTTGTCCTCCCACATAACACTTCATTTGTTTGTTACCTCTCAATTAGTGGCTCTTGGTGGAGTATTTGCTGTACTTATGTTACGGAGTTAGCTCTGTCACATCTGCGTCTTCGCATAATGTAGCACTCTCTTGAAGACTAAATGGACAACAGATGCGAAACATTTTTATTGAGTTGCGAGAGTAGATAAGGGAGGGTGAACCTTACAACCACTGCCCAGCAACCGAATAAGTGCTAACCAAAAAATATCTGAAAAAGGTTATTCATACTGTATATTGTAAAAAGAATAAGGAAAAGTAAAATACAGCGCACAGTCTTAAAAGGGCACATGCGTCATTTTATGTGACATCACAGAATCCATGGGAAGAAAATGCCCTTCAGCATGTGACACATGTGGGTTATAAGTAGGAGCTGTTCTGTGAGGCATTGTTTCCGAAAGCTTAAATTATCCCTCATTTTACCATAAATAGTATCAGTTCAGATAGCAAAAGCAGAACAAAATAAAACTATGGGTAATTCCCAGTTTACTTACCAACTGCATGGGTTTAATCTGAGGGAGAAGGCAGTTTTAACTTGTCCTGCTTTAATAAGTAAATGTATTCCACCTCCACTCCGATACACATTCTATAAGTCAGAAACACCTCTTGGTAGTGAATTGTCTCTTGTTCTGAGGCATAAAAGCTTATATGAGTGGAAATTCCTCTACATGCTATTTCCCTGCACCTGCATCAAAAGGGTGATCTGACACAAGCTTGCAAACACAATGCCTGCTCTTCTAACTCTGCAGTAAGCCTTTAGGCAAGGTCAATAACTGAACTAAATACAGCGTTACCCTAGAAATCTGAATAAAATGTTACTGCAAGACTGCAATTAGTATTGGAAAATAATCAGATTATGAGCAATACATATTGTACAAACTCCTGCTTGAAAATTCCTTTAATCTGTGCTGTAAAATAACTGTTTTTTTCCTTTAAAGGAACTAACTAGTGACACCCACAAAAACGTCACCATAGTACTAATGTACCTTAACATTCAGTACATTAATGTATTATTTTATTGGTTTGCTAGATTAATTTGGCAGTGTGACAGGACCTTGTTGGCACTATCTCAATGTTTTGAACTGCAATCACATACTATAGTAGTAGACTTGCTCGCAGTGAGATGGATCATAGAATTTGTACAGTAGTACACTTTCTTTTGAGTTTGAAGTGTTATTATACACTTAAATTGAATAGAGGGACTGCATTGTTTTCCAAGTTTAAAAAATATGCATGTTCTATTAAGCAAAAAAAAAAAAAAAAAAAAAAAAATCAGATTGGAAATTTCCTTTAGGATCCGTATTGCAGTTGCAATATTTGGCCACCATGTGACACTGTGGGCAATGCAAAAATGTCCTTTGTACATCCTTAGTATGCTTTCATCCCATGTGTGTTGGATTCCAGGTATATGAAAATGGGCAGGACACTGAGGAGACCGTTCTTTACATCAACAGGAAGTTAAAGGGTTGCAGAAAGGATGTCAGACTTATGATGGATAGTGTAAGTATGAGAATAGATTATCTTAAGCAAAGTATATTACAGGAAATGCTAGCCATGAACATATACATACCAGAACATATGTTTAATTTACAAACAGATTTTATTTAATTTCTTTACACATTAAGTTTCCAGGAAAATTCCAAAAGGGAGCAACAACATACATTCATCATACACACAATACAGTTTAAATAATCTTAACAATCTGTACTGATATTTGGTCAATATTTAGGTATAAAAACCTTGAACTAATGACAAATATAAGGGATGCAAGCGATCATTACAGGTATGTTGAATTTAAGTAATTCCTGGGTATTGAGAGCACTCGACATTTTAATGACGGCTGGTTACTATTCAATTTCATATTGCATCCTTTTTATATTTTGATTTTGATATTTGGGATGTGCACAACATTACAGATAACAGATATAAATGAAAACTGTTGCCAAAAAAAACATTTAAGAAAAAAAATATGAATATTTATTTAAAAAAAAAGAAATATGACAAATCACTGTTTGAGTCATGGACTGGAAGTGTTAGTCACTGTCTGGAAAAAGCATACTGTGAATCTGACTTATTAGCATTCTGTCTCAGAACAAAAGGTCAAAGCCCAATAATAATCCTGTTGCACCCCCTGCTGGTTAAAAGCCTGTGCTCATTTTGTCCCTGTACACCAAGATAAACAGCTCAGTCATTTGACACTTCCGTTACATCCATTTGTAATTCAATTATTATGTGTCACTGTACAGTTCTTTCAAAGAATGGAGACAGTTTCTATTATTTCTTTTATTTTTTCTTTTCTTTTCTTTTTTTATAATTTGCTGTCTTTATTCCAGTTACTGCAGATGGTTGGTCAGAGACCGCGGTCTTCCCAGATGTATAACACTTCTGGTCTTAACCTCATTCCAAGGACAAGGACTATGCAACCCACTTTCCCTTCAAAATGAGCAAAAGGTTTGGGTGTCATATCGAGAAGACTACCGGTAAGGATTGTATTTGATATCTCTGCTCCTCTCCTCGCTCGCAGCTTTCGACGCGCTAATGAAGAGCCTAGCATAATCCTAACATTGCCCCCAAGTACAACACAGCAACTGTTTTTACATCGCTGGGAACGTTCAGGAGGTCTCGTTTGAGGCAGTCGTTGACATCTCTGCCTTTCTCTTGTAATGTCTTGTCACCGTTCCTGATGCCTGCCTGTCAGCACAGCAAGCAGGATTTTTTCATGTCTGAATAGCCACCTTAATGATGGCAGATGGAAGCACCACAGGGGGCCGAAGCCCATCACACTGTCATTGTTGTGGGCCGCCCTGACCCGCTACTGTGATTCCATCTCATTTATGTCGTCCTTTTTTTTATACTTAAGGCAAAGTGAACAGTAATTGAAAAGTATGAACCCACAGATCTAGTACTGGGTCCTACTTTTGTGACTGTTGTTACACAGAGTACACTAACCGGTGACAGTAAATATAAAGCTATACATCATTTTATGGTCAGTTTCCTTTAATTCAAGTCCATGCCGTAGATTTAAATGTTGTCAATGACAATAGTTTCTTTTCATCTACCATTTATAAAGACTGACTCCTAGACTAGAAGAATTGATTGAGCTAATATGCCATAACAGTTCATTAGCTTATATATTAAATGCATTATTACAATTAAGAAAATAGGCAACAATGCAGTGAAATGTGTCCAGTACAGTACGTCTTTTTACTCAGTTTTAGGGGCTGATAGATTATGAGATGTGCAGAATGTACTCCATGAAAATAGGTATCATACATGTTGAATAATAATAATAATAATAATAATAAAAATAATAATAATAATAATAATAATAATAATACATACATACATTCTGAGTAAAATTAAAACAATCAGAACAGGAATTTAAGCTAAATACCTTAACTTGTTCATGTGCTAGAAGTTCTTAGGAAATTGTTTGTGTGTTGCTGACAGTAAGGGCAGTGCAGACCAAGTACAGAACTGATAAGAGCATTGTCTGACTTTCCCACACTGCTCTGCTGCTCAGCTCTGACCTGGGCGCATCATTCTCTGCAGGGGCTGAGAGGGGAGTCTAGTGACTAGGCTCCATGTTTATTCAATACAAAGCCCCCAAAAATTGTGCCAGATGGAATGGTGGCTTTGTGATGTGGCCCAGAATGCACTGCTGACCAGGATAAGACTACCAGGCTTATTTTCATTTACAGCTCAATCTGGATTTAAGCTTTGCTGTACAGAAACGAAACACAGGGCTTTACACCATGGTGCTGCCTAATCCCTCTAAAAGTCATTGTGAACTGATGGTTAAGCAAGTATGCTGTGGCCTCAGTTCAGCAGGTTAAACCTAGCTCTTAGTGGACAGTGATCCACATCAAAAGACCACATCACTATTCAGCACAATTCATGAGTTTGATCAAAGGCAAAGATAGCCGTGACAAGTCAAGGAAAGAAACACATTGAGAAGAATGCCTGGAATATAAAATGAAGATTAGTTAAGGTTTTACAGTGCAGAAGTTTAGGTTGTGTAGATCATGTGCTTCCAATTAAATACAGATATTGATCTGTACTGGTTGCTGTTTTTTTTTTTTTTCTCAATAATTTGTTTGTCAAGACAACTGCAATAAAAAAGGCAGTTTCTGAGTACATTTGAAGGTTCACATTCAAATCTGTGTTCATTATTTGTATCCCTGAAGGGATGCATTTGCTTAAGATCTTGGACATTATTCGATTAAAAAGATTTCATTTCATTAATTTAGATTGCATCAGCCTGAAAGCTTTTTTAAAACATATAAATTGTGCAAATGAATACGGTTGTCATTTTGCTGAAGTATTATTTTTAATATTAGTTTCTATGTATTGTGTTTATGTATTGTAACATAATTTAAAACATGTGTTAGCTCTTAAAAAGACGTCAAGTTAAAGAAATGAAGACTTTGTAAAAGACCTACAATTAGTTCACGTTTGTATGTGCTGTTTGGTTAATATCTACAATACTGAATAATAATAATAATAATAATAATAATAATAATAATAATAATAATAATAATAATAGCACTCTTTATAGAAACAGCATTGTTTCAGTTGAAATAAAAGATTGAATATATCACTCGATTTAACTCATGCTATTCCATTTACTAGCAGCCATTACATATTTTAAACTACTGAGTGAGTGGGTTTAAGAGGCTATTGCTCAGAGATAGGATTATACAACCTAATTAGAGGAGCATGTTTACTGTCTCAATGTATTTATTTATATATTTGGATAGGAGGCAGTGTTCTTAATTGCATTTTCCCTCGTGCTAATTAGCATTTGCTTTACCCACAGGTCACCCTATAACCCTGTTCTGAGTCTGCCATTTGACAGGGTAACGGCAGTTGTGGAAGAAGATAAAATAGTTTATAAAACTCTTCTGGACCCTGATGCTGAAGTATCAACTGGATTAGAAAAGTAAGGGAATGATGGTGTTCATGTTTCTGTTTCTATACCACACGCGGTTATTAGATTTGAGTATTCTAGAGCCACAGTGATCCATGTACCAGTGTACCACAAAAATTGTACTTGTGGTGGGTAATGTTGTATTAAAGTATGATATTATACATTCCTTAATTTAGAGATCAGGATTTTTTTTTCTCCTGTTAGCAGAATTCTCAGAATCATTTAGTCCCCCGACTGGGAAAAAGCATTTTGTATAAAGTTTTGACACTTGAAAAGTGAAAATAGTAAGCTTTCCTGATCATCACGGTCTGTGTGATAGTGCCGGATTTCTGCATCACTGGCCTTTGAATGCATCTCTCCACCAAGCTCTGCAGATCTTCCTACTGTCTTTCCTTTCATTCTTGATGAGTCTGCGACATTTGGAGTCAAGTCATGCAAATGTTTTTTTGTGCTGTTAAGAAATTACCAATCCAAGAATACCCAAACATTGTGTTTATGATGAAAACAAAGTCTTCTCTATTAGATTTGCCCATGTTGAGATCAATTGAATAGCCCCCCTTGTGTCTTCTCATTCTGTAGCTGGGAGGCTTTCATAGGATTCCCAGAGAACTACAATTATAGACAGCAGGGGAGTCATCATCAACAGGAAGAAGTGGATTTGGGCTCTCACTTCCTACAACTTAATGTGAATGTTTTACTATTGCTGTATATATGCATTATATACAGTATATATGCATTATATATATATATATATATATATATATGTGCCTTGTGAAAAATTAAAATAATAATAATTATTGTATGATTGTTGTGGAAACTCCAGGATCTACGAGGATCCAGCTTTCATACTGGGTGTGTGTACTACTGTATATCTTAGCTGTCATTTGAGCTGTTTACTGTTGAGTCTAATTTGTACTTTCTAGTTTTACATCGTTATCATTTTCAAATAGAATCATATCTTCTTTGAAAGGAAGCCTGTACTGTAGATCCTTTCCAAAGACATAATCAACACATAATTGGCTTAAAACACCTCTTTCCATGGCCTAACCAGTTGGCACTGTGCAACTGTTAAGCAGGATCAATCAATGACCAAACCTTAGAACTTACATAACTGCTATCTGTAATGCCTGATATCATTTTAGGTTTGCCAAAGACAGCTAGCGTGTGCTTTATAATGCTTTAAAAAATACATATTTGAAAAAACACTCATGGCATTTCTGCTTATTTTTCAGGATGCTGGTCTGTAATCTTGCTGGTGGGGTATTGAAATTTTAAGTATAGCTAATTGTTCTGCATCTGCCAGCACTTCAGTATAAGCAAATGTGAAAAAAACACATGGAGCAATGATAAGTCAAATACAAATTTCCTGCGCTTGGTCAAAGAGCATGTTCTTGTTCTATTTGCTATTCTTATAAGTTGCATATTTGTTTCCCTACGTATGTAGGAAGATCTTCAGATGGTTTTATATGCCAGTGCCACTATGGAAAACAGGAGCAGAAGTGTCTCCAGAAAAAAAAGACAATCAAAACCTGATGAATGCAGCAGCGGCAAACAACTTAGCCTTTAGCTCACGTGAGGATGGTCACCAAGGTATTGTGACTGAGTGTCAATCGCTGATGGGGTTATTAGAATGAATAATTAGAGCATTTGTAATGTGGAAAATACAGTGGGGATTAGGCTGTGTGCTGTCTGAACAGGAACATGGGGCATTCTAAAGCCCAAATCTCTATAAGCAGCCTTCTATAAACTGTCTAAATTAGTAGACTGACTAATTTCAATAAGGTAGTGGTAAGCAATGCAATCTCTGTGTGCAGCGACAAAAAATAACAGAAGTTAATATTGTGTCTGACCATCTCCAGTGGCAATAGCATCTGCAGTTCTTTAATAGCAGTTCATTATGTTACATCAAGGGGGATTATTGTGTAAGACTGCAGAGTCCACATGGGAGAGCAGTTCATTGATTCATGCAATTTACTGCATTCTCTGTGATATTTCTCACTCAATGATCTTTTTAATATATTTGTCATACTCTTTGGATACGATGCGAAATTGGAAACTTGTATAACATGTTTTCAGAGCAAGGATCATTTGGGCTGTTTGTCTTTATTAGTTGATGTTTGTTGCTGTTGTTTTGTTTCTAGGTAACTTCCAGTTCAGCACTTCTTATTCCAGTGATTAATCAAACACACACAGCACAAGGCCCCAGAGTCTTCACATGAGCCTGACCACAGCATGTGTGGTGGAATTTCATTAATTCTTGCTCATGATTATTGGAATTTTCCAGTTTCCTGCACTGATTTAATCAGTTGTTGTTTTTTTTTTACTCCTAATTGATGTGTTTCACAGTTTTTCATATGGAAAGATTTAATTACAGTTATATTAGTGTGAGCTCCATTTGTGGTGCATTTGTTACCAATGTAGCATGATTTGTGCTTAAGTGGAAAATGTTAATATTTCACCTACATTGGTTTTTGCATTGCATTTAATTATGTTCACAACCATCACTACACATAATATGAGAAAACCTAAGTCATTTTTAGATGCCCCCTTATTATTTTTTTATATAATGTGGTTTGTCGGTATGCAGTACATATTCACGAGTAAAGATTCATGATTTGATTTGACATAAAAGGAACACTTACAATACCATATAACATCTTAAGGTGTGCAAAGCTTTTCAAAAACGTACACTGTAGGACACATTGGCCTGAGTTTTCAAACTACATTTTCAGCTGGGGTTATGGCCTTGATTATTTGACATTATTAAATTATAGTTATATTATATGGTCATGATAAAATGTTACGAGAGGACAGTTATTCCTTTTCTTTGTGTGGAGTTTGGTAACGCTTAAAAACCAGTGCCTGTTCATGAATATTATGATTAATTCACATGCATTATAGTATTATACATATGTTGTGTGCTTGCCTTTTTAATTTAACTTTTGCATCAGTAAATTGTTCACTCAATACACCCAAAAGAAGCATATCCCCAGGAACAGGGATATAGTGATATCCTCAGCAAAAGGGATATAGTGAAGTCACTCAGTCCTGATGAATCTACACATAGACTATTGTCTTGTTCTATATGCTGTGCTTTCTGTATAAATCATTGACTGAGCTATGGAAGGCTGTTACTTGGGAAAGGTTTGTCTGAGGCAAACAGTAACTGTAAAAAAAATCTTATCAGTAAAATCAATTCAGTCTTTAAATTGTGGGGTCATTTTCTTCCTAAAAGGTATAGACAATGTCGACCCAGGGGACTTCTTTGACCTGAAAAAAGAAACAAGGACCAGGGGTCACAAATGGAGATTAGATAAAGGGGCATTCAGAACAGAAAATAGGAGGCACAGAGAATTGCGAGGGTCTGGAACCAACTCCCCAGTAATGTTGTTGAAGCTGACACCCTGGGATCCTTCAAGAAGCTGCTAGATGAGATTCTGGGATCAATAAGCTACTAACAACCAAACGAGCAAGATGGGCTGAATGGCCTCCTCTCGTTTGTAAACTTTCTTATGTTCTTATGTTCTTATATTCTTATGATCTCCCAAAATAAAGATAACTGGAGAATCCATAGTGTACATGGAGACGATCACAAGCATAAAAACCTGCCTCTCAGATTTTATCCACACTATCATCTCCTCTTACACTCATAGCACCCTTATTGCTTCAATATACAGCAGCTTTTTTGACAAAATGCTCACTTTTTAACTAAAATGAATGATAAAGAAATGAATGTGCTTTTGTGGTGTGAGGTGCATCCATTCCCTGCTGGTCAGTTTACTTTCTCCTGTGTACATGTCTAGAAGAAAACAACTTAATATATGGCAAGTGACACATTATAGACCCTGAATCGTCTGCTCTGTGAAATGTACACAAAAAAAAAATGCAAATGTAGGTTAGCGAGGGTCTGTTCTGTGCTGCACTGAACTGTAAGATCCCACTCTTGTTATACAGAAGATCACTGATTCTGAACTGGGCTCATTGACTGAGAAGTTGAGTGGAGTGTTTCACTTTCTGCGATTGTTAATGTCCCAGGGTTACTCAGGCATAATGACCTCACCATTTGTGACATCTTGTTTTATTTTCTGCTTCTTTTCACTTATTCAAACTTCTTTTTCCCTCTGGTATTGCAGGCTGGGGTTATCCTGAGCAGGGCTCTGCCACAGCTCTGCCTGGCAGTTGGTGGGTAGCCAATACCATTAAAAAATGAAGATGGCTCATCTTTAGAAGCATATGAACTAAGCATACAGAAAAGGTGTTTACGTTCTTTGCATTTCTTTACTACTCTGCTTTACATATAACAGCTTACATTTTTCCCTCATTTCTTCATACTGTCATGGAGCACTGTCTGGTCTGAATAATGTTTCCAGTGTTTAAAAAAAAACACATGTTACAGCATTGGGTTAAGTTTTTATTTATTTTTAATTTTTTTAATTTTTTTATTTATTTTTATATCCAGGGTCAGAGGCAGACCATATCAGCAGTGGCGCTTTGGAAAAGATGGACAGATATTTTGAAGGGTTTGTAGTGAAAAACATAAAAAGTTCAAAAATGACAATACATGGTCAATTTTCATCAATACTGTGTAATAGAACTGCATTGATTTAAGTACAAGTATTGAAATTGCAACTGTTGAAAAGATAATGGGACAGTGACATTTTTGGTTAATATCTGTACAGCGTACCCTATCTGTATACTAGGAAATGCTATGGGGGACACCACAGTTCATTTTGAATAGTGGCATCAGTCTTTAACATCAGTTAATTAACAGAATAGCGTCTGCTATGTAACACTGTATTTATATTTATTGTGTGTTTTTGATTTATCACATTACTTTTGCACTTATTTATTATCACCAATTATTATAACTATTTACTTTTTGCACACATTTTTATTTAGTTTGTCTTGCACAAGTGAGTTTCTTAATTTGATGGCACGTAAGCAGCATATTATAGAGCTCAACAAGGTTCAATTGAATCATTTATAAGATCTTACGATTGGTTGTAAAGCAAGTGGCCCGTCCCCCAAACTTCGCTCCCGGTAGATTCAAAAGCCAGCTGTGCAGAATCAGTGTCAAGCTGCTTTGCCTGATACGGCGTGTTGTGCTTGAAGGTTAGTTTCTGTTTTGTAAGGGGTTTGTTTTAATTATTGTATGGTTTCTGTCTCTTAAACACAAGCTGCTTTGCCTGATTCTGCGTGTTGTGCTTGAAGGTTCCTGTTCCTGATGATTACCCGTACCTGTGCTTCTACAGCTTCTCCGAGTGTGCTGGGACTTGCTGATCTCGCTAGAATCTATGCCCTGCAGTTGAAAGACTAATTGAGGGGAATGTGGCAAAAGAAAGAGGAAAAAGATTGAACTGGACTTTGATAAGTGTGCAGACAGGTCTGAACTAAACACGCCGTTAGCAGCCTTTTTTTTGTTTTAATTATCTTACTTGACCAACTTTTGTTTTAACTATTGTATCTTTTATTTCTGCTTTGTAATTTTAATTGTGTTTTAGTGGGGGACTAGGGGAGATCCATTTTATTGAAATACCACTGGCCAGCTAATTTAAGTGCTGTCTAGCACCCCTGCCTGTAGTGGGTGGTTAAGGTACTGCAAGTCAAAATCTGTATTCAGAAATGGCCATAAATTTGGATAATCTCTTATAGGCTAAAAGCAGAGTGCAATTGAGGTGCCTGCAATTGTAAGTGGGATTGGATAGTGGCTAGTTTACTCTTATAGTTGCTAGCTTGCTTTGTAGGGTACTTCATGGCCTACAAAAGAAATCAAAGAAAGACCCCATTGGATTTGTAACATTTTATTGTATGTTATTTGCCTTCTCCCCTTGAAAATAATATTGTGTGTTATTTATATTCTCCCCTTGAAAAAATAAATTGTTAAACTTGTGTTTCTCTTGTCTAAATTCATTCCAGTGCCAAACAAAATAACCTTTTTTAAACTAATCTGAAGGTGGTGCATTCAGTGGTGTAGACGGCTACCATAGATTATTTGTTAAATATTTAACAGACCTAAGCCCCCGCTACACACACACCAAGTTTAAAAAAAAAAAAAATTCCCAACATATTGTACAGAATATAAAATACCCCGCATGAACACACTCGATACAGTGTTGCAGTAGTCCTATTTCTATCTCATGATTCCTGACGTGTCTCCAGCAAGCTGGCCTGATGGTACCCTTTTGCCTTTGTCCTTTCCTACAGGCCTACTGTGAGTTTGTCCTGACCTACCTGGAGGAGCTGAATGTAAGAGAGGAGGTGACCCAGACAGAGAAGCACAATCACCATGGGGCCTAGTCTACAGAACGTCAGGAGACAGAGGTTAGTCTACAGAGCCAGAGGGATGGGCACAGAGAACTCTTTCAAAGACATATTTCACAGGGATTGGCAACTTAACCCATTTGTTACTTGGTATTTTAAACTCCTTTTAATCGTGCTGGGTATGTTTCTTTGAAAACCAAGGACCCTCACAACACACTTGCAGCACTGCACCAAGCTATATTATCGTACTGCTGATGCGAGCAACTCTGCATATATAATGGCAAGTCTTTTTCAAATTAAGATGTTAAGCGATAGCACCCGACAAGGACTGGTTAGGTAATAATCAAATGAGGTTAGTATAGGGCCCCAGTATGAAGGCAGAAGTGCTTAACTGGCTCAGTTATGATATTTGTAATTAATAGTGGCTGTTCTGAGTGCTGTTAGTTCTTTTGTAACTGTTGAAACTCATTGAAAGTTGTTTATCATTTCACTGGAAAGAAGAATCCGATTTTAGTTTTGTAAACTGTCAAATAGGAACTATAAATCTAGTATACTTTTGTTCTATTGACAAATTCATATTTTATAGAATTTAATTAAATAAAAGACTAAGGTAACAAGCTACATATTTGCTCCCTGCTATTATACAATCTTTGTTTTATTTTTTTGTTTTATAATTAATTTTATTTATTTTGCCATGTCTTAATTTATTGAGTATTTTCTCAAACAGCTTGCAATCTTTGCCCAGATTTAGTAATTTAGCCACAACAGAAACCACAATGAAGGGTTGGTTTTAGTACCCAATTTAGAAGGGCAGCTAACTTTAGTACTCCAACATTTCCACAGGTGGTATTGAAGCAATTTTTTACTTTTCTGAATCTTTATTTTCCTATAGTTTTCATGAGCCTTGTGCATTCTTCTGGGAACAGAAATGTAATTCTTGATTTTAAAAAAAATGAATGATACACTGGTAGCATAATTAATAACAATATTGCATTATTGTACTGTGGAATATTTATACATTTTCCTTGTGCGTCGTGTGGCCAGCATTTTCTCTTGGTTTAACAACGGTTTAAATATAAATTGATATCGATATATAAGTTGCAGAATAATTGTTTAAGTGTTTTGCTTCTTTCCTTAGGATTCAGGATACAATGTCAGTGACACCAATCAAAAACAAGTTCCAAGACCCATAGACGCCCAGTCAATGCCACCAGGAGCCCTAAGGGAGAGCATCCCGCTGACAGTGGCACTGGTGAGGAAACTAGAAGACAAACACCCCAAGGCCTCAGCTCAAAGGTAGGCCACTGACAGAACTGATAGTTATTGTTCAATGACATTAGATGTTTTCCTTCAGTTTCATGTAAGATTGATTTCCCAGATATTTTTGAAATATCTCAAAAGCCCTCAAGCTCACAGACAGGCAAAATAAAAAATAAAAATCAAGATAGAAAGAAAATAAGGAGAGGTTTTACTGTACTCATTATTCTGTCAAATTTGCCATTGATTGTAGATTATTATTTTGATATCTGTTGGAAAAACAGACCAATCAACCAATGATAAATGTGACCCAATCTATTTCTTTTGAAATTGCTGCTGCTAATAATAATAGTTTTTCTTCAGTGCTTTTGTTTTCTTAAACTTTTACCCTTTTGCGTCTGCATTTGTGTGATACAATTAAAATTGTCTTATGTGATTTATGTTTTTGTGCCTTTTTCATAGCTTTTGCATCTTTGATGCAATTTAACATTGGTCACTTCACGTTTCATTTAACCCCATACAAAATCAAAGATCAACAAGTAACACATTTGTAACCTTGCATGCCAGTTGCAGATGTGTACGCACAAAAGATGAATTGTTTTGTTTAATGGCTGTGTAACTTAACCAAAGTACTTCCACAGAGCAATCGTTTGCTGTTTTAAAAATGACAAATGCTCTATGTCCAATTTGTAACAGAAGCCAATTGAATTATGTTTTATCAGCTCTTGTGGCTCATGTTCATATGCTCTAGTTATCATTCAATCTTCTGGAAAGGAGTAAACAATTTTTGTCATTGAACCGGAGTCATTGTATTTTATCTTGCTCTTAATTGTATTAATACTTGTACTGTGATTCTTGAAAGGTATTTTTGTTTGAGACTGTAAGTCGCCCTGGATAAGGGTGTCTGCTAAGAAATAAATAATATAAACAACTTTTTTTTTTTTTTAGTTGGTTTTTTGTGATTTGTGGTGTGACATTGGCAATTATTTAATCAATCCCATTTTGAAGTTTAAATATTTATATTAAAAACAGTATATATAAATTATATTATATATTGAAATACCAACATGGAATATACCACAAGACAGGACAGTTGATTACAGATGGTGGTACATATATATATATATATATATATATATATATATATATATATATATATATATATATATATATATATATATATATATATATATATATATATATATATATATATATATATATATATATATATATATATATATATATATTTTTTTTTTTTTTAAATAAAACATGTATGTAATTTAATAAAAAAATATAATGCAAGTACCTGAGTAGAATATAGTGGAAGACATAACCTTTTCTATAATACCTGACATTGTTAAAACTTGACAAATGGCCTGTTGTAACTCCAGAGCTAGTTTTATTATTAGGATCCCTCATTTTTGGCAGACTGGTGGGAACAATATGCATTGGGAGTAATCTGTTTAAAGAATGAACAATAACACTTTGATTATTGCAAGACAAAACTGTTCCCCATTGTGGACCTCTCTCTAACTTAAACCTCAAGGTAAGCAAGAAGACACACCAAACCCAAATCACTCAAAAGTGTAAACAATAGATTTGTTGATACAAGTTTATCGAATAAAGTGGCAAACCTTTTCTATAATATAACGATGGCACTGTCACAGCCAATGAAGCATGCTGACCCATCTTGTCACCCAGTGACCTGTGAGAAGGAAATAATGAACTGTGAGTAGCCATCATCTTAACTGCTTCTGACAGTTTAGCTATGGGCACATCTGTGTTAGTTGCACGGGAAGGCCTTTGTTTTTCTCCCACTAGTGACTTTATAGACCGCTAAGGGGATTGCTGCCTGACACACTCCTCCAATGCTCCCTGTGTTCAGGGGAGCAGCTGTCACTGACAGAGCTGGCATTTGATCAAATGATGTTCTTGGCATTTATTAATTCATTATTTTTTTTTAAATAAATGAAGAAATACCATTTGAAAATGTTATGCCTCCTTTTAAATTGATGCAGCAGACAATCGATCAAACTTAGGAGGAGAAGAACCAAACAAAGCATATAACTCTCTTTGTCTTCTGTTGTATAAAACTAGTCTTCTGAAAATGGAGGTCACCCTGAGATAGGGGTTGAAATGTTTCCCCAGTAATGATCTTTTCTTGATGCTGTGGAGTGGTGAATTTTGAAAAGAAGCATAAAGCTGGTTGTAGTTTAATATTCACTGTTACTGAAACTAATAAACTCGGCCCACAACAAAACGTGTGTATATTATGTTCTGTTTTCTTGAAGATCTACAATATCCCCTTGCTTATTTTGTTAAAATCAATACTTAAGTACAATTATTTATAATTTCTAATCCTTCCATCAACGTTTTTAAAGGCATTTGCATTACAGTTTTACAAAAATGTGTTTTGCGGAAGGGGCTATTTACCTGCAACAATATAATATGTCTAAAACAGGTTTAAGCAAAAGTGTCTGTCTGTGCATTTGTGCGTATTTCATCTATAAGGTTGCTTATTAAGTTTAAACCTGCATAGCTGCTTGTTTGCATTTGTTTTTGGTTGGCAAGAAAGCTTCAGTAATAAACACCTACAGTTGTAAATGTAAAAAAAAAAAAACATTCCAGTATTGCTTAGAGTATTTTAATTAGAATAGAAACATTGATCTACATAGAAACGCACGCTTTCCCTCATTCTCGTCTCCTGAAGTGCACTCTACCCAATGAAGTATGTAATAGCAAAGCCTGACACTTCACTTCTTAAACCTCATTTTCTACATAGTAATGGTGTTTAAATTATTTAAAAAGACTTGCTAGACGTGGCTGTGTTGTTCATTATTTAATAGCTCCTCAAATGCTCCTCTTGTATTTCATATACCGAGAGTATAAGTCTTCAACATTTTCTCAGCAGCCAAATGGCATTGCTGGACAAAAAGTATATAAAAAAGTCTATACTTTCTTAGTGGTAAATGCTTGTTGCAGTAGAATGTAAAGAAGTCAGTGCTACCGCCATGTGTGGAGTAACAGGTTTTGTTTACTTTATATGCTGATTAACCAATAAGGCGGTTCGTCATGCTTTACTTTATTATTTATTTAGCAGACGCCTTTATACAAGGCGACTTACAGAGACCAGGGTGTGTGAACTATGCATCAGCTGCAGAGTCGCTTACAACAACATCTCACCCGAAAGACGAAGCACAAGGAGGTTAAGTGACTTGCTCAGGGTCACACAATGAGTCAGTGGCTGAGGTGGGATTTAAACCGGGGACCTCCTGGTTATAAGCCCTTTTCTTTAACCCCTGGACCACACAGCCTCCTTGTACAGTCAACTCTGCTTCTCCCTTTAATGAGATGGTGGCTGGCTAATCCTACTCCTGCTTAGCATTTTGAGATCAGAACAGGGCTGTGTACTTGGCAGGGGAAGCATTGGTCCTGGTTCCAGTTTGTCAATGGAATTCCCCTGAAATGCAAGCACTCGCCTCCTGCCTGAGAAGAACAGCCCATCTGTCTGGCACAGTCAAGGTCCAGAAAGCCAATGCATTGCTAGATTAGTTCAGCTCCCAGTCCAACTGGTGCCGAGACGTGAATTCACAGTCTCTGCATGCAGAGAGAGTCACCTCCGCGCAGTACTCTGTTGAGCCACCAGGGCAGTTCTATGCTCCATTACCTTGTACAGCATATATCCCAACTGGGTAACCAGTGGTAGTGCAGAAAAGCCAGCTTGTATTCGTCTGGGACCATAGCCTTCATTCAGTGGTAAAGGATCCATCCAAGTACCCTATACAACAGGGCTGTGAGTGCCAGGAATAACACTGTATATAGCTTATTCTGTGACAAATGACAATATGTAACAAACTGTTTTTTAAAAAGCAGTCTCCTTGTGTCCTTTCCCGTGTAATTAAAACTTCTTCTATCAAGTTCCGAACAAAGACAAGGAAATGCAAGAAAATCAGTGAAGTTCTAATATATGCACATATATTAAATTGTTAAATTTAAATTTAAGTTAAATTGCTAGAAATGTAAACTTTTGCTGCATGATGTGGATGAAGATTGTGTTTTACAGGTGTACTGTTGGTAGAAATTAGTTTTGAAGTAAGTGAAAATACAATTTCCTTTTTTGTTATTATGATCATTTAAAATAAAGTCGTTCTTAACATGTGTGCTAAGATAACATGTTTAACTAGAATGCACTGTATACAGTTATTGCATATGACAAAGTATGACAATGTGGTTAATTTGTGATGAGACTCATTTTTTTATTTCTCTAGGTAGGGGAAGTTTTGTTTTTCTTTTAAAATAAATGTTTTCATTTCTTTCTCAAAGCTTGCAATTATTTTAAGGTTTAATGTGTTTTTATAATTTTTTTCAACAGCGTTGTATGACTTGAAAGATGACCTGTTTCATATCATACAATTCCATAATTACTGAGTATTTCCAGCTGTCGTTGTGTGTCAGCACATTAGAGATTGAAAGTTGCAGTGCCACAAGTTGAGTTGGGATTTTAACACATTTTCCAGACATTTATTGCATCAGACAACCCTTAAACACGCCATCCAGTTGTTTTAAAACACCAACATGTTGTTAACAGTCAGTCTGCTTTTGGCAAGGGAACAATTCAGATTACAGATGTATTCTTTAGTGACAGACAATTAAACATTGTACACTGAAGTGCTCTTTGCTTCATTGACCACACACAACTTCTTTTATCAGATTTTCTGGCATTGTTAAAATGTATTTAATTAAATACTGGACATTTTAATTATCTATTTAATATTATAATTGGTGTTTTTGTTGATGACTTGATTAATATAAACTACTTGATAGTTCAGTTTTAAGATTCTATTTCAACTTTTGCCTTTGCTTTATAAAGAATATAAGACATACAAGTATATAATATCAGTACTTTTTCCATATTGAATTTTTTTAAAAGATCACTATTAGCTTTTGAGAAGTTCTATAGCAAATACAAAAAAGCAATAATATGTAATAACTAAATATGAATATGAAATGTATGGATGTAATATAAAAAATGTAGTTT
The DNA here is from genome assembly GCA_030684275.1 of Acipenser oxyrinchus oxyrinchus. Lineage (NCBI taxonomy): Eukaryota > Metazoa > Chordata > Actinopteri > Acipenseriformes > Acipenseridae > Acipenser > Acipenser oxyrinchus. The sequence continues at coordinate 28,065,455 of CM060264.1, forward strand.
TTTTTATGTACACAATGTTAAAATGAAAAAAAAAAGATTTTGTAATCATATAAACATTTTGTGTGCATCTCAATTAAATTTTTTCAGGACATATATATATATATATATATATATATATGTACTGAAAAAAAAAATGTAGCATGCTGATATATATATTTTTATATATATTTTTATTTCTTATATATTATTTATAAAGCAAAGGCATATATATATATATATATATTAAAATAGAGCTATTTTATATTTCCAGTTCAAGCTCAGGGTCAGGTGCAGGTGGAAAAGCCCTTAAAGCTTATCTGAAGGTAGTTGGAAGTCAGAGTAAACACAGTTTGTAGGAGCTTTTATATTACTGCATTTCTTATTTAATTTAAAACTGATTGAACTACACCATACATTGAAAAGTTATCAATAAAATACAAATCAATCAGTAAATGTATACATCCAAATGTTAATAATCTCTAATATTGCAAAGCCCTGTCATGGCTTCTTCAGTTCTTAAATGTGTCTGTGTACTTATGTCAACTTAATCGCAGTTACTACAATCTCTTCTCAGAATATCAATTACAAGATTTTTGACAAAAGTTAAATGTCCCCAAATCCGATGACTTGATCAGTGGGAGCCATTTTCTACATGAGGTGTCTTCACTCAGCTGAACAGCCGTGAAGCAGCAGAGGTTGAGGAAGCAAGGGAAGCAGGCTTGGCGGCACACTCACGCACTCTATTCCCAACGGTACCTTGCTTCAGCAAAGAGAAGTGAAGCGAGGACACTATGCTCAGTGGCATTTCCAAATGCAGCTCAGCTGGAGGCCTGTGCTTATTGCATGAGTGGCACATACTGAGTGGGGGGAAAAAGGAAATATATAAGTTTGTCAAAGCAATAGAGGTCTATCAGCCACCCCCTCCTCTACAGCCTACACCACTACAACACTAATAGTTTCAACAGTTACAGATTTGGTGCACATTTCAGTCACAGTGGTATAGCCCCGTTTCTAATGCATTTGAGAGAAAAAGTATTTCATTTTCATCACCCAACTGTGTGATACCCTTTCTTACGGGTTCTGTCATCATTCTAATGGTGTGTCTGTCATAACTCTAAATGAAACAAATGAAGCTTATTGAACAAAGATAATAGATTTTTTGCTAAAATTAAGTGAAAATAGTTTGTGTTAGGTTTACATGAAAAATCGGTTGCATTCGCTGTCTGTTTATAGGCTCTGTGCGACAGTACAGCATTAAAAATGTTAGCGCCACGAATGAGAGGAAAATTTGCTTCCAATCAGCTTTTAAAACACTCAGTGTGGAAGTTAATTGCAGTTGATTAGTACTTAATAATAAAGGTGAGGAAAGGGCAGCTTTTCTTGTTTTGAAATTAACACGTTAATAAATAGGTGTGTTTTGATTTTATTTAATACCTGCCGACAAATACATCTTAAAGGTAATTACTCGGAAAATCAGCACATCTGTAGCGCTCTTAAAACTTTTGAGGTGTATTTTAGTTTAACAGCACAGTATTTAAGTTGTTGATAATATCCCTCCAACATAATATTAAGCTTTTAAGAACCAAGTATTAATGTTAGGCAAACTTAATAGGGGAATGTTTGTCCCAGCCTTTTTGGCACTTAATTCCGTAAAAAAATAATAATAATAAAATAAAATTTAAAAAAAAAACATTTAAATTGGCAGTAAACACCACTTTAAACAGTTTTATAAATACAAGATTTCCACAGTGTACAAACCTGAACTTGCAAATGAGAATGATTTTACACTATTAAGCAAAAGTTGTGAAACCCTAAAATTCACATATTCCTCTTTGTCATCTTTACAGCTTTGGAGATGCCATGTTAATAAGGAACACAAATTCAACACAACTAGTAACTAAATAAACCTCACTCAAGATTCAGTTTTTGCTTTCCCATGGAAATTATAAATATGAATAAAACATGCACTGTAATGCATATGTCAACTATGAAATAAAACTGCATATAAGTGCTCATCAAAATTACACTGATAAAACAGCAGGATTAGGGCTCCAACAATGCTCTCTAGATTGGAAATGGCTTTTATGTGAATTTTTAAAGTCACTGATTAATTTGAGGTTCTGCAACCATTTGACAGCTATACTGGAGCAAACAGGATAGAAAATGTAATCATCGTTCTCATACAAACTTGAAGAACATCTTCCTGCTGTATCTATCTACTATAGCAAGTTTGGCCCAGTGATATTTTTCTTATTGAATTTACAGAAGAAGATATGAAATCACAGCTTGCCCCTGTAAGTCCCACATCGACTGCGTCTATGAAACTAATGCTTTTATTCAAAAATATTTTTGAACACCCAATGAACGTTTCCATTTCTGTTTCTGCATATTCCAAGTGCTGTCTTTTGTACCACTTTCCTTCTTGGCGTGTGCTCAATTTTTGGAATATCCAACTCTAACCACTGAGCCGAGTAACCAAATGAAATTGAACTAATCAAAGGTATATACATCACTGCCACCTTCTGGACATTCCATGTATAACACAAATAGCACATACCTACAAATAGTAAAGCCAAATTATAGGCACAGTGAAGACTGGTGGTAGTATATGGATTCCTAATTTATTATTATTGAAGGCAGGTATTTTGAATTGGTATGTATTTTGTAAACACGTTACAAAGATTTTTTTTTTTTTTAATTATTTAGAAGTCTAATAGAATTTTAGTTTGTGATCCAAACAAAAATAAGTTATTTTGTAAACTGAACATATTATCAGTATCTGTTCTGCCTTATTCCAGCATAATTGCATGTTTATGATTGAAGGTTTATTCAGTGTAGCTTATATTTTTTGAAGTGGTGTTATTTTGGGTTTGCATCATAATATTTTATTTACAGCAAAAGTTATCAGAATTTTTGATCTGAGGATGTTCACAGTGAAATTAAAGAGCTCTGCAACAACAAGTAGCTTCCAAAGAGAAAAGCTTACAGTGTTTACTTTAGTGCTACTGACCATTTTTAACATAATACAGTCGTCTCCGGCTAAGAGAACATCCCTCGGGAAGAAAGTGAAGTGTTCTCTTAGCCAAAGTGTTCTTTAAGATGGAGTTGACCACCAGACACAATATGAATCAATAAATGAATAAATATGTATTACTTGTCATGATGCATGTGCATCAACATATGAAATTAATAGAATAAGAGAAAAGCAATAGGCAAGTGTATGATACTAAACTATAATAATAAAGTAACAGACAAACTAACGTTAATAAACTAACTGTCAAACTAAATTAACACAGCACCCCTAAACACATTATAAATGCAGCAGCAGCTCTAGATTAAATATGAATACCTTTACAGGAGCAATATTCAAGACATGCACAAAATTGTTTAACAGAATGGTGAAGCAACTCACCAGAACAGAAAACACCAAATTGCTCGGTGACTTGTGTTTGATTCAGGTTTTTTTCAGGAGCTCAAACAATTTCCAACTTCTTGTAGCAAAGATTTAATAAACCAATCAGTGTGCCTCAAGACACTCTCACGATGACGAGTCACATTTGAAAAGATTGAATAAACCATTTGAATTTAAGTTTGATGATGATGAGTTATCGGGTTACAAAACAGTACTGTATCAGTTGTGAACGAATCGCTAGCGGTGCCAAAAAGGTGTTCTTTTAAGCGAAGTTCCTGTTCCTTTAGGCGGAGCATTTACAATGGGACAATCCATTTCACCACAAGGGTGTTCCCTTAGGCAAAGTGTTCTCTTAGGAGGTGTTCCTATACATGTATTAACAACCATTAATTTAAATGAAAAATAAAACATATGTTAAGGAAATAGAACTACAGTTGTTCTAAAGAAACCCTTTCATGTTAATAAAAGTTAGTACTTGATTATGTTCCATTAGAAGAACAAAGCACATCTTTGAAATAGGGATTTTAATACAAAACAGAAAGACTTAATCCTGGCCCTTAACTATGTTTCAAATGGACATGGTTACTTAACTCTAATGTAAATTAATCTAAAATCAATTAAACCGCCATCAGCAAACACATTAATTAAATAGCTAGTAGCTTCAAAGTGTGATGTGAAGTTTCAACTATGTTGATCACGCCTACTCTACATTTATATTGAGAGTAGGTGGGGCCAACAGAGTTGAAAGGTCACATTGGCACATGATTTGCAAAAGAAATGAGGAATTCCGTTCAGGACAGGTAGGGAATCTAAAGGTAACTTGAAAGCAAGCTGAGGGACAGGTAATACACATCTAAAGAAAATTAGATTTACTGTCAAAAGTAGATTTAAAGGTTTACTGTCAGGTCTAAAAACATGTTCATTGTTTTCCGTTAATGCAGATGTTTATTTGGTTTTCGTTTGCTTTGATGATGTTTGTAAAATGGGGATAAGAGAAAAGGAACTTGAAACCCTACAAATTACAGATCATTAATTTGATGCCTTGGAGAATAATGCTTGGTAACCTTTAAGACATGATTTATCAAAGCGTATTTTGCTTTCAGCAGCCAACGAAGCAAGTGTTTATGGATCCCACACCTACATCTCCCATCCCAGCTCCCCTCACCTGTCATAAAAATATTGACCATCATGTCTGGCACATTGAAACTGTAAACTGACTGACTCTGTCCTGTGATTTCAAATCCCATCACAAGCAACGGCATCAGGATTTGAAGAGAGTTCTAATGTCTGGCCTTTCGTGTTTGCGGATCCAAGGGAAAAGCAAGCATTTAGACACTCGCTAACCATTCTACACTGAGCTGTCACCCTCAATGTGTTTTTTTAAACACTGTCTCTCTCTGTGAGAAGCAGATAGCAAGCATAAAGTGCATAGTTTCATTCAAGCGGACCTTGTCAGAAAGCAGCCTCTGTGATATGATTTCTGTCAGGAACAATCTGTTTGAAATTTCTCCGTCTTTACTTGTGACCACCAAACAACTTGTCTGTTTCCTAACTCTAGGTGATGGGATCTACTGCCTTGTCAGATGGAATTTGATTTCACCCGCTACCTGCTTGTTGACTCTGGAGGAGTTGACTCACGGTGGTGGCAGAGCAGGCCTCCAGGCAAGCCATTTCCTGTCTCTTCCTGTAATTAGCCACAGCCTTTGTGCAGTATAAAACAGAGTGATTCTGTGCATTGAAAATAGTAATGTACACAGACAGGAGTTTTTTCACTTGAAAGAAGAATCAGAAAATAGAAATTGCTAACATGTCTTGATAACTGTGAAGAGCTGCGTCCTGTTTTATGTGGAGAACACGAGGGGAAAGCCTTAGTTTTTTTGATAGCACGTTATATAGTGTTTGTGTATATATATATATATATATATATATGTATATACAGTATATATAATGTAAGTCAGGATATATTATCATATGATAATATATGTCTCAAGTTAGTTACATATATACTGATAACACTATAGATAGATAGATTGATAGATCGATAGATAGATAGATAGATAGATAGATAGATAGATAGATAGATAGATAGATAGATAAACAATTTATTTCTGTACATTTTGGGAAAAAGCCCTTCTTCAGCCCATCTTTTAATTAAAGATATAATTGTTACATAACTCTAACATATCATATGTCACTTCATCCTGATTAAGCATTAGGGTTTGTTTCAGATAACCCTAATCACAGAATTTGTCAATGAGTAAATGCCTTTCCAAATCCTATTAATTTTTGTTAAGTATGTTGCTATGATTACATACAATTTACTGAATTATTTATAATGCTCTTTTTTAAATGGTATAGTGTTATTTTAATACCACTAGGGGGGGCACGTATTTTAATTATCTGCAGTAGTTTTAGATACTGAGTATTTGTGTAAAATGTGAAACTAGTCTGTTATTAAAAGAAAAAAAAACAGATACATTCAAAATACAGTATGTGAATAGAGGAAATCATAACAACACTTCCCAAAATACTGTACAGGTGTCCCTATATTGTCATTGGAAAACAGTGACTGATGAAAAGCATCAGCTAGAACACCAGCTGACTGTGCCAGTTATAGGGTTGGGATCTGACTTCAGGCTAAAGATGCAGTCTGTTTCTGTTTCCAGTGTGCATGGCAAAGTCGTCTGTTCACTGAGGAGTTGAACAGGAGCCCTCTGGCAGAGGGAAGAAACTACAACTCCAGACCTTGCCATGTATTTTTCCAGCAATGAGGACTGATTTAAGAGCAAGCATTGACAGTCACTGGCAATAGGATAATATGATATCAATCTCAGCATTTCATTGTTATTGTAGCTTTTGCTGGGCCATTTTTGCAAAACATTGGTACTGCATGTGTTTTTATTTTATTTGTGTATAATATGGCCTACACAAGTGACATGAAAATGCTGTATCAATATATGTGGAGGATGCTATGTGGTCCAGTGGTTAAAGAAAATGGCTTGTAACCAGGAGGTCCCCGGTTCAAATCCCACCTCAGCCACTGACTCATTGTGTGACCCTGAGCAAGTCACTTAACCTCCTTGTGCTCCGTCTTTCGGGTAAGACGTAATTGTAAGTGACTCTGCAGCTGATGCATAGTTCACACACCCTAGTCTCTGTAAGTCGCCTTGGATAAAGGTGTCTGCTAAATAAACAAATAATAATGTGTTTCTATATACTGTATGTAGGCTGTATACTGCATGTATGTCTCTGTCAGAGTGGATTTTTCTTACTGCACTCTTTAAACACTAAATCTAGTCCCCCTGTTCTTCTGCTGCTTTAAAACACAAAGACATTTCATTTTTCTCTGTTTGTGTTGCATTAAAAAGGTTCAGGGCCTACTCTTTGTTTTGCAGCACAGCTGTAGGGTATTTTAAAGCCTGTCTTTTAAATAAGTGATGCTCAATTTGTCTTTGATGATCCACATGATTCAGGTGAGACAGGAGCAAGATCAGACCCTCCTTTGCATAAAAGTTAATCACAGAAAAATGTAAATTTGATAACATTTTGTCTCGTTTTTTCCCCCCATTTGGGGGACTGTGAAAGGCTCTCAGCAGCAATCATCACAGCATGGTGCCACATTGGATGCAATACAAATGATTACATTTGTGTTGAATACTCGCTCATTTAAATGTCAGGCTTGATGGGGAAGTACATCAGCAAAAGCAGGGATAAAAAGTAAACACCGAGCAGATGAAGGCTAGCACTTTTGAAAAATGTATGATCTAATGTGTAGAAATTACCTTTTAATTACCCAATTCTTTTTACTTTCATAATTGTTTTGGTCGTACAACAAAAACAGGCCTGTAATTTAAAAGCTATTTCCAGATGAAACAAGAAACTGTATAAAAAAGAAAAACAATATACAATTATGTTAAACCATTTAATTTATTACAACGCTGAAGTCCATTATAATTATTTGGTTTTAGTAGCAAAATGACACAAAGAAATGGTTATGTAGTTGAGCAAGAAACATTCTTACTGTCCGCGTATTAATTACACTCAATAATTCTGTAGGCACTCAGTTATCAACCACTGAATGTATACACAGGAAAACAGTGTTTATTGAGTTTTCATTTGCTAATACATTAATTCAAAGAGCAGACAGTTTTTCTGCACCAGGATATCATGTATCTTCACTATGTCTTTCTGTTTAAAACGTTCTTCAGTTTCTGAGTGTTCTGCAGTAATATCAGAGCTATCTTTGTAATGACTCATGAGTGTTTTTGTCGACCATCAAGATGTGTTTTGCAACATATCCTAGTTTTATCATTAGGGGTCCAATTCAATTAACAAAACTTTTTTTTTTTGGAAGAATATATTTAGTTTATAGGTCAATAAAGATATGTCTAGACTTGTTACATATTCCCCAGCTTGTCTTTACCAGCATCATTGAGAGGGGAGTTTATATTATTTCTGTGAATCCACCATCACTGTCGCTACTACAAGCAAACTACTAATATCTCATAAACCAATTCAGATGCCAGTTTTATATTTTCAGTGTTCTGCGAAGTCCTCAGGCAAAATCTAACAGTATCCCTTCATATTGACCTGTGATGTAATATTGCTGTCATGTTTTCCAAAAACTCCTATTCCCAGATGTGAACATGGCAGAGTTAATTATATGTGTATGACAAGCATAGTTAGTTTTGTTTGATCTGTTAACAAACATTATTGGTAGCGTCTAATTGATAGCGTCCCTTTCATAAGGCTACAACAACAAGGGTCATTGTGGTTTGCACTGATGGGGACTTGATTTAAAGGAAATCAGAAGTGTGGGAAAAAGCTATTTCAATGTAATGACTGCAGGGGACACATGTTAAAGACACAGTTTAGAACATCTCAGTCCCCTTTTCCCAGTCCACAAGAAAAGATGTCTCATATTTGCCTTAATAGCATCAGCTGTACAAGGCAGCTGGAATGGGATTATTAATAGGGAAAGGGTTCTCCCAGACCACTCAAGCTGAGGTAGGGAAGCAATTGGGAATATAAAATCCACTGGGGGCTACTGCTTCTAAACAATTCAGATGGGAACCCCTATATTCCCTGTTTGTAACCGCAGTGCTGCCTTGACATAGTGCTGCAAAATAAAACCTTCATGGTGGCCCCCAGTGCTTGAACTTCTCAGTAAATGAGGCTGCCCCAGGAGAGGAATGACATTTTTATGGCCAAGTCCCTTTCAGAGATAAACTGCCCTAAAATTCCTAAGGCCAAAAAACTAAAGTTTTAGAGACAGGTACATTGTTAATTGACTCATTTGAATTTAATATCGATAGAGTAAATTTCATTTACATGACAGGGCCAACTTGTCACCCACAGGTACAGGGAGAAAAACTCTGCAGGTTCTTCGTGTGGTCAGAGGGGACTACAGGCCACACTATTCTTTTGCAGCTGATGCGCTATATCTTGCCTCACGAAAGAAGGCTCTTACTTCCTCCTTTACCCTCCTGGGACGTGGCCCTCATACTCAGTGCTAAAGTCCCATAGCTAACAATTATTGATGTTCTTTCAGATTCTCTGCTCTTCCGTACGTCAAGGCCTCGTATGAGCCATTCTGTCCACTGAGGGTCGAACCCGGTCGGTAACTGGGACCCAGTCGTGAGGCTTCTCCTATAACAATTCTCCGAGAAGTCAGAGGACTCTGTATTTTCAGGGGCCCGGAGGCCGATAGGGCTAGCATCGACTCCATAGGGAAGGCTGTCTCAGTTGGAGTCCGGCCCATCCTTTTCTCTCTCCCCTGTTCTAGAATCCAAGCCTCCAATCCTATGTTGCAAAAACATTCCCTTCCTATCGCAGCCCTATAAAAATAACATGAACATTATACTGGATACTATACTGGAACACTTGCCCTGTTGTTTTTAAGTGCACTTTGATGAGGTCATTAAAAAAGGCAAGGTAAGTCAAGGGCATTTTTTTTACTGTATGCCTTTGAGAACTTGCGGAATCGTGACTGCGTTCAAGCTGGAATGAAGCACCTGCAAAAAGTATAATTTTTTTTGATGAGCGACACTTTTTTTCATAGCTTTCCACAAGGTCAAATGACACCAGCTTAACAGATCAAATGCATTTTGCATTTTTTTTAAAAAAAGTTAAACATGTTTGCTGTACATATTTCATATTTCATATTTTTATATCATAGACAAATAAAGGTCTGAATGATCCTGACTGTCGCATATGGTTTTCCCGTTCTCTAAATTTAGAACATGAATGCTGCCTATTGATAGATGCTGTGCATTTTCTATGCAGCTGCGTGTCTTTCAGCATAGCAGGGTCTCATGGATGTCTTGGAAACACGGATGTTACCAGGAAGTGCCCTTATCGTGCCAGCTGTAAATAAACACCAGAGGAAAAAAAAAAAAAATCTTGGGGAAATATTTGGATGTAGTTTGGTCTCCACCTAGTGGTCACATATAAATATTGATTGCAATATCCATATGTGTCTGTTGATTTAGTAGCTTTCCAAGTTTACTGGCTTTGCTTGCAATAGGCTCAATACTAATATATACATTTTTCCATGAATTTACCCGAATTAAACCATCCGGACTGTGCTAGTCAGTTATAAAACAGAGCTGTGCATGCTTTGTAGACTTCAATTCATACAGTGGGATTCATAAGCAACGTACCATACTAACAAAAAGCTTTAAAAATGTAATTAATTAAATTGTTCAATTGAGTTCCACCATTGCCCTGACACATGGTAGTTCTTTGATTGCACTTCCCCAAGACACTGCAGTAGAATACGGAAACTTTATGGACACAAAGCTTATCCCACCTTTAAACCACCGTGATCCAAATACGCATGCTCCTGTTGCTACTTAAAAAGAAGCCCTGCACAAACTTGTATTTTAAAACCAAAGTATAGTGTAAATCATTGAATATCTGTCAATTTTGTTTCAATTCAAATGCTATTTGATTTTATTTTTTTTTAAACTGAAATTCTTATTATTAAATGTAATTCAGATGGTCCATGAGACATGAGGGGAGTGTCAGACTAGGCCAGTGGAAACACTCCCAAGTGGGAAATCCACTGTGGAATAAACTCACTTACATGTGGCCAGTGCTGCCAGTTGGAGAATTGAATGAGGTACAGTAATACTTATACTGCAAAAAAAAAAAAAAAGACGTTCTCAGCTTTTGATTTAATGAACAGAATGTTAAGCTGTAGTTCTAGCTGTATGTTGGTTTTTCATGACCGGTCTTTTGCTGAAACTGTTTTTAATAATGTATTTTATGGGATAGATTTTAACAATGATTGTCAGGTTTTGGGGTTGTGTCCCCCTGTCATACTATGTTTCATTACACATTATTTCTATTTATTTATTTCTATGTATTGTTTTGTTTTTTTTACTTCTATTTATTTCACTTTTTTTAATAAACAAGGATCATCTTCCTCTTCAAAACATTCCTATTGCAAAAGATCAAGTGCGCACTGATCCACTGTTCTATAGAAATGCATTGGCATATTAGCAAATTGCAAATTATTAGGTAAAGGATCTGCAACAATGGAGAGCTTTGCAGAAGCATTCTTTTGTAGAAACAATAATATTGCTTATACAGTGTTATATATTAATGCAAATGTAAAACCTGTCTCGTGTGTGAGTAAATGGAGTGTAATAAGCCATTTTATGAAGCAAACAGATTTGTATTTAGCTTTCAGACAGCTAACGGAGCACCAGAGTGCAACATACAGCAGATTCCATGTAGCATTATAGCATGTATGAATTAATTTAGTATCTTTAAATCAAACAGCAAGTTGTTAACACTATTAAAAACAACCAGAACCAACCGATTCAAATCTATTTAAATTTCAGTTTAGCTAATTGTTTTACTGGGAAGCCATAGGAGCCATAAATTGGATCTACCTGTAAATGCGTGGTCCCAGTAATTAAAACCCACAATTAACAAAACCTATAACTATAGTTTATACAGTTTGAGTAGCTCTTATGTTTACATACATGATACTTAATAAGCCAATCATACAGTTTGTATGGGTGTATTACAAATATAGTTTACAATCATGTTTTGTTTTTTTAACTCAGGACTTTAACTGGCCACTTGAAGGATCTCTAATTCCAAATGCTTCACTACTGAAGAAACCAGCCAGTAAGAAAACGGGTGGGTACACGTCAGTGAGACTGCAGGTTTTAAGAAAGGACCTCTTTATGCCAGTAATGATTACTGGATCAGGCATTACAAACATGCTCAAGAAAAAGTAACTATGCCCATTATCTTTATTTAGTCTGTATTTTAACAGGTATAGATTTAAACTCACTATCATACTGTTTTCAATGTATGATTTCAAGTGTTGTCAAAATACAGTATGTGAAGGTGTATCATGTCAACAAATTGAAATTATTTGTTTTTGGTTCACTTGAGTTTAACTACCGTGGAGGTGCAAAGCAATCTGAAAAGGTTTGCTTTATTTAATTTTTGTCACAATTCAGAAAAGTGAAAAAGCTGATATTAAATGAAAATATGGGATGAGGCGTGTGTCTATTGGACTGTTTCAGTCAGGGGTTATAGATGCTCCATGAATTTTTACATTTTCTCAACTTAATGCCAAGATCTTTGGCGTTTTGCTTTTGTAAATTGGATTATTTCCTCAAATTGATTAAACGTTTTGTAGAAGTTTGCACATCACACATCTTTGTATGATGAGCAGCCTGATGTTACACTGGCCACTGAGCAGTGTGGAAAAAATGCAAATGTAAAAAATGAATCTTTCAGGTAAAGTCAAGCCTGAAATTGAAATCTTTGATGCATACATTTCAATTGTAATTCCTAATTAACTCACTCTGCTATACCAAAAAGTCAATTTTGGTGCAAAGTAAATAAAGCTAAACCTTTGAAGTATACAGTTGAGCAAATAGAACTAATTTGACTTTTGACACTTCTATAATGGTATAAATTTGTAATTCTTCGAACGTTCAGTATTGCTTATCCTTCACACCTTTCATATACTCTAAATACATAATTAAAGAAATGCTAACCAAGGTTTTAAAATCCAATTTCTGTCCTCTGATTAGCATTAGCAGTGCCACTCTTCTGTTGGAGATTGTGTTTATTTCTTGTATGTTATACTTTGAATATGCACATATTTCAAGCACACAAAGCCAAACTTGCTGCTATACACCCTGGTAAGAAGAGCTGGAGCTCATGTAGAGAAGGTGGTTTTTGTATGGTTACCGGGGAATGCAAGCTTTTGTTTTCTGCTGAAGAGGAAAATGACTGGCCTTTGTCATGTCAACTTCCACACCAGAAATAATAAGATTATGATGATTCAAATAAAGTGCATCAAGTTACAATAATATTGCCATTGCGGCCAAGCAGAAGAAGCAGAAAGAAAATGTAGATAAAGACATCGTTTTGGAAGAAGACAGAGTGATAAAAATCCATGGACTGGAGTTTCAGCAGTTTCTTGAAAGGTAAAGACAAAGCAAGGCGTGCTTCAACAGATAAAGAATACAGTTGAATAAGGATGGCCAACAGCAACTATTTTTTAATGCTTACTAATGCTTTTTCAGTTTTGAATGTCATTGCATAAGCCATTCAATTATGTATTATTGCCTGTATGAAAAAGATCAGACTTTGTTTGTAAAAGCTTTACTTTATAATATACAGCTCATCAAACAATCTTATGAATTATATGCGTCATAAATCCTAAAAATAGTTTTTTTATAGATACCCAGATTCGTTTCTCCTCCTGAATTTGGTTCAATATTACTGTGTACTCTTTCTTTCTTTCTTTCTTTCTTTCTATCTTTCATTCTTTCCAGTAGTTCTAGAAATTGTAGAAGTTGTAGAGGGGGCCAGACTTATTGTCTGGGACCGAGACTGATCTTTCTACTTCAGAGGCTGAAAACACTTTGAAATACTTTTAGGAGGTGGTTTAAGGAAGTAGACATCAGTACAGACTATTTCACAAGAGAGCTCTGCTGCCCGGATGCAGCGGCCAGTGATCATCAAGGCCTACAGAAATAGGGCAGGCTATAAAGATGGGCTACTGATAACTGCAACAGCAATGCCAATGGTGAGGGTGAAAAAATAAAAAAACAGGCCCTACACTGAAGCAAGTTCAAAAGCTAAAACACATTTTCAGAGAGGACTAATACATGTATAAATATATCAAACTAGCAAGAAGCAACCAAACAAGCTGCTGGAAGGAAAATATCAATTGTTTTCAATTATAATAGAGTAGTTTCTTTCTCGTGTGGTAAAGCTAAAATTATTTAATTTTTTTCTGAAATGTTGCTTTTTTGCTTTTGCACTTATGCACAAAGTAGGGTCTAACCTGTGTTAATGTAAAGTCAGTAGTCTTTTTGACAGCCTGATTTTGAGCAACGTGAATGCATTACGGAATGCATTTTATCCTAGAAATTACATTTTTTACATTGGTTTCCAAAGAACAGAAAGAATGTTCTCTATTACCTTTTTAAACCTTTTCATTTGATACCTATGCACACATTGTTACATAGCTGCTTTCCATGTGTACCAGTAGACTGTTCAAGGACAGCTTGCAGATTGTACACAGTGAATGGAACTCCAATGCAGACTACATCAGACTTAATAGCATGGGCTGTAAATGAATGCTTACAGGAATTCAGCATGGAAGAACACAAAGACATGGAAGATACAGACCTGATAACGAAAGAGGTTGATGATGTTACAAAAGGTACAGTAATTAGACCACTGTGATACCATGGCATGTGCTGTGCTAATCCAATGTGCATTGATATAAACAGAAAACGTTTGCAGACCCAAGGTTACAAATATGAGACAATGCATGTCATGTTGATGTCTTAATCCATACTAATTTACACAAATCTGGATCTGTTTTATATACAGTACTGTTGGATTTTTATTTATATGATAATTAGTTCCTATTCTCTGTAATAATTATTCCATGTTGATACATGTTTTTATTCAAATTGATGTGTAACACATAGTACAACTAAAAGCATATTAAACAGTAATTCATTATATTCTACCATGATATATCTGATTGCAGTTATAACATTATTATGATATAATTAAGATTAAATAACAATATATCAGTATACCAAAAAAGAAATAGACCATCACAATGTAAGGTTCATGTCCTTTTTACCAACAAGTAAGGTTAAGATTCAAAATTATAGGACCGATTTATATACAATTGTGACAACTTATAACTAATACAATTATTAAACAGTTTTACACTTCACCTGAAGGTGCTTTTTAAGTGCTATGACTCTGTGGTATTTTACATATTCTCTAAACGCACTGCTGAAGTAGCGGTTCTGAAATGTGAATGTCTCTGTAGACTCTCTGGAGCTCAGTGCAAATGAGAAGGCAGCCTCCAGATCAGGTTACTGGATAGAGCGGGATAGTCTGGATGAGACCCCGTTGACCCTCATTCTGAGGAATCCTATTGATGTGTGGGTGTCCAGCGGGGAGCCTTTCCTTCCTTTGCATGGTAAAAGAGTCTACTCTGCTTCTGTCATTTCAAACATAAATAGGGTTTCACTAGAAGTGGTTTGAATTATGTATGAATTCAGTCCTAATGTGAACTAGGGTCAGAAAATGGTTAAGGGTTATGATGTAAATATTCATTGTCATACAAGTCCCAGTTAGTTACAATTGGCCCTGATTCTTATTTTATGAGCATCTCAGATTTGGTCTTATATGTTTCGGGCCTAAAATTTTCCTGTAAAGATTTTTCATATTATTTTACAAGTCCTGTATCATAATGCTTAAATAAGTTCTGATAATTCAAACGCTGACTGTATTTATATTCATTATTTTAAGGGAAAAAAGGTTCAGTATTTTCCTATATTTTGAATGTTGTCATCCTATCTGAAATGTTATGTTGTTGTAATAATCCTACAACAGTCTGAAGTATAAACTAGAGATTTACATTTACTGTACTTAGGTTAGGATTTTCTTTTGCATAGTGACACCTAGTGGCTGTGTATTGTATGTGAGCAGTTATATAGGGTACCATAACAATCCTCTGTGTTCTTGTCGGTTTTACAGCAAAGGGAGAGGCAGCCGAAAATGAACTGGAAGCAGATGGAGAAGGTATTGGCTGATTTGTTTCTAAAGAAACATAAAATGAGACTCCTGCAAGCTGAGGACAGTACTGGACAGCTCCAACAACCACAGAAATAGTTTAAATCAGACACTTTGGGCTCTGAATAACACATGTGATTGTAAAATGATATACGATATTATCAATTCAAGTTAAAATGAATTAATTAATTATATTTATATTTTATAGGGTGAGGGTGTATATGAAATGCTTTCTTTTAGCAGTTAAAATATGTTGTTACTGGCAGTATAATCAAATAGACTATCCTACTCAGAATGAAGCTTTGCAACACATTCACAAGCTGTGGATCTCCTTCACTGTTCCAAATGATAGATTTTTCTGCTAGAGTCCCACTTCCTGATAGCCTCTGCTTGGTTGCGCGCTGTGTAATAGAAAGGCTTTAAGGATGTTAGTATGATCTCATTTATTTTGCATGAGTTATGGATTGCCAACAAGTCACCTATTATATGAATTTTAACAGTGTTGCGTGCAGACCAAACAAAAATAACCTCATTAGTACAGACCATCGCTGTTTATAAAGAATGCTAAACAAACAAAAACCAGAAGATAACTTATGTATTTAAGCATTATAAGCTCTTTATTATTTGTTTATTTAGCAGACGCCTTTATCCAAGGCGACTTACAGAGGCTAGGGTGTGTGAACTATGCATCAGCTGCAGAGTCACTTACAATTACATCTCACCTGAAAGATGGAACTCAAGGAGGTTAAGTGACTTGCTCAGGGTCGCACAATGAGTCAGTGGCTGAAGTGGGATTTGAACCGAGGACCTCCTGGTTATAAGCCCTTTCCTTTAACCACTGGACCACACAGCCTCACAGCCTCTTAATGCATTTGTATGTGTGGTACTGTCTGGCATAATTACTGTGCTGCTGTATTTCAGCTGCTGGGCAGTTGTACCTCTAGTCTAAACATGAGACAGCCTGTTCGGGTTCTCTATGCTACGGATGGTGTACAGCTGAGCATATGGGATGAAACTGAGAGAGCTGTGTTAATCAGTATATCTTCAGGAGAACCTTTCATGAGCACTAAAGGTCAGTTTCAGTTTTTCTCGTAATCCCTAGCAGTGTATTTCCATCATGTATAAAGAAATTCAATCAGCCTGTTTTGCTTGATCAGGTTTGACTGATGTGAGTTTCTCATTGAATTGACTGAGGTCAAATGACAGCGTTCAGCTTTTTTTAGGTCAGTTAGAATATGCTGCCAATATCAGCTACCAACAAAAAGAGCAATCTGGTTTTTTTTTTGTTTTGTTTTTTTTTTCTTTAGAAAAAGCTCAGTGTACAGTTCTTAAATAGAAATACCCATATGCATGCAACAATTGTGCACTTGCTAATCATTTTTAGGAAAATCTAGAAGGGTATAGTGAGATCTATCGACATTCTGGATATTGGACTGGACATGTGGGACTGTCTGTATAATGCAGTAGGGGCCTTACTTAAAGAAAGCCAAATTATTTTCTTACCAGACAGTAAAGCTGCAGTATGCAGTCAGTTTGGTGGTTTCAGAGTCCCAAGTAAAAAAAAAAATTAAAAAAAAAAAAAAAAGTTCATGGACTGGTTCAGATCATCCAGGTCTCTTGTGTTGTTTGTTGCATGGATTTCTGACTTGACCTTGGTCATGAACTTCAACCCCATAGTTTGAGAATTCCGTTTCTTTTGTGTTTTTTTTTTTTTACTATGAGCTTAAAACAGTGTTGCAGTTAAAATGCAGCCAACAAGAAACAAAGGCAAGGGCAAGCCTACATCCATTAGTGTATCCACAAAGAGTCCCTACTGCTGTACAAATGCACCAGTCAATTGGCCTTTGCCCTTTAATACACCTGAACAAAGAGCATGGGAAATGGAAATGCCTTTATAGGAGCAATAGGGGGTTGACTGTGCACTGACCAGGAAATGGGTTTCAGCTTATATCTCTACTGTGTTCAGCAACAAACATTAGGCTCTTACTTACAGGCAATTTGGATAAGGTTTACATAAACAATACAGCGGCTGTCCATGGTGTTAGAGGACTTAACATTTAACATGTTGGTGGTCCAGAAACCCCTTTATTTTATGTGCAATAAATATTAAATATATATAATGATGTGAAAGATACAAAGATATTATATATATATATATATTTTAGCTCAAAGAGCCAGCTACCCAACGTTTCGATATGTTGCACATATCTTTCTCAAGGGAGCCTGTGTTTGAATCAAACATTGGAGGTATTTATAGGTTTTTGACGGCATGACAACTACTTGTTATTGTTTACATTCAAATCTATGATTTATTCTTACATGATGTAATGCTCTTCTATATATTGTGACATCATTTTTACTTCTATCTTTGAATCTGTATTAATTCTAATTAACATTACTTTATATAAATTTATATTTTTATTATATCATGCAATGCTGGCTCTGAGGATCAGTCTAGATTTGGCCTCCCCAGCGCATCAGCATGCACAACTTTTGAACAAGCTTTGTTTATTTATTTAAATGTTATATATCTATTGAAGTTAATTAGTTCATTCTTTTCTGTTGATATATGTATGTATATATATATATATATATATATATATATATATATATATATATATATATATATATATATATTTTGGTATGGGTTTATGAAATGAACGTTTCTGGCTTTTAGTTGTGAATCATAAAAGCACAACCTTATTAATGCTGCTCCGCTAGTCCTCCTGCTAATATCACGTTTTGAAAGCCCTTTAACTTGCTCTGAATGTTTTATCAACAGCCAACACTGTAACTGAAAGTCTGATGATAATAGCATGCTCTGTATTTTATAAGGTTGAAGCTCCCAGTAACCTGCTGTATCTCCCTGCTGTATCAGAACACATGTTCTAACAACCAAGGTAAAATAAATTTGAACAATATCCATATAAAAAAAAACTTGTCTGTCTTTTTATGAAAATTGTAACTTAAGTTAAACAAGTAAGAAACTGTGAGGCTAATTAAGGTCTTCAGTGTGTACCCAAGTTGTTGACTACAGTTGTTGCATGTACATGTCATTTTCTTTTCACAAAATTTTTTTTAAACTATTGTTATGTGCTTTTAAATTAAATATATAGATAATTCAATAAAATAAATATTCACCTAATACATTGTAAAATCATTTTTACATGGTGCAGTAGGTAGATAGTTTTACCAGCAGGGGGCTCCAAAAAACCTTTCTGACTGATTTGTAGTTTAATCCTGCAGTATCTCTTGAATTCCTCTTTATTGAGTGTACCCATTCAAGCAGCCCAAACAAATGATACCGAGCATGGTGGTCTGTTGAAATCTGTATTTGAATGCATGTTTTTATAGAACTCCCTAATTGACCTCATAACTCCTCCAGCTAAGTAGAAAGTGCTCTGAATATAAGCATATCATGGGGATTTTATCACTTCTTCCAGATAAATCTTCAGACCAGTCACCTCTTTTCTCATATTTAAAAGAAGAAAGAAAATACAATTGAGCATCTATACAGTTATTCAGAAAAATGTTAAGTATTTGTTTTTGTCATGTTCATGATATGCAACTAGACCTCTACAGTGATACAAAAGCAACCACTATTGTACCCGCTTTATCCTTCAATATATAAATGCATGCAATATATGTGTGTGCCCCCCTAACAATCAAATGCCTCTACTGTATATTGTCTCATCGAGGGGTATACAGAGGCAGCAAGCCCACCTGCCTGTACGTTACATATTCTTACATCTATCCCGGGAGCCTCTTTTCTTATTGTGATGAAACTTGCCAAGGACAAGTTTTTGAGAGTATCAGAATCTGGGGGTACTGTATATGGAGGAGTCTGTTTGTACAGAAACATTTTCACTGCTGTATGTTGGCTAAAGGTTATTATGTGAGTTTTGCTACATTGCTTCTGAAGCCTGACCTTAAGGAACCACCCAATTCACACTACTTAAATAATGCGCAATCAACCTGATTTTAATTGATGTCAATGACAACCCTGTTCACCTTTTGATTGGGAATAGGGAAATAGGGTGGGTGAGAGAGCAGTTCAGTCGAGTGAGGGACCAATTAAGTATCAGTCATGCCCTGGGATTGCTGTCAACAGAGGGTTAAGTAAGAAACTGATCACCTTGAGCCAATAGAATCTAGCCCTGGCAACCATGAGTGAAAGAATAGAATAGTGCATGAAGTCAGTGCATGGCATACCCCTTCCACTCCCCGCTGTTTAACATTTATCTCTTTGTATGTTTCAGAGCTCTTTACAACGGGAAGCTCTGGCCTTGCAGCCTCCATTCAAATGGGAGTCGGAAAGTTTCTAATGAACTGAGAACAATTTGCAACACATTTACTTTTCGTATGAATGAAATAGTCTGGAGCCGACTTGCAGACTGAAGCTTGAGGTTAGACAATGCATACTGCAGGCAGGGAGTCAGGCAAGCAGGGAGGCAGGCAGGCAGTGAGGCAGGCAGAGAGGCAGGCAGGCAGGGAGGCAGGGAGACAGGCAGGCAGGGAGGCAGGCAGAGAGGCAGGCAGGCAGGGAGACAGGCAGGCAGGCAGGCAGGCAGGGATGCAGGCAGGCAGGCAGGGAGGCAGGCAGACAGGCAGGCAGGCAGGCAAGCAGGGAGGCAGGCAGGCAGGGAGGCAGGCAGGCAGGCAGGCAAGCAGGGAGGCAGGCAGGGAGGCAGGCAGGCAGGGAGGCAGGCAGGCAGGCAGGGAGGCAAGCAGGCAGGCAGGGAGGCAGGCAGGCAGGCAGGGAGGCAGGCAGGCAGGCAGGGAGGGAGGCAGGCAGGCAGGCAGGCAGGCAGGCAGGTAGGCAGGCAGGCAGGCAGGCAGGCAGGCAGGCAGGCAGGCAGGCAGGCATTTTCAAATTCCTTGGAAATAAAACAATACTGAATCTTTAAAAGAGCCTTCCTTTACCCAGCTCCACTATTTAACAAATGGGGTATATCCTGACTGGCTTACTCCAGGAGCCGTTTCATATGGTCTTTGTGCATTTCTGTCTCATATCCGCTGAAATCAGATATGATTCATGTATTCTGGAAGGTTTCAGAATGAGTAAAAGGTCAGCATTTTTTCCCATAGACTATCTGTACTACTGTCCTGATGCCACATAAAATCTATTCTTTTTACAAGGTGCAATACAAAGAGATGGAAGCCCATGCAATACTATACAGACACAATACATTTGGTTTGCTTACTCTATGATTTATGCTCTGTGCAGTTTTGGGGGAGAACAATGATTTGTTATAAATATTGCCTTTGCTGTCTGAGAATTTAATGTCGAATGTAAATCTCAGTAATCTCCAGATCTTATTACTGAGGCTGCAGACTGTGCCAGCTGCTTTCGGAATTAAAGATAATTACAGTCCTGCTTATTGGTTTAGTTTGTTAATGGTAAGATTAGTGTCTAGATATCCAAGCTAGGGCAAGGCCACAATTGTGATATTCCCCAGACTTCTGCCTAGAAGTTTGTTTTCGTCTTTTGAAGGGTGGCTTTAGTTATATTAGCACAAACAACATCTTACATAGTGCCAGAGTAAAATGATGTTTAAGCTAGTTAACAACATAAACATTATGCATACACTCATTAGAAGTTATTTCTATATCTCTCACAGATCACATTATACCGGCAACAGTTACCCCAGTGTGTAAACTACAATCAAAGATCAAAAATTACCTGCAATAGCTGCCAGTGCATAATGATAATGAAAGCTTTATTTTCATATTAAAACACACACACAATTCGAATTTCTAAAACACACTCACAACTGCATTAACCAACAGTTGCTCTACAATTGTATAATATCTTGTAATAATACTGTATTTCCACTAGAGGGCATAAGTACAATAGCAGCAAAATATATATATATATATATATATATATATATATATATATATATATATATATATATATATATATATATATATATATATATTCTTATATTCTTAACTGAATTACAGAATATTTAGCAAAAGCAGAGTGAGACCTAATTTAGAGAATAAAAAAGACTGATCAAATGGATATATGCAATAGAAAATGGGTTGGTGGGTGTATAGAGGTCATACCTGGCTGATGATACAATATTCTAGTATTCTTGTAAGCTGGTTTGTCTTTCTTTAAATGGCAGAAACCATTCTAATACTGCTTGCGATTTTATCTGGACGGGTTTTTGTTACTGTCTCTAGACAGTCCCTTCCTGGCATGCGCAGGGTTAAAAAGCGGGACATGAAATCGGTCCTGAGATGCATTAGCTGTCAACCAGGGAGGTGGTCTACAACACATACGTGAGATGTTGGAGAAGGAACTCCTGGAATGCAGTTAATTAACCACATCAGTTTCTTAATGTGATCAATTTTAATTAAACTGAATTTTAATTGGGATCCAAGGAGGTCTGCAGAGAGCAGTTGCTAATTCTGCGAAGCATGTGCTGTTTGAGCTGCCGCTGTTCACTTCAGATTTGCTGAGGCCTAATTAATATGGATAGAGCATTAAGCCTTTTGGACTCTGGTGGCTTTCATTTCATGACTATTAATGATTTTAATGAACTGGACTAATTCACTAGTTTTCATCGTTGTGCTTGAAAGTGCTATTCAATGCGTATTTGGCTTTGTAATTGGTTTTGAGGTCCTAACGGTGGAAATTGATCCGCTCCACTGGTTTCTCCTCTGCGGCAAAACCGGGTGACATATAAAAACAGTGTTCTAGAATCCACACTAGTTCACACAGTCTATCAAAAACTTCATCAAATCTTGTTTTAGCATTCAGACAGTATTTAGGCGACTTTGGTTGCATGCTTTGCCTTATAATAACCTTGCCTCTGGCCTCAGGGACATTGGTGAACATGGGAAGGTTTCATGTCATTCTTACTGAACAGTGTTAGTATCTCGGTGCTCCTATTTCTAATAAAGAAGCAATAGTATAGCAATTACCGTTTTTGAGACCGTAGATTAGTAATTATCATGCACAGTCAATTCCTAAAGCTTGCCTGGTACAGAATGAAATAATCACAGGATATCAAAGGGATACTGTACAGATATCCTAGTTCTGCTGAAGCGCAAAGCATTGAACAATGTCTCTGCTTTGCTTTGACCTTGAGATAAATTATTGTGAGATTATTTCAGATTAGTATGTAAAATCATGTCTTTTTATACTGCCGAAGAAGAGATGCCAGCGGTATAAACCTAGCATTTCTCACCTGTTCTGCTTGGCTGCAGGGGGCGAGCAGAACAGGTGAGAAATGCTAGGTAATTGGAAGCGATTAAGTCCTTTTCGATATGCACTGTCAAGGTGCTATTTTTATTATATTTTTATATATTTACCAGTAACAGCCTGAAGTTAAATTTGTTTGTTTTATTTTTTTTTCTGTGCATCCCATCTTAAAGGAAAGGTATAGTCTTCTTGGGGTGAAACCATTCCTTTAAAGTCAACCCCCTCAGCTGTCACTTTTTTTTCTTATATAAATTAATTTCTTACACTGTGTATGAATGCACCGTGAATCAAAAATAAATCTGGCATGTATCACACTTCCAGTGCCATCAGGCGCTATACAGAACATTATCAACAGGGCTTGCAAAGAGGCAATGCAACCTAATCAGTTTCCTTCATATATTAAATCCCATTAGACACACTCTCTGTTATGCACAAGCCTCTGTACAAGGATTTCTCCATTTAACCAAGGAGTCTTAAAATCACAGTGGAACCTTTCAAATGAAATTGTAATAAAAAAAATAAAAAATGATCAGTGAAATACAGCGACTGATTTTTATTCTTTCGTTTTCTAAGCGTTTCTTTGTCAGTCATATAAATGTTATGCCATGTAATGGAAACAGTTTGTCTAACAGTTGAAAAATGATTATGAAAATACTGACAGTCAAATGAAGTTTAATTATTTCATTGGTCCCTATTTTATATTTTCAGTTCAGAGATGCTTCTATATAAAATGCATTGACTGTGAGAGTTGACCTCAAACCCTCCTGACATCTGTAACAGAAATTAGCCTAAACATTTATCTGCTTTCATTTCTTATAAAGATTCTTATCATGAATACATGAGTATATAAAATTACAACAGCTCATCCTATCATACTTCATGACATCGTATACCCAGAGGTAGACTGCTATATGTATGTTAATTTCTCTATATGTAGAGTAGCAGTATTGCTCTCGATCTGCAATAACTGAATGACTATTTCAGTTCATATAGGAGTGTTACTTAATTATATCACGGCCATTTGATCCGAATTATTATTAAAATCTAGTTTAGTGTATTAAAATATGCAAAGTAAATAATGCAAATGACTTTTATACAGATTCAAATAGATTATTTATTCTGAGCACCTCCACATAAATATGAAATTAATTCATTATCCGTTTCTTCGGAGATGTGCCAACTAATTCCTCTTTGCTATAATTGTATTTTGAGGATGGTTGTTTAATTAACTGAAACTCTCAATGGGAAGAAAGACAATGAACTGGCAACCTCTGGCTTTATGCCAGACCTTGGCTTGTTTGTTCGTTAAAAATAAAATTAAAATAATACATTGTCCAGTGTGATTTTTGACATGCCTCCCGATGACTTGCACTGCCCAGTTCTGTCAATTTTCAAATTTTATATATATATATATATATATATATATATATATATATATATATATATATATATATATATACACACACACACACACACACATACACATTAAATTAGTAAATTAGTGGCAAATGTGTATATTACTGTCAAGGTTCGAAATAATTGAAAGGTTAGGCTACCCAATCTATAATTTCTTAATAAGAAACCAATACAACCAAAACTGTATCAAACAGCAGGAGAAGCCCCACGCAACTGAACAATGTTCTGGCAGTGATACAGAGAATGCCATAGGCATAACTAGTTCATATACAGTTTTCATATCAATCAATAGAGCGTAAGACTATACAAATAAATCCATGAATATGCACATATTCTAATACTCACTGCCCTCAGATTTCCCTACAAGAGAAAAACAAGAGTCGTTAATTCTAGTTTTCTTTTGTTCGCTTTTGGTTGAATTAATGATATAACCTTAAGGCAAAAACGTGGGTATGCACTAACACCTCTTCCACAGCATAGACTTTCTTCATTATTACATTGTCAGTCTTTCTGGCTACTGCGTTGTCTGTGAATGGCTAATGATCGCCTCAGAATAAATAAATTCTGCCTTGAGGTGAAAGATATTTTTGCCTTCAACTTAACTCTCATCCTCTTATTTATTTTCTTAATTAATCAATTTATAGTGAGCAGACAACCGTCATTAGACTTGCAATGTAAAAAACTGTGGTAAATGGTTTTAATAAATCAGTAAAGACAGGTGTAATGGATTTGAATGTGATCTAACTGCTGTTTCTTCTGAGGTCTTGTGAAAATAAGCAAATCAATAAATATAACCCTGTTTATCTGAACTGCTCCAGGGACATAGAAATATTACAAATAATTGGATGCTAGGATAAAGGGGAGTTTATGCCTGGTAGAAATGCTGGAAAGTTTGGATAAAGAGGGTATGGTACTGTACGTGTAGTGTAATGCACATTTCCAAATTACTTTTTAATCATGAAGAAACTAAATTTAACAGAAGTCCCTTTTGAGAGCAGTGCTTTTAAATATCTGGTCCTCCAGGGCTGAGCCATCTAACAACAAAAAACCCAGCCGTCACTGGTTCACAGCAGCCCTGCCATGTCTTTCACTGTACACCAGTCCAGGAGGAGCTTGTCTCTATGATCCAGCATGTCCGAGTATCTGTCTGACTCCTCCCTAGATAACCCAGTGTCTAAGGGGGAAGCTTCTGACAGAAAAGGCTATGATAATGTGGAGAGCTTCAAAGACACGGAAGAAAGCTTAAATTCCCCAAAGCCTTTCGCTTCTACATCTTTTCCCCAACTACAAAGAGAAAAGCTCCATCTCCGGAGAGCTCCCCAGTCTTGCTCTCATAATTTGGATGATGATGTGTACAATAACCCTCACTGTGAAGGTATGTACAAGGGCACTCAGAGGGCCAACTCAGCATCAACTCCACCCAACACTGGCCCTGGAGATGCCTCAAGCTTCTGCCACCATATGTCACCAGTAGCTGATTTGCACAAGTGCAAAAATGGAGACTGAAGTGTCTCATTGGAAGAGGATCATATTATACCAGGCTTTGATCCTGTGGATAAATCATGCAACATCTTCCACCGCATATATTTGACATCCTTTGGGGGAGCATCTAGGAGGTTCTGAAAGGGAGCCCAAGGGTTTCCAAGTGTGGTGACTGGAATCATTTTGTAATTGTGCTTGTCAAAGGTTCTTAAAAGAGGCAACCTTTCGATGGGCTTTTGAGCAACATGACTAAGGCTGTGTTCACACTGGGTCCATTTAGAGGGTTTGGTCCGCACTCTGTATGTACGGTTTGGTACGTTTGGTGTGAAGTGTGAACAACAAGGCCCGCTTGGGAAATGAACCGTGCTGAGTCCACCTAAAGAGGTCGTCTCTGTCTGTTTGGCAAACGCACTGAGTCTGGTTCGCTTGCTAAACCTCAGTGTGAACAACAGCTGGACTCTGTCCTTTTGCACTAAAGAACTATTCAAGGTAACCTGACTCGGAAGAAAACAAACAACGTCTCAGGGAACTGCATCAGGGTTACCAGACGTCCTGGGGAAATTGAGATTGTCACAGTTTTCAGCCTTAATTTTTTGTCCCGGTCGGAAAAAGTAAAATTGTTAATCGTCCTGGTTTGATATTGTATTATTTTATTTTTTTAAGTACAACACTGTATCAGCGTGCTCAGAAAGTTAATAGCAGAGTAATGTATTAGGTTGTGTGTTAGCACCATTCAAAAATAAAACAAACAATCTTATGGATTATTTGTTTAATCATCCTGATTATGTGTATACCATATGTTTAAATGGTAATAGCTGTATTAAAACGGGAGCAATACATCAATAGCTGCCATCTTTCAATATGCCTTGCAGGATATTGTAAACCTCCGGTTCACACACCAAATGAACCGAGTGCACTTGAAAACTGCATTGTGAACACAAACGGACTCGGTCCTGAAAAAAATGGAAAGGGACCAAAAAAAAAAAGATTTTAGTTCGTGAACAGCAAGCACATTGATACATTGTTTCAAACGAAACAAACCAGACCGAGTCTGTTTGAAACTGACCCAGTGTGAATGCAGCCTAACTGGATATTTCCATGCACCTCGCCAATGTATGTGCTCTATATGTAGTGGTACAGGGGATACTGGTATATTTTCAAACTGGAAGTCACAGAGACCTCACCTTCAGAGAGAAGTTAATTAACCCATCTCACATCTCTCATGGCCCGAACCACCGTGAGTGTTTGAATGTACCAGACTTCGAGATCACAGCCTCATACATTTGTTTTCTGTGGTCCTGAAAGGGAACATCATTAAATTGCAGGAAACATTCTCTGATCGATAATAATATACCAATAGGCATATTCAAAAACATGGTGATACAGACTTAATGTATGGCTGCTTTATGAACAGCCAGTCAACAGAGTTTTCAGAGAACCCATCTTTTTACTTCTGAAAAATGTAACAAGTTAATCAGATTCATTAGTTCATTTGTTCATTAGTTTACTCATAGCGCTGTATTTGACCGATTTGCATATTGTAAATTACAGTAAAAGAAAGTACAGGACGAAAAGATTATCCTCACAAAAAGGGGAGCAAGTGAATAGTACTGTACTTATTCATATTCCTGTATATTTTATTCATATTTGTTATTGGACCTGAATGTTAACCTTAGTCTTTGTTATATCCCGTTTCGTCTTTTATAAATGATTATTTCTGACCTCATTTTAATTATCCACCTACAAAAGGTTTGTAGATGACAGCGTGATGGTTATTCATTAGCAGCTGAACTGATCTTGTCCTCATTTGGTGAGAAAGACCAGTGTGACCTCTGCCTGTATAATGTAGATGTTGTTTTTTTGTGTAAAGGTCCCTTGCTAATCTGTTGCAGAAAAGACAAGCGCATGCATGCTCTATCAATAAACTACTGCAGGTTTGTTTCTGAGCAAAAGCCCTTATTAGGCTTGAGACACATACAGTAGATAAACATAAATCAAAAACACAACATCTAAGCTTCCAGTAAAACGTATGTATCACATGTAAAATCCCATCACGAATATTGTTCGAAGGAGACAGTTGTTGCAGTTTTTTAAATATTTGTTTGAGCAATAGGTCATTTTTTTGTTGTTGGTTGTCTTCCTGTCTTATAGTCAGATACAATAAAATTGAATTTACTCAGTGGTGTAGTCAAGCCAGAACGAGCCGAAACAGGGTACTATTTTCTATAGGCAGCTCAGACATCATCATTCTGCCACTGACACACAGGCAGGTAAAGTAAAGCGTTCTGAAAGAAGGAGAAATACTTGTACAAATTAGACAAAGGCATTACCTATTATATTTCACGGGGTGGAGCCATACCACCTGATGTAGTGTTTTAAAGACATGGAGTTAGTAACATATAAAACATGTAGAGAGAGGGGTGCTGCCTCTTCAAGGCTCAACATATAGAAGAGGGGTTCCGTCATTGAGGAGACCCGACAAACAGGAGCGGGGTTACCGTCTCTGAGGTAACCCGACATACGAAGAGGTTCGCGAACCGAAAAAAGAAAATACGTGGATTAGTATGCATTGAAACACATAAGAGGGGTTCCTGCTCTTCAATGGCCCAACATATGCTGTAGGGGGATTCCGTCGTTGAGGAGACCTGACAAACAGGTCTATATATTAGTGGCATTCCGGTCCCGATTTAGGACTACACCACTGAATTTATTTATATTACTTACTAATTATTAGCCGTTTATTTACCTTCATATTAATTTAACATGCAATCTGAGAAAATAATTTGGAGTCTTTCAAATCCATACTTACTCAAGTTACTCAAGGCTTCAGCGATACTCCCAAAAGAAGTCAACACACCAAATATAAGAATTCAGAGGCTCTAATTAGCTGGGTGTTTTTTTTTTTTTTTTAGAACCATTGCTGTACAGCTCTGAACTTTGCCCCATGTGTTCAGTTTAATTTAAAAATCAGTTAAAAAAAAATGTTAATACTAGAGAGAAAATGATTCCTCCCAGTATATCTCGTGTCTTTCTCCCACCACTAGTGTAAATTATGAACAGCGCAGTTTTCACATTTCCATATGCATAAGGGTCCATGTAAGTAGTTAGCATGCTGCGGATTCCTGTCACTTTGTGTACATGGGGGCACAGGGTACGAGGGTGTAGCACTTCACAAATTTATTATGTGTTGTTGGGCTGTCAGAGTGGTCTGAACCTGTATTTCTCCTGGGGCACCAGTCTTCTGGGACAGCTTTTGGAGAAATAGGCCAGCTAGCTACCTCGATAAATCTCAAAGCTTTTTATCCTGAGCGTTTCCCTTTCCAAGGACTACCCAGACTGCATAGATGTCTCTCTTGGTTATTGATTTGTACCATTTTGGTCCAGATGTATCCCCCCAGCAAGGTTAAACCCTCAATTGAATATAATTCTTTGAAATTCCACAAATACATATATAATTGCATTTTATGCATAATATAATCCATACGGAGTAGATTTATTTAGTGTTGCTTGAAGGTACATTCTGGAAATGACCGAAATTGTTAGAGCAGCTCTCCAGTGTGGTCTTCTTCTTTGACACTGTATTTTATTGTAAAGCTATATAGTCAATCTTTCTACTATACTCTGTCTAAATTAAAGATCTGCATACAATTAATCACGTAATTTCCGATTAATGGGTACCTATCAAAAGGAAGACACTAATAAAACTGGAAACAAAGCAGGCCTTTTAATTGAAACTTGACAAAAAAAGTTGGAAACAAGAATCAACACTCAAGGTCAATATCTAGCATCATTAATCCAGATTATAAAGGACAGATTCTCCAATGGTAAAGTCAGACAGAAGGGCAAACTGTGCCCAACAATCAGCACCAAGCTAAAGTGCTCTCAAGTACTGCTTCACATTAGACAGTTTGTGCTTCTTAGAATCCAAAGTCAAAGGTTTGCTTTTCAAAAATTCTTTGCAACACTTTTCTAAATCAAGTTGTTTTTAAATCCTATAAAAAGAGACTCCACACTAATTACAAGCCTATTGTACTTCATGCCCTTCTTATTATTATTTTTAATGTATACTGAATGTTATTGCTTTTAAATTAGCTATAACTAGGCTCCAAGGTAGCCTTATTGTAGATAAAGTAATTAGCATTAATGCATATAACACAATATTATGGATATTAATGCAGGGCATACAATGCAAGAATCTCGACATATACAACACATTGAAACCATGGTCAGTGAGCAACAACCAAGCATGGAAACAAATTTCCTCAGGCTTTACCAAAGCCAGAATGGATGGTTCGGCTTCATGCACACCCTCATCTATAGAATTGCATCTGAATGGAACAAATGGCTCTGAGAAAACTGGAAGGTACTATATGAGCAACTTATATTATTGTAGTGTCGGGTCTCGCAGTACCGCCAAGTGGGACTTTTTGTGTGTGAGTCTGTTAGTGGAAGCGTGTTTCATGTCTAGGCAGTGCTGACACACTGCCTGGGGTGTCACGTGCACAGTGCAGCTGTACGAGAGAGGGGTCTGGGGCTGCACTGTGATTTGTGTTCCGTTCCGCCAGTCAGCTGCTTGCGCAGGACCGTGTGTGTGTAAGCCAATAGGACTCGGGGGAGATCTCTATTTAGGAGCTGCCTGCGAGCAGCTCGGGGTTGTGTTGTGTTGGGAATGTGTTGTTGGTGTTGCTTAACTGAGCTTTACCCTCCTTCCTGCTGTTCCAGTTCAATAAAAATAGTGTTTTTTACTGCTTTGAACTACTACCTGTTTCTGTTCATTTATTCCAGATACCAGATACACCTGCGCTACATTATTATTATTATTATTATTATTAGAAATCTTTACAAACTAATTTGGTTTTAAAAAAGTTTATCATTTGTCATTTGTTCAAACAATAAGCAATCACCATCAATACCTTAAAACATGACCAGTAAAACCAGAAACTTTAAGGACATTCACAAACACACATTTTGTGCTGCATTTCTTAATTCACTGTAACTATAAAGCACTCATTGGTAAGCAGTAATACCAAAAGATATTTCCGTTTAGAAAACTAGATGCACTTTTTCCACCTTGAAGCTGATCAGCTGATCAGCCATTTACATTGAACCCATTTACACAAAATCCCCACATACTGGTTTATACAGTATTTGTATATACATATGTTGAAAATCAATCATTCTTAAAGGGGAAAACAAATTAAATATCCAATTAGATAAACTTCTATATGCTTAATTTGGTGAAAATTCTCAGCTTTGTATCCATTTTACAGCAATGAAACACTTTTCATTTTGTCTCGCTGGCCCCAACACATTAACAGATCCCTGGAATTGATTCTCACCCCAGCCGAATGTGTGAAAGGGGGCATTGCACGGGCCCTAATCAGCTTCCCAAGTCCTGATCAAAACCTGTTATTGATGTGCCCCGAGCTTACTCTATTAGCAGCCGAGTCTGGCCTCTAAATGAATCATCACTGTTCCTGTGACCTTCACTATAAAGGAGCATATGGACACAAAACTATAGCCCACAACATATAAACCTGTGAAGGGTACAATCAAGGGAGCATGGTATGAAATCTATCACTAAAACAAACTGCCATTTCCAACAAAACAGACGCTCGTATACATCACAACACCGGCCTTCCATAATTTGAAATTTACAGTCCTGCTGTGGTAGCTGACTTTTTCTTTCTTTTTAGAACATGTAGCTCATGCCTAATACTTTTGATAAACTTCCACCCACAACAAGCATGATTAATGATAGTTAAAAGAATTGAATCAAGGTTAAGAAGACAGGGCCAAAAAAAAGGCAGGCGACAGGGGTTGCACGGTAAATAACATCTTTACAGAAATATATGATGGGCCCTCCTTTTTTGTGGTGCCAAGTAATTACTCGTACAAGCCTCCTGTAATAATTCCTATTACAGCCAAAACGGAAAAGTCAGTAACTCACAGCATTGGGACAAGGTGAAGGCAAGGCCAGGCAAGCATGGATCAATATTTCATTTACTCGTTGAGGTTTAGCTTCCATCCCTGTATCAAATCCTTCACAGCGAACCACAAAAGAAATAAGATTTGCTGGGAAAAAAACTGTGCAAGGCCCTAATTTCCTTAGGGTGCTTATATGAGTACAGAGAGCAGAAAAACCTTTCAGAAAAACAATATGCACTCAAGGTCATTCATTACAATCCACTGTCAAAAAAATAAAAATGTGGCATTAATGTGAAATTCGTCAAACGTACATCAGTCAAGCGGCCAACAACAAAATATGTTTTCAAGCTGCTAATACCAGTGTTAAGCAAAATGGTTACCCAACAAAGTTTTTTTTAACTCTTTCTCTGCTCTGGTGAGCGCCCATGTGTAAATACAGCTTGGCGCCATTGAAACTGCTCTATTGCGGCCTATTATTCTGCAGAGGTGAGGCAAATGCATCCAATTTTGATCAATGGAACACCCGTCTTCATTCACAGGGTCAAATGAATGAAACTGGGTGCAGAATTGTTTCAAACGAAGAGAGCCCGGACCATATTTCAGTACAGCGCAGGTCCCACTGCCAGAATAAAACTGATTAATCATTATTCATTACATGACGAGGGGCTTGTATTCTTGTTTTCCTTGGCTGAGTCATAACACATTTCAATGAATCAACTTATATTATCAATAGAAATAGGTCTGGCATTAGTAAATACCAACTGCCTTGCCATTAAAAAGGCTAAGCCTCGGTTCTGAATAAATATGAAATGAACCTGCAAGCTCTCATGTGCCAGGCATACTAATGGCACTAAGACAGACGATGGAAACTGGATTACATCTCAAGATGTAAAACTAGAATTTCAAAAAAAGAGGCTTCAGAAATTAGACTGTGGACATGTAACAGTTCTGAATGGGTTATCATTACAATTCAACCAGTGGAGTACTGAACTCTATTCACTGCAGTGTATTAATGACCAAAACATTGCATGTAGAAAAAAAAAAACAGCCAGTTAGAATTAAGAGATCGAGATGTGACATCTACAGGAAGGGCCAGGCTATAGTACAAAAAAAGATACAATTGGTGGTTCTTGGCATTGCATTTTATTTGTGTTATTGTCCTATAGAGTTTGGGTTCAAAGGGTAAATGGAATGTAAACTACTGATAACTCCCTCAGAGTCAGGTTATTATATTTCTTTAATAACTTAATATGGCATATAAACACTAGGTTCACATGTATATTTCATTTAATGAAGTACAGCTCTAGTTGCCATAGTTCCCAGCTTTAACAAGAAAAACACATGTTCCTTCTTACTCCAGCTTCGCTTGTATTCAGATTTTATGATTGGTGTTTAAACGTTTGCTCCAATACATTGCCAGAATTTGTATTTTTCTTGGTTTATTGCATTTGTGATTGAGTCTCGGGTCTCCTTTTGACTTGGTTATAAAAAAAGGTTGTTTGCCTGCATGGAGTGTCACCAGAAATATTCAAACAGTTACAATAAGTTTTCATTTCAGCGTTTGTATATAATAGTCAACTGTATAAAAGAAACTCCTCTCAAACTGTAACCAAGTTCCCGCTGTAGCCTGTAGTTTCGCTGTACTGTCCTGCAATGTTCTATCCAATAGACGCCAGAACTGTGAATTATAAATGGTTTGACAGTTTTTTCAGTTGACATTAACTTGTTTAATTCAAACCACTAGTCTGAATCATTTTTTAGCTATGTGTAAATTATATTTAATCATTTCGTTCATTGATCATTTTTAAAGTTGACCAAAAGTTTAGATTTCCGTAGAACTTTTTTTACGCAGTTGAATATATATAATTTTTTTAATGCCTCTGTGTGTCTGATTATTGAAAGAATAATGGCTTTGGTTCTCATGTATGCGTTAGGAATTCTGTGTGGACATATTTTAATGATCTCAACAGCATTTGATCTAAGCATTTAAATAATAATATAATAAGATAGAATATATCCAAGTCTACTTTACTAAAATTAGACACATAAGACATTCTTTGTGCACAAAATGGAACAAGTAGTCTTATTTTTGAACAACGGGCCTTTTCTCCACAGGGTATGTTGTTTTAGCGTTTGCTCTCAAATGGATTCCACAACGGATCAATAGAGAAGTTTTTTGCTTTCACAGAGCTAACTTTACAATTGGTTTAGATGCTTGGCTGTGTGCTAGTGCCAGATTAGTTGGAAATGTTCTGAGAGAAATCAAATCCCATGCACCTGTACTGGCCGAGACTGGGGATGAATTTAATACATAACAGATTTCTTCCCAGCTCCACAGGGAATTTGTTTTGTGTTTAATTGCACGTTATTGATTTTGTTTCTTTGGAACATAATGGAACAGTGATTTGAGCTCAGCCCTGTGCCTTTACTCTGATGAAATCTCCAGCAGATATTTGTGATATCTGGAATGTAATATTCAAAGCGCTGACAAAGGAAAAAAAAGGTTGTGTGCAACATTGTAAGCCAACAACTCATTTTATAGAATTATTTTTTGTTCTTTTTATTTTAGTTACAGAGGTAAAAAAGAAAGAGAAAGAAAGACAGACAGAAAGAAGGACAGAAAGAAAGAAAAAAATAGTTACTGTGGTTACAGCTTTGCTTATCAACTCCTTGTTAAGGTCATTCAAGCAACAATGGGACTTGAAGAAAAAGATATTTCAAATGCTCTAGTTTTTGTATTTTTTTTCTTTGATCTAAATCAACATAGTTCTGTGCTTCCTGATCAAATTATTTACTTCACATCAAGAATTGAGTCTGATAATCTTCTAATTGTCTTGTTTCACGAAAATAAAACTATGCTATTGCTACTTATTCTATACTTTTTAACTGTTGATTAATGTGGCCATTATAAGGGAAATATACCAAATTGAAAAAAAATGTAATAAAAAATATAAACAAGTGAAAAAGAAAAATTAAATTGTTTGGTCACTGAATACACACACACACACACACACACACACACACACACACACACACACACACACACACACACACACACACACACACACACACACACACACACACACACACACACACACACACACACACACTAATCGAGCATTAAAAGTGCATTCTGGGTACAGAGAGAGATGAACGCTGTTATTTAGGGAAGTGCTAATTTGAAGTGCGCTCTCTATCCGGAACTGGTAAGATACTGGTTTTAAGCTTGTATAAAAAAACGGTTAAAGTTGTGTACAAATCATAATCCTTGTCTTGTTTTGTACAAGGATTGCTGATAGTGTGCTACTGATGTATATACTAATTTGAAATGGAAACGTTTGTCTTAGGTGATTTAAATGATTGCCAAACATGTGTCTGCAAAGTTACTCTTGTGCATTTTAACCAGCTGTGAACGCTGTGGTAAAATGCAGCGTGGCGCATTTATCCTGACCAACATCATATACTGTTGATTTAGTTATAAACCTCAAAGTGTTTTTTGTTTCCATGTTTGTGCATTGCTAATACTGTTGCTGTTTCCCCAGATTGGTTAAACAGTATATGTAACTGTGCTGGACAGGGGGCTTGTGTGACTGATTTATAGCAGGTCCCTAAATCTGTTCTGTTAGGGTAATAGGACGGAAAGATAACATTTGTTACATTTTACTAAAATAAAAATATAAAAAATGGTTTTTAAAAGACCAAATTCCCATTGGGCTTTTTTCTTCTTTTTTTAAGATTATTGATTTTTTAATATTACTTGCAGGACAGCTGCTATAAAATCGTTACCTTTAGTAAAAATGTGCACGGATGAATCTACCGATTAATCAATGAATGCTCATAAATTAACCAATCAACATTTTTAATTGTGTGACAGCCCTAATTTATATATATATATATATATATATATATATATATATATATATATATATATATATATATATATATATATATGTCATGATGTCATTTGTAATTTGTTGTTTTCTCAGGCCCACACTACCTCACTCCTTTGGATCATAACCTTTTTTGGGACTTTTAATTATTTAATGGTTTAATTCATTCATTTACTAGGAGTCCTTAATTAACAGGTTAGAGGTTAAAAACCCCAGGCCACAAAGGTCAAAAAATCGACATCACAAGAACAATAATGACGTGCTCCTTTATTAACTAATAAGTGCTAATTAGCAGTAGTCGTGGGAACAGAGGACAGTCCTCCTGATCCTTAAGTGGAGTGCAACAGTGAGAACTGGGCATTTCAAAATTGCATAGCGAAACGATACACAATCGATAAACAATTGCTTCAAACCATGATTTTTTTTATTATTATTATTATTTTTTTAAGTTCACCATTGCAGTCCTAGGCACAGTTTGTTTTCTCCCTGGTGCTTTCCAAAATTCAAAACTGTAGCTGCATATTCCTGTCATTTTGCGGAGAGCAGCCGCTGTAATGAATCACTGTGGAACACAAGATTCCCTTCCTATGATTTTGATATACACCATACCTTATTGTCTGAGCATTACCAACACTGGCCATGAGCATTACATGGCCCATCATGTCCTGGTATGACCACCTTTTGGGAGCTGACACACAAGTCCCACTTGTGCAGAACTGGTTGGTGTTTTTTGATGTGGATGGAATACCAGTTCAGTCAGGAAACTAATCTGATAAATTATTTATTAAAACATAGACTACACAACACTACTACATTCTACATATTTTACACTACATTTTTTTGGCCTTTGGCCTTCTGTTTTGAGGTACCCATGTCCATAAATTAGCTTGCAGATAAGTGGAGAGGCTGAAGGAAAGGAAGCCATGGGCAGGGGGGCAGGATAGCTGCCCTCTCTGTTAGACAAAGCCAAAAAGCCAGTGGAGGCTGGGGAGCAGAGATTGAACTCTGGCGCACAGGGGGGACCTAATGGTAAGATATAAATCCCTATATATAAAGGACAAATAAGATACTAGCTATTCGATGGACGTTTTGATCTGGTATTGAAACGCCTAAAATATGCTTGATGTTTACGTGATTTGATGTACGGTTAAAGTGAGTTCTCTGTCAGAACCACCACTTTGCTTCATGGGTTAAGTCTCTAAACCCATTTCACTGTCACCGGCCTAAGCCCTATTCCATCCCAGGCCACCAGATGCAAAAAGGGCACATACTAACTGTGCCACTTTGCCCTCTGTATTTTCTTGCTGTGAATGTCAGCACTCTGTGTGAGGCTGAGAATCGGAACACATGCAGGATGCTTTAACTAATTGACTCAATTCTGCTTCAGTTGGAGGTCTTCAGACAAGCCATAGAATTGTCCCATTTCCCAACAGGGGTTACCAAATCACATTGCCCACTACTGTGAAAATGAGCAGACTCACATTTTTAAAATGAGTGTTTATTGATTAATCCCCTTTGGTTTATAGATGTATTCATTTAATTCAACAGAAGGTCATACCCTCCAGATGCCGGTCTCTGACATGTAAACTCTTGCAGGCATGTATATATTTTTTTAAAAGACCAAAACTAATTTTACAGAAATTTAATTTAAACAATATATTATTTTATTAACTCAAACAATTTACCCAATGACTGGTTTGCATCGGATGGCATCGAGATAATGGATATTCGATATTAGGAATTTATGCCTTCATTTAACTCTCCTGCATGAGAAAAAAAAACAGTAAAATGCTGTTGCAGGAAGGTAAGTTTAGATGTGTTTACAATATATTCACACGTAACATGATTAGCTAGAACACGTGTGCAATGTCTTTTTCAATTACGTTTCATGTAAACAGGAAATTTAAATTCCACTGCGATGTAAACACAGGGTTGGGAATTGCAATTTGGAATTCACATATTCAGAATCCTCCTGTCTTTGATTGATCTGCTCACAAACAAACACCCTTCCAGGGCTTGCTGTTCCGAAGCCAGCTGTGTTCCTGCAGAAGAAAAAAAATAGACGGTTCATTCCTGCTGAATTCCAATATACTGCCTAGAGCCCATCGGATTACCCTAGATGCCTTTAACACAAAAATAATAGATGTATTATATGGAATACTTACCCAGACAATGCCATTATTACAACATGTTATTAGAAAGGTCACAGTTCAATTCACTTTGCATATTTTTCACATTTTTGCCATGTAGCCATTCAAAGCACAGTCTATCTCTGGAGATTACAGCAAGTGTAAAGTGCACATGCCCTTATTATCGCTCCCCAACCCGTTGCCCTTCATTTAGGGAGAAATTTTTAATGGTCTTTAAGATGAAATTACTTTTATGAAACAAACATTGAACTGGTGCTGTGTCTCAAGAGAACAAGCTGCCTCCAGTCCCTGCCGTTATCTTGATGTCTGAGTGAACTATGCCAAGCGTTCCTGAATTTCTAAAAGACAAGACCTCCTGATCATCTGCATTCAGGGCCCGAGTCAAGGCCCTGGAGCTGATAATTGCCTCTGACAGGATTTAATTACCTTGCCCAGGACCTTTTCTCTGTTTGATTGGAGCCCACCTCCTGCCTCTGATCAAACAAGACACTAATAACAGGCTGAGCTGCAGCAGCCAATCAGATGCTAGGTCTGATCAGTGACCTTGCTGAGTAGAAGCTGATTGGTGGTGTCAGAGCTGTCAATTGTGTCAGTGAACCTCCTGACAAGGCAGTGAGGAGATAGAGAGAGGGAGAGAAAATAACAGTACTGTCTGTAGGCACTTTCCACAGCCTGGTCTGAGATAAATAAAAGAGTAACAGAAACAGGATTCATGTTTTCTGTTTGTCAAACAAAAATATGTAGCATGTTATTAGAAACACTGTTCAGTAATTGTGTCATTTTATTTGGCCGGAATATTTAGAAATATTTTGTTGCCTCCCTTCACAGATAAATATGAAAAATACCACTAGGATACCTTTCTAATACCTATATAATAGCTGTGGCAACAAAAGGGGTTTACACTCTTAATCAGATGGTGCCCATCTTCATACCAATGGTTAATACCACTGTAATTGCACTGCTATTGATTTTTAAAAAAATGCCACCGCTTGGTCGTTGAAGATCATTTGGTAAGGGTAATCTTTGCCGACAACAAAACCTAAATTTCAGACCTTGCATATGATTTCTATAGAGGCTACAGGTGCATTTAGTTTGTACGTTAGTCAACTGTATTCAATACCAATGTCATTATTACATTTCTGTCCTACTTTCCAATGCAATTAACAGTCATAATTTAGTTTGAACTTCATGTTACCCTACAAACAGCTTTCTCGGTTGCACACAGGAACATGTGGGATCTTAGAGACAGGTATTGTAATATTTGCTATCATTCGCAACCTGCAAGCAGGCTGGAGCTCCGTTAGTTTAGCATGCCATCCTATGGCTCAGCTGGCTCACTGATCATCCTGCTGTTGTTGCAATTTCAATGAGCACAGCTGCATGCCACAAGCAAACCAATGCTCTGCTGAACAGAACACTGACTGCACTTTCAGTAAACCTAGTGTGAATAAGATATGAAGACCAGTTTCTCGGAGAGATTCTAGGTCTGGTTTCAGTAAGCTTGCCCTGATCCTGTTAACACAACCTGTGCGCTCTGAAAAGGATCCTGCCTGCCCTTCATGGACATTGGAGTTGGAGAAACATTTGGATGTCGCTATATTGGCCTGTAGTTTTGTTTGTTTGATGTAACAATTAGACATTATCACACTGACATGTTACACATTTGGCTTATTGTTTTTAACATCACATAACATTTGGTTCTGCAATATGTACAGTGACTTGTACAGCTTATCCCAGTTAAATCACAATCGATCACTCAGAGTGCTATCACTGTGACTGGGCTTATACTGAATGGAAGATCTATGTCTGTGAAATGATTCCTCACAAGGGCATTTGAGAAGAAAGTCCTGTGTGTTTTCCTTGTGGTCCTGTTTAGTTTTTTGTTTAGATCATCTGGGATTACATCACACAAGGGTGGGAAATAGGGATATGGCTGTTTGGAGTGGCATAAGTTTGGTTTTTAAAAGTGGAGGGGACAGTTTCTGTGGCTGCGGCATATAGTAATACAATTCAAAATAAATGTGCATTTCTTTCAGATTGACGCCTTTGCGGTCATGAAGTCCTTCAGAGGACGGGAAGGGGTATTTAACAGCCACTCAAATAGTGTGTTTAGTATTGAGAGCTTAGGCATGGGAAATGGTATATCGATTGACAAGTTTCACAATGACAAGAAAAATAAAAACAGTTGTTTACTACCAGGCTCTGCTTTCTCCTCTCTGCTGGAGATCGCCCATAATAAATTGCTGCCTCAGTTGATTGGCATTTCCGCTGGGTCCTAGTAGAGACTTCATTACTGACTATTTATCATACAAATAAATTATTGAGAAATAACAGTTTTAGTACTGCTGTAATGTGAGGAGGATATTTAAAAAGTGAGGGGGACCAGCCCCCCACGTTCCCTTTGTAAATTACGTCTATGACTGCCTCTTTATTATTATTGTTATTATTATTATTTGTCACATATATTTTTAGCTTTTTTATGTGGCCTTCATTCTTTGCATGTTGAAGCTCTGCTGATATGTAATTTCCACAATATGATGTCTGATCACCCTGAGAAACTGCATTAAATGAAATACACAAAAACAAAAAGCCAGCAAACTGTGTTCTTGTTTCAGCAGAGAGAGACCAATACTTCACACACAAAGTATTGCTTAAATTCCTTTTGAGGCTCTTGTAGGTAAACACAGAATTGCTTCCAGCATGCTGCTGATTATGTAAAATACCATTCATTCTTCTTTAATTCGATTCCGTTGTTTGTAGTTCAGAATCCTTGTTTGATTACCTGAATCCCCCATTATTTGACAGGCTGCCACTCCTGAAGTTATTTTAATTTCGTGTTACAGAGGTAGAAATCATCACTATATTTAGAATGGCAAAAATACTTCAGTAATCAGCAAGATTTCTTATGGGCTGATGTGACAGGGTGCTCGTGTCACGTGTGTGGGTAGCCGCTGCTTAGGCAATACAGAGAGGCATGGGAGTTGGAGTTGAAACGCCAGCACATGTGCGCAGGATTTATTAATACAAAAGTAAATAAACAAAAGGGTCATGTGACGTTACCAGCGATGGTAACGCACAGAGGACACATACAACAAGCTGTACAAAAGGCAAAATTAAACAGCACAAAAACTACAAATAAAAGGTGACACACAGGCGGCGCTAGCCTGATAAATGAGGCGTCCTGCTCCAGGAACCGGCTACACTACGTAACCCTCGCTATACATTACTTCCTGGGATCACTATCCCCTAAACTAACCTACTGATGAGCCTGTATTCATACGACGACTCCTGCTGCTTCATACGGCCTTGGCTGGGCATTGCCTTCACAAGCACCGCTTGCAGTTTCAGGGTTGCGTAGCTGTCGTTCCTGCAGAGCGGGCTCTCTCCTCCTGAATAAACGCAGCTCCCCTCTGTAGCATAGCGTTGCAGTCGCCCAGAGCGATCCCCACCAGATGTTTTTAAACTGACGGACACTCGGTCAAGACCCGCCCACCTGCTGACAATAATTTAATCACACAAATCAACTCCAAAAAGACAAACAATAAATCAATTTCCCCATATAAAATTACACCAACACTAATTTCCACATGTGCAGGGCAATCGCCCTGCTACAGCTGATCATTGGGTGATGCATGTTCCCAGCCACAGAGGTGCCTGTACATAATTTATTTCTGGGAAGATATCATCTTTTTGCTCTCAACAGTATTTGTAAATGGGAGTGAGGTGTTTGTGTTTAAAAGGTTCCCAGCTTCAACAGTAAGGTAAGGTAAGGTAAAGCAGACTGTGTTTTGAGTGATTAGCCTAAGCTGGGTATCCGGAGTGAAAGCTCAGTAAAATTAAATCCTTTCTGTAGCATTTTATACTCAGAAACATTTGCCTTGAAATTTAACACCACATTATCTGGCAGCTCCTTGTCCATAAGATGAAGCCTGAGGGATGACAGGGTAAAATATGCCAATTTTCTGAAACAGGAACAAATATCTTAGCAACCAGAACATACCAGGTGTTCAGCTAATC
Source organism: Acipenser oxyrinchus oxyrinchus (assembly GCA_030684275.1). Classification (NCBI taxonomy): domain Eukaryota; kingdom Metazoa; phylum Chordata; class Actinopteri; order Acipenseriformes; family Acipenseridae; genus Acipenser; species Acipenser oxyrinchus. Next base: position 28,107,035 of record CM060264.1, read on the forward strand.
CTCTGAGTGAGGATCGCAGTTATGGTCTGTGCCACACAACATGACAAAGCTAAATGCTGCGTAGAAACGCCAAGGCTGCAACATTTATTTATTTATTTTTAAGTTTTTGATAAATGCTATTTTGTATGACATCCAGCAGACAGGATATTGGTCGTTGAGATGGATTTTCAATATATGAAGAGGCATTGTCATACTGTATACTTCGCTTCAAATACCTGATTCAGTCATGCATCAGCTGTATGAACAAATTATCTATCTATCTATCTATCTATCTATATATATATATATATATATATATATATATATATATATATATATATATATATATATATATATATATACAGTACTGTGCAAAAGTTTTAGGCAGGTGTGAAAAAATGCTGTAAAAGTAAGAATGCTTTCAAAAATAGACATGTTAATAGATTATATTTATCAATTAACTAAATGCAAAGTGAGTGAACAGAAGAAAAATCTAAATCAAATCCATATTTGGTGTGACCACCCTTTGCCTTCAAAACAGCATCAAGCATCAATTCTTCTAGGTACACTTGCACACAGTTTTTGAAGGAACTCGGCAGGTAGGTTGGCCCAAACATCTTGGAGAACTAACCACAGTTCTTTTGTGGATTTAGGCAGCCTCAGTTGCTTCTCTCTCTTCATGTAATCCCAGACAGACTCGATGATGTTGAGATCAGGGCTCTGTGGGGGCCATACCATCACTTCCAGGACTCCTTGTTCTTCTTTACGCTGAAGATAGTTCTTAATAACTTTAGCTGTATGTTTGGGGTCGTTGTCATGCTGCAGAATAAATTTGGGGCCAATCAGATGCCTCCCTGATGGTATTGCATGATGGATAAATATCTGCCTGTACTTCTCAGCATTGAGGAGACCATTAATTCTGACCAAATCCCCAACTCCATTTGCAGAAATGCAGCCCCAAACTTGCAAGGAACCTCCACCATGCTTCACTGTTGCCTGCAGACACTCATTCGTGTACGCTCTCCAGCCCTTCGGCGAACAAACTGCCTTCTGCTACAGCCAATTATTTCAAATTTTGACTCATCAGTCCAGAGCACCTGCTGCCATTTTTCTGCACCCCAGTTCCTGTGTTTTCGTGCAGAGTTGAGTCGCTTGGCCTTGTTTCCACGTCGGAGGTATGGCTTTTTGGGAGCAAGTCTTCCATGAAGGCCACTTCTGACCAGACTTCTCCGGACAGTAGATGGGTGTACCAGGGTCCCACTGTTTTCTGCCAGTTCTGAGCTGATGGCACTGCTGGACATCTTCCGATTGAGAAGGGAAGTAAGCATGATGTGTCTTTCATCTGCTGCAGTAAGTTTCCTTGGCCGACCACTGCGTCTACGGTCCTCAACGTTGCCCGTTTCTTTGTACTTCTTCAAAGAGCTTGGACAGCACATCTGGAAACCCCTGTCTGCCTTGAAATTTCTGCCTGGGAGAGACCTTGCTGATGCAGTATAACTACCTTGTGTCTTGTTGCTGTGCTCAGTCTTGCCATGGTGTATGACTTTTGACAGTAAACTGTCTTCAGCAACCTCACCTTGTTAGCTGAGTTTGGCTGATCCTCACCCAGTTTTATTCCTCCTACACAGCTGTTTCTGTTTGTTAATGATTGTGTTTCAACCTACATATTGAATTGATGATCATTAGCACCTGTTTGGTATAATTGTTTAATCATACACCTGACTATATGCCTTCAAAATCCCTGACTTTGTGCAAGTGTACCTAGAAGAATTGATGCTGTTTTGAAGGCAAAGGGTGGTCACACCAAATATGGATTTGATTTAGATTTTTCTTCTGTTCACTCACTTTGCATTTAGTTAATTGATAAATATAATCTATTAACATGTCTATTTTTGAAAGCATTCTTACTTTACAGCATTTTTTCACACCTGCCTAAAACTTTTGCACAGTACTGTATATATATATATATATATATATACAGAATGCGATGTTTAATTTGGGAGTTTTTCTTTTACAGCCTTCTCTTTTTTCCTTATTCTTTTTTCTCTCTGTCTAAGGTTTTTTATGTGGTACAATACCTCACTAACAACTTTGTTGTAATACATTACACCTTTGCATCTGATGCTCTAGATATCTGTTGATTTGGGGGAGAATAGGTAGGTTTGGTTTGCACAGTAACACAAGGCTTATATTTATCTGTTAAATGCCATTATAGATTGACAGACTGATTTCCAAATCTCTTTCTGCTTTCTAATATAAATATTTTACCTATACCTATATTAAATATCAGTTGCAGAAGACAACATGTTTAAGGTAGCATTCTGTTTGGGGGATAAAACATCTTGGAAGGTCAAATACTCTCTTCTGACAACCAGATCACATATCCGACCAAAAAAAACCAAAAAACTTCATATCGGTTTTTATATAAAATTCTGATATAATAATAAGCAATCATGAGTTTCCCCCTTAATGTCAGTGATCAATTGCACAGTGGATTTCCCTCAGATGCTTTGTTCTTCTAGAAGGTTTGGAAAAACTTGCAATGCTTTGCCATCACGATGTTGCTACCCACGGAAGGTAAATGATGAAAGAATGGAGCTACTTTTGACATCTCTTCCAACCAACAACTGACCCATGCTTTGAAAGTGACAAGGTGGGAGGCAGCCTCCTACCCGAGCACAGGCCCATCCAGCACTCAGGTATTGTTACTGTGTGAAAAAGCAGCTACCATTGCTCAGGCATCCATCAGTGTGACTTTCAGACTTCAGAAGTGCACGGGACATACATATTAGCTTGACAGGTCATCGGGTCTTTAAACCTTGCATATCTGCATGTAATTGTCTTCGGCATTTATTATGAAGAATTCGCTGTTTTTCTCACATCACATACTTTTTTTTATATTCGGCTAATTCTTGATTCAGATGTATCAATACAATATTTTCTAATATTAGTCCCAGTTGGAGAACACAGGTACCTGCATGTGCAATTTCCCGAACACACAGACTATATTTATTTATATATTTGATTGCTTCCTACAGGGGAGCAAACTGATGGAAAATCTTGTTCCTTTAGGAGTCCTGGAGCATTTCCATAACAAATTTATAACAATATATAGAACAACCCAAAATACAGAACATATAAATCAAAATCAGGTACACGCATGTGTTGTGTTTCTTATATTGTAACAGCTTGCTTAACTTTCAAGTCATGCTGTACATAGGTTTCTCAGGTCAGGTGACAGGCTGAAGCCTAAAAGTAAAACAAGGTTTTCCCCTTTACAGAACAAGTCTACAAAGCCCGTCATTTTATATCACCATAGCTGTGTTTGGTGGAGCAGCGTGATGTTTTTCTTTTTCCAAAATATTATGCTATGGTGTCTCATTTACAAAATGTGTCCTTAGTTTAGCCTTCTGTTCACTCTCCTTTATCAGAAAAAAAGATGATTTGCCAGTCTAGTTTGCTAACATTCAGCCTTTCAAATCTGCTTGTCATTACATCTCTCCGTAAGCCTACATGCAGCAGTGGGAGGTTATATTCAACATCGTTAGGCCCTGTAAGTCTGAAAATAAAACAGGGACAAGTAAGGGAATGTTCCTCATATCTAGGTGTCTAAGGATAGAAGATTTACAAATCTATACCAGTGTAAAATAAGCAAGTGCTGTGTTTAAAGTCCCCTGAATCTTAATTACCCCAGCTCAAGGGTTGGGATTATCCATAAATAAACATGAAATCCCAACAGGTTAACCTCTATACATATTTCAACAGTAAGTAATTTGATTAGTGCACTTGGCATCAAAGGGGACACTGTTTTGAGTACAGGTGAAGATAACAAAATCAAAATGTATTTAATTGTGGAAGCAGTATTTCTCTATACTGTCTTTAGGTCCAGTAACTTTTCTGATATGTATATGCAATCATATTTTGTGAATTATAATGTGTCACTTATGAACTTTCCTGAGTTTTTCCATATTTTTACAGACATAATTAAAGTAAGGAAACTAATATGCATGGTTGGATGTTTGATTTCCATAACCTTGGGCCCCTAAATTTATTATTTTAAAAGTGGTGGTTTAGATCCACAGCTACTTAGATCAGTTGATTATGCATCTCAGTACTGTTCATTTACACAAGAAGGATAAAGGTCCTGCAGATGCCAGAAAAAACAGAAAGATAGTCTACATGATGTGTCATCATGCAGTGCACTAGCGATTGTGATTAGGGCTTTCAGTATGTGGTTAGCGTTGATATTGTCTATGCTTCCCTCTACCAGCAGAGCAATAAACCTCTTTTGTTGTTAACCACAGTATAAATCATTTACAGGTTATGCATACATTTGTGTTATCTGCTCCTGGAGCCTAGAATGCCAATCTGATTAGTGAGAAATGGGGAAGCAGTGGTCTAAAAACAACGTGAGATCCCAAAATAGCGAGAGATACTGTCTGACGGGGCCATGCATCTTATTTTCTGTTTGGACTGGTTCATTAAACAACTGTAAATCATTTATATTGTTCCCAGCAGTGCAAAAGCTCTAAGTCCAGAAATAAAACACTGCCTTTGTTTGGCTGGTTTTAGCTCAAGAAATGGTACATGTTAAAGGAAGGCTCATTTAGATGGTTAGTTTGATGCTGTTTTAAATAAGCCACCCTCTATTTCCTCTTAACCAGCATTAACAATATTGCCAAACCTTTTTGTTTATGCATTTTATTTTTCACTTAGGTGGAACTCTATTTTAGAGGTGTGATCCAAACCGGATTTTAGTCCAACCTTTATCATAATGAGTTAGCCCATATTCACTGATACGATCCACTTGGGGCTGAACCATTCATTGTTTTGCAGTGGGTTACAGTGCCAATGCTGAGCTTTTTATAGAAAATTATGTGGATCAGATGGGGTCCTACTGTAACACAGGAAATAAATAAGCAGAGTGCTTCCGTTAAATGTATAGAAGTTTTTAAATTAAGAAATCATAGTTTTTGTCACTCTATTTAGCAAAACTGTATTTTTGTTTGATTTAATTTGTAGAAAACACCTGTGCATAATAACAAATGCCATCTTTCTGTGGTAGCTTTCTCGTTCTGAAAAAATAAAACCAACCTTTTAAAAGCAATGTCATACTTTTCTTCATTTGATCACAACACATTTACCAATAATATATCAAGGCTGCTCTGAGAAAATGAACTCCAGACAAGGAAAGGTTTTAATTGCCCTTTCTGGCCTTGCTTTTCAATTGTTTTTGACCTTTTATTAAGGAGGTGACATTTCACAACATCTACCTAATCATGTTTTCTTTTTTTTTTTTCGCTCATTTAAATTCAACTACAATAAAAAAACAATGGTCAAATCTTCAAGAGGAGGTCAAGATGTTGAGTAATGTCCATGACGTGCTACCCCCGGGTAAGACCCTTTATTCTCTGGCAGCATTCAGTCAATCCTCATCTCCACGTCCAGCTCTTGCTGTTTTAAATCCATTGTTTTCCTCCTTTCTCTCTGTATTCCCTGCTCCCTTTTTTTTGGCGTCTGCACTAGTTTTGAAGTGCAGTTGAACTTTTTATTTCTTATACACTGCATTTCAAAGCAGCACTGTAGCACAGAGAGTATTGGGGAACTCTAACAAAGCTTCTGTATTGTTCCTTAGGTGTTTTAAAGTAAGAAAACTTAAATGACAAACTGAACTTACCATTGTAAAGCCTTAGGTACTAACACAAATATATATATATATATATATATATATATATATATATATATATATATATATATATAAGTAAGTGCGTTGATGTGGTAAACTCACTTTCTAATCACCCTGTATATATATATATATATATATATATATATATATATATATATATATATATATATATATATATACTAGCATGCCACCGCATACCATTTGAAGCAGTAGTAGTTGCAGTTATAAATTAGATTTATCCTAGAAAAAAATGTGATTATTGATCATGAAACTGTCATGACTTTAATATTAAGCTGTGACCTTCACCACTGTGCTGCTCAACATAACTGTCCAAATTAATTCCTTACGGATTATAAATAGCTGTATTCAACCTCAGTGAAATCACATGGGTGTATCTAGCCTACTCAAAGATGTACAATAACGTTGCATAACCTTTTTGAAAGTTACATGTGTTAAAATAACTTCAAACTAACAAAAAAAATCTTACTGTTGATTCTATTAGTTTTTTAATGCAATTCTTTTTCTCAGATTTACTCCCTATTGAATTGGTCATCACGAACCATGTGGACGGGCTCTGTTCTGAGTTACAGTACACAGCCACTCTTGGGATTACAATTGAATTATGGTGTTCCTAACCTATCACTGGCTTTAACGAAGTATCGAATTATTAAAACTGTGATAATAATAATAATTAAAAACAAAAATGTTTCTTATGATTTTTTTTTTTGTCTTGACATTTGAAGTCACTATAAGCATAGTTGGTCCATGAATAAAATATTATCTCACTCAAAAAAAAAGGTTATAAAAGCATAGCACAGTGTAATACAGCATAATGCAAACATGAAGCGTTGGATTTTTGCATTTACCACAGTACATATTTATCATGGTAAACTTTTATAAGGGCGTTCATGTTACATCTGTAAGATATCAGGGAAATAAAAACCCCTTACCAAGACTGCCCAGTGGCCAATAGTGCTTGCTGAGTTGTTGCAGGAATCTCAATTATCTTTAATGGAGCAGACTATGTACTGTACTATGCCATAAATATGAAATGCAATTTTTTCCCAAAACACAGCATTCTCTAAAGGGCTGCTTTAAGGTATCTGATTGTGAATTGCACATTGTACAGAGCTGAGAGTTAAAGAGTCCCATATGGGGTGGCTTCAACCTTACATAATAGATCCTATGTAGTATTTTATATTAGATCTACTGTAACCTGAGATTATAAATTGCGTATTAAAAAAAAAAAAAACTGACACCACATCATTTCTCAGACCCAATTAGTTGTCAGGATATTAAAGGAATTAAGACAGTGGACTGCTTTATAGCTCACATTCCTGGATAGAAAGCCACAGTGTTCTTCAGTATTAGTCAAGCCATGCTGTATGTCCAGCAGCTGATTTATTTTTTTTAGTCAATGTAATAACAAGGTTTCCAAACAGTTATACTTTATCTTGAAAAAAAACAGAAAACTGAAAAATACTCTGGAGCTTGCATGCCAGCTTTAACAATGGTCTGTTATTGAATTCATACTAAACTAATCTAATGTTACTGTGGGATTGAGATGTAACAGGGATGTTAACAGTGTATTTACTGCTGGCTGCTGTACTTCAGTGCACATATAATCCAGTTAGTGTAAACAGTGTTGGATTGTGCAAATGTCGATTATTGAATGAAAAAAAAGACATTGTGATTTTGAATATAGATGCATAACTATATATATATATATATATATATATATATATATATATATATATATATATATATATATATATATATATAGATGTTGTTTGCTGCAGAGCTCAGGTTTTGAAGCAAGAGCAAAGTTTGTCCCCATTTTTTATGAAAGGAAAATATAGAAAAAACAGCAAGAAATATCTTTACAGTAGTCATTTCAAAATAATGTCCTCAGACTTAAGTCAAATCTTATTTTACTAAATAAACAGTGTTCTAGTTACATCCTGCGTAAATCTGGAACAGACTAAGGGCTGGGAGCCAAATTTCTGTGAAAAAAAGAGAGTATACAGAGGTTCATGAGATCCATAATGAGATTACTAGAAATATGCAAAATAAGCTTGCTTCAATCGTGCATGACCCTAAAGACTCAACACCTTTGAAAATCTTTTACTGGCTAAATGCACCACTTGCTTAAAGCAAAATGGTCCTATTTCTTATGGGCCATAGTTTAGCTTGGCTTATTGTATTTAATAGTATCTGAATCATAAAATATGAGGTTAAAGAATTCACTTTATTAGTAGCCCTTCATTTGGTTTTTCATCAAATTAAAAGACATTTACAAAGGGTGGAAAAAGTAGTATGGTCAAAACAATTTCCACGCTATCACTGTTTTCATTTATCTTCATTTCCAATGAGATTTTGTATTGCACACACTGCCAGTCAGTGGCCAAACACTGTAAATGCATTAATGATCGTTAAGGGAATTATATAGCAGTGATGCAGATTACAATATTATGATTGTGATGCGAGATAACTCTTGTGTTAAAAGGAAATACAAAATACAAAGCTATTGAGTGAATGCAACACTTTTCCCTATGCCTGCCATGTCCTCTCAGTGGCTTGCTGCAGGCAGAGAGTACATTGATTTCTAAATGTCTGTATGTTTAGACAGCCCGTCTTCTCCCTTGCCCCTGCTCCCTGGCTGCTGTGGCAGATCCACGCATACACTACTACATTTTTATATTGAGAAGGCTGTGTATCATCTTAGTGCTCCACTACTCCTTTGCCCCAACACTCGTCCCCTCTCATAGTGTGGCTACACTTCTATAATCTTAAACACTCTATATCCATTACACCCTGCCTTTGGAGATCCCTGAACTCAGTGGCAGATGTACTCCAGAGCCGCTATACTGCAGCGTTTTTAATTCTTTATTTCCCTGTGTGTTTTGCTCCCTGACCTCAGCACAGTAGTAATATCTGACTTCATACTGCACTAATGTGGTTCTCTGCTTTTTTGCAACCTTTACTGTATCCATGGACTACTCTGACCTTTCAGTAGCAGTGCCCTTGATTTGAAATACTTCTGCATGTTGTATTGTTTTTATTTCGTTTTGATGCCAATAGGGATTAAAACATAATGCCCCCAGTTGTTCTTGCACTGTTATTTGTAAGAAATGTTTAGAAGTGCAGTATTAGACTTACAGATCCATCATATTTCTAGCAGAAAATAAACAAACATACCCACTAGTTAAATGTTGGCTTAACCAGCATGATGCATGGTGCAAGTTCTCAAGGGATGATACGAAAGAAACCATAAGGGAAATCCCTTGTAACAGCTGGGTCTGACAATCACATGACTTCAAGAATTGGTACGGTACAGTATCCTGTATCCCTATTTGTCCTGCACATAGGCTTCCATTCCCTGTTCATCTGCACTGCTGCAACTCTTTTGTATTGGTATGTAGCATCTGCCCTTGTGCACTCTCAAGCCTGGTGGCAGCTAAGCAACCTTTGTGGTCGTCTCTCGGATCCTTATTAGGCCTACAATGCCTTTTCTTAATGCATTTCTGCATTGCTTTATTGCATGCATTCTATACAACATCAATGCCCTTTCCTCTTACCTCCCCTGGCAGATCGTTAATGCTGTAGTGATATATTACAGTGTAGCATGCCTCCTTTCTGCATTTTTTGCTTTCACTCCAACATTAGTGCCTCTGTGTTTTTTTTTAAGTTTTTGCTATTTACTATGGCTCTGTGGTCCAGTGGTTAAAGAAAAGGGCTTGTAACTAGGAGGTCCCCGGTTCAAATCCCACCTCAGCCACTGACTCATTGTGTGACCCTGATCAAGTCACTTAACCTCCTTGTGCTCCGTCTTTCGGGTGAGACGAAGTTGTAAGTGACTCTGCAGCTGATGCATAGTTCACACACCCTAGTCTCTGTAAGTCGCCTTGGATAAAGGCTTCTGCTAAATAAACAAATAATAATAATACTATGTTGTTCAGTTGTCTTTGTTTTCTACTAGCAAATGCACCTTGTTGAAAGACCCATTTGTTTGTATTCCCCAAAGGTAGCCCCACCTCCTTGATTGCTGGTCAGTCTGTGAGTCATATAAAAGCAGGCATAGTAAATTTAAACATGCTCCTCAGAAAGCAAAACTGAGACTTAAAAAGCAGATGCCCTTTGTTTTTGTTATGCTGCAGAAAACAGGGTAGTATTTTCAGTATAGGTTCCTAAGTTAACAACCCACATAAAAATGAATAAATAAATAAATAAATAAATAAAAGTATAGTACCATTCAAAAACACTAGTATTCACTAATATAGTATCTACGGCAACATACTATAGGAAGCTAGTGTTTCTGGACAGTAACTATCTTTCTCTCTCTCTCTCTCTCTCTCTCTCTCTCTCTCTCTCTCTCTCTCTCATATATATATATATATATATACTAGCTGAAGTACCTGGCGTTGCCTGCGGAAATTCAATATTTCATGCATGACAAATTGGGGAACGATAGCCTTATGGTTTCCTATAAGTTACCGATCTTGGGTGTCGCACAATGCGCTCTGACCCCTTTCCCTTTTTTTAATTTGATTTTTGCCATTTTTAAATTTGTGCTATATTTATTTATTTATTTATTTATTTATTTATTTATTTATTTTTGGTTTTGTGGGTTTCTTTAATTTGAGATACATGGCTACTGTAGTGATCCAGCAATGGGGATACATGGCTACTGTAGTGATCCAGCAATGGGGATACATGGCTACTGTAGTGATCCAGCAATGGGGATACATGGCTACTGTAGTGATCCAGCAATGGGGATACATGGCTACTGTAGTGATCCAGCAATGGGGATACACGGCTACTGTAGTGATCCAGCAATGGGGATACTAAATAAAGTACCCCGGGGGTCAAAATTCTGGATCCAAACATAGCCCTCGACCTTCCCCTGCATGAAAGAGGAGGCCATACAAAGTTTGGTTGCACTGGCTCCTGCGGAGTCCGAATGCATAAAGGAACAGACAGACAGACAGACTTTCTTATATATATACTTTAACAATATGTGCATGTTTAGTTGTGTCATTTATTTACAAGCACAATCTGACAACGACCTTCAACCTGCACAGACATCTAGGCCCTGGTTTTCCCACTCTTTAAAAAAAAACAAAAAAAAAAAAACTCCTACCCTACGTAAAGTATGTTCTCTGATCCCTGACCCCAGAGACAATACCATTTTGTTGCACTTTCACATTTCAAAATTGTACAGAGTACAGTTTCTGGAGAAACCTCCTCCTGGAAGGAACGCATTGCTTCTATACTGCACTGTGTACACGGTGCGTGCCTGTCTGCCTCTGTGTGTGTTGTATGTGAGCTCGTGCTCTGCTCCCTGACCCCAGTGGCAGTCCCTTCTCACTGCACTGCTCTCTCAGGCTCCTTTCTCCCAGATCGAGGCTGCTCTCTCTCTCGCTCTCTCCCTCTCTGTGTTTCTGTCTGTGCCTCATTTCCACTCGAGCTAGCCGAGGGTCCCTTAGGGTCGAAGGTTCTGCCCTGCCTGATCCAAGCTCAACCTTCCAGCCTCCCAAATCGGCATTCATTCTCCATGGATCGGCGTCTCTAACAACGGAGAGGGCAACACTGGGACACATTACAGCCACAGGAAAGGTATTCACCCCGATTAGCGAGAAAATTGCATGGAAAAAAAAAATAACAAAAAACAAAGCCGTGGGTTAGAGGTGCCTTGTCATTTACAAGGAGAACGATCAAGAGTCTAGTGCAGCGGTTGCTGCATATGCCGTTGATCGCGGCATTATTTTATATCCAAGCCATAGTTTTAAATTGATTAATATTGTATTTTAGTAACAGTAATTTATATTTTAGGAGATTATATTGATCTGTGCGGTGTCAGATGGTTAAGTTCTTATATATTTTTTCCCCTTTCTTGCAAAAGTGATTTGGTTTGTAGATGTATTTTTTAATGTATTTTTTTTTGCGTGCTGTTTATTAAAAAAAAAAAAACAACTGTCAGTTTCAAAGTTAAAATAATGCTTAATCTAGAACGGGACATGCCAGGATTTATTACATAACACGAAACGTAAGATCTGTTGCTAAATACAAAGGAGCACTTAACAGTAAGCCAGAAGATTTGAATCAGGTTATGGTTATTGCTCAATTCTGAACTATGTACAGTATTTGCAAGAATCTGTATTTACAATCTGTAAAAAGTGAAGTGTTACAAAAGTGTAATGTACACAGTCGCTATTTCTTGCAACATTTGTTTCAGAAACGTTTGCATTTAATTAAAGTGCACAATAATTTGGCAGTTGTTAAGGGTTTTGAAATAGCTATCTTTGAGGCCTAATTTGTTTAATACAGAGGGAAGGATTTGGATGAAAGTGACAATGCCGGAGTGGAATGTAATTGGTTTAGGATTAATCGCGGAGAATGTACATTATTATATGCATTTGCAACTAAAATGCAACACTATACAGCAGCAACATCATGTATTGCAGACTTCTGTAAAAAGAAAACCTGTGCTGTGCCAGATCAATTGAAATGTATGAAATATATCTCCTGAACTGAACCCAAGCTGCTTTGGGCATTTCTATTTCTTTATTTGATGGTAACGATTGAGTAGTAGTAATTGTGTCGTGGATCGCTTAAATGAATGACGCTGGGAAGGAGATTGTACAAAAGCCAGAGGAGGGTGCGTTGTCAAACCCATTGGCTACTCAATCAGGGACAAGCAAGAGAACACTAGGGGGTTGAGTCTGAGCTTCAGTCCGTGAGAGGGAGTCTTCTAGACGGACTGAAAGAAAGCACACCATCGGCAACACGCAGATGGATTAGAGTCAGTTCCTGAAATGTAGGGGAAATACTGTTTTCAGATTAATTACAATATTTTAAATGATTTATATGTTAATAGTTTTTAAGTCCTTGCATTGAATAAGGATTTGTGGATGCATTGTAGAGTTTAAAATGAAAATAACTTTATTACTAACTATTGCCATCTTGTAATTCTTTGTAGTGTGTGTGTATGTGTGTATGTATGTATGTATGTATGTATGTATGTATGTATGTATGTATGTATGTGTATATATATATATATATATATATATATATATATATATATATATATATATATATATATATATAGATTGGTATGTTTTTGTAAATGTTTATTGCACGTTTTGTCTGAATATGAAGCTAGAATGCCACACACAATATATACAGAGGTTATCTAACTCGTTTTTTACTCAAGTTTGGGCTAAGTCTGATATTCTTTGGTGAATACTTGTACTATTATACAGAGGTATTACATGCATGTAAATGTTTGTGATTTGTGTTTATTTTTATATTTTATTCGAAACAAACAAAAAAAAAACCATACTGTATTTATAGAACGTCGTCGCCGGACAGTGTTGTATTTTACAATGTCATTATTATCAGTGTTCCTTAAGCAGAAAGTGTTAAATCTCAAGTAAGATAAAATAGCATGCCTCTTGAACACAGTTTGCACCCTGTCTGATCTGTGAGGACTTGAATGCACTGTATTCAAGGGATGTTATTAATATGTGGCCTGCATGTGTTAACATTATGTCACTGTTTTAGTTATACTTCTAGGGGTAACACCTCATTATATAGTTACAAGGTTGTCAAGCTGTCAACTAAAACAAAAACGTTTTATAATTGTTTGGGGAACGAGATTACAAACATAACTTTAGTTTAAACTTTTACCTAGTATAACGAAGTCTTCTTTTAATAAATTTGGCTAATTACAGTTTTTAGTGTGTGTTTATTTTTTAATCTGGCGCTTGCCATCTAATTTAAAGACGTGAACATATGGAATAGAAATAGCCTTTAAAAAAATACACAAAGAAACATGGTTTTCTTTAGTAAGACATTTTAATGGTGCCCAGATATCAAATAATTATAATTTAATTCTAGGAACTTTTTATTTATCTTCATAGGTTTAAACGTTTCTTAGTCAGGTGGATCATCACAGGTAGGCCTGGAATCTCAGTTGACTTTATTGTTTTGCATGCAAAGACTGTCATGGAATCACAGATAAAACTATTTCAATATTAAAAGTACATTAGTTTAAACATACAACACAAGCTGAGAAGCAAAAGTGCATTGTACTTGAAGGATGGTGTCCAGTTGGTTGGATATTGGCTTTTTCAATGAAATTGTGCATACAGACTAACTTGCTTTGAGTTTGTCCCAAACTTCATTTTACTTGAGAATCACTAAGATGTTGTAACAGACTGATTTTATAATTTAACAAGTTGTTTGGCCAAGTATCTGATTTAATATGTTTGTTATCTGGTTGGAAAAATACATTTGTATTCCATATTCCCTGCTTTCTGTTTTGTTTTCTCTGTAGATTGCAGCGTGGTTTTGAAGCCGATCATCTTCTGGTTTTTGAATTGGGTTTCTGAACTATGCCTGCTGCAGTAATTTGTCCTGGATACTTGTGAATTGCTCATGTCCAAAAGACGGAAGGATGGCTCATGGAATTCCATCCCAGGGCAAAGTTACCATCAGTGTGGATGAGTACAGCTCCAACCCTACCCAGGCCTTTACCCACTACAACATCAACCAGAGCAGATTCCAGCCCCCTCATGTGCACATGTAAGTTCACTTTAAACCACTTTTATTATTGAAGTCCTGTACTTTTTTTAAATTTCTATTGCTGTGATTTTAATATGTGCATATTATGAAAGTGTATACATGTTTTTAAAAACATTGAGCAAAAGTTTTACATATGCATACAAAAATGTGAAGAAAAAAAAAATTTAAAACATGGCAGCAGTCAGATTAGATTTGATCCATGGCTGAAACACACGCACAGATGTATGCATGCTTTCGCTTAGAGGATACGTTGTAGTCTGTACCATAGCCCAGTTTTACCCTGCTCAAATCTGCAATTGACGGTGACAATTTTAAGGTAAACTGCTATAAAAACTAAACAATTCTGCATTGGTGAATCTGTAAACCTAATCACATATATTGTTAAAATCAAATCAGAATTTTGTATCTAGTGCAGTGCAGAAGTATCATTTTCTTAAAGGTAAATAAGTTTGATAGGAAAGTCCTTCATAAAAACTCTCTATGATAGATGCATATCTTATGTTTTATTTCTATTAGTATATTAAATTGAATTGAGATTTATCAAGTATACACCCATGTTAAATTCCAAATTAGACTAGAGCTATATTACCAATGTCATTTAAATACCCACTAGTCCATTCCCAGACAAGGGTATGCATCCTTTGAAGCAATGCTGGTCTGTGGGGAAGGGGTTTGGTTATCCAATGCATTTTGGTACAAGACTATGGGAAGCTCATTTTCTTACCTATTGAAAAAGTAAATGCTGAGTGCTTAACAAATAAATAAACGCGTTGCTAGCAACATGTTCAATTTCTTCTATCATGGGATTCAATTAAAAAGCAGACAACTGCCACATAAAAAAATAATACTACCTCGTTGAAATACAATTTCAAGGGCCCTTGAGAAGGCCTGCTGAAGTATTCTTATTTAAATCTTTAGTTTTACACAACTGATGATATAAAAGATGAATTATACTTGTGAAAGGAGGAAGCCTGCAGTATTACAGGCAGGTTAAGTCACTGTTCATACAGCTCATTTCTTAACGTTTTCTGTTTTGTCTGGTGGAAGTTGATATAATAAACACAAGTGGCCAGGAAGAGACTAACCAGTGTCACTTTTTTCAGTTAATGCCTGATAGTCTGTCAACACTTAAGATGGCCTGTCCTGCAACCCGCTGGCCTGAGGCGATATGTTTCAGATGTTGTTAGTTGATCAAACATTTGTTCCATTGGGAAAACGGTTCAGTTCACTTGAAAATAGTGTTAGGGATTTGTTCTTTATCTCTCCTTACCTCCAGGAGTTGAAGCCAGGATGTTGTGAAATACCCTGACTTAAATGAAAATGGTGGTACTGTAATGAGTTTTTACACTTCAAGATCTTAGATTGCATTTATTGAATGAGAAAATAATGTTGTTTTTTTGTGTATATTCTTAGATCCTCTGATAGAAAGCAGGCCTTTCCTGACTTTCATATCAAACAAGTGTTTGGGCCATGCTGGCATAAGGTGCTGGGAGTCAGGGAGTAATAATGAACAACAGTGGTAGGCCTTTAGTGTTATCTTTGAAGCTGAAGCAAGCAGTTTTTGAAATTCCTGCCTTTTTATTGTACATTACCACTTATATACTGTATATATAATATATAATTTCTTATTTTGGTTATAATAAACTATTTTAATGCAGTAAGAAGCCATTAGGTTTCTTTGAGAGAAACCTGCAATTAGTATAGAACAAACACCACATCTAAGCATAATTACAAACTCCGGCACTTTTAACAAATGGCTAAATATAACAGTTTGATATAATGGACACACAATTCTCCAGTATGTAGTGCATTTGTAGCCTTGTATCTTGTCCTTTCTAGCAGTTCATTAACTGATATGCAAACATTTAATTCCTCATTATTCATTTCCAATTGTGCTTATTAAATCAACAGTGACTTCTAAACACAAACTGATAAGACAGAGACATGCCTTCTCCAAAAATTATTTTGCATGCTTCGGCAATAAAAAATAAATACATAAATAAAAACGGATTGCTATTTTCACCTCCAAGCTAAATAAGAAAAGATAAATGTTTGTGTTGTGTGTGATCATTATCATTTTATTTGATTTAACTGGGAGCACAGAGAGAGCAGTGCTGTCAGGCACATGTGGCTTTGAGGAGAGTTGATAAGCAGGAAGGTCAATTTCCAGCAGCCCATTCCTACAACAGAAGATGCTAGCCCCATCACAGCGTTTGTTTAGGGGCTCAGTTATAAAGTTTTTTTCATTTCCTAAAACATATTTCTGTAAAATTCTGAGGTTACTGACAGTATATTTCATTATTTTTTTTGTCGATTTTTAATCACAAGATTGAAAACGTGAAGTGAAACTCAATTCTTCTGTCCACAAGGGTTTCACCGTCCCTAAAACACATACAGTATTATAACATGAACATGTATTTAGTTGTTATTCTAACTGATAGATGCTGGCTGCAATTAAAGGAAGTGGGTTTTAAAAAACAGCCACTGTTGTAAACCACAGTATGATAATTAAACACTGCGGCCCAGAAGAAAGCATTACAAGTATGCAAACTAATGTTGCTGTGGTCATCCAGAGTATAAGTAGTTATAAGTGCGATACTGTGCATGTAAGAGCTTGTTACATCATATGAAATAAAAAAGAAGAAAGGGGGCTGAGTGACTGATTAGCGATCCCAACAGTAAACCTTTAGCTTCTAGGTCACTGGTTCAATAGTAGCCTAGGCCGATATTCATTGAAAATCATTTAGGTCTGATGGAAGGGGGGGGGGGGTCGTCCAAAGCTAAATTAGTTTTGGTGATCTCAGTCATGCCCTTGGTCGACAGGTGCTCCTATAACAAAGCAAATGTCTCAATTAGTACTGATTGATGCATTTTCAGCCTGTCAGTCGCTCTGTCAAGGAATTCGAAGGAATGGTTTGGAGACTCACCCCTTTGCGGTAGATGGTTGTCCCTCCACGGGCTCATTGGCAGGAGCTTCTTGTGGTGGAGCTTGTGATGCACTGTCTGAGCAACTCTCCCAATAATGACTTCGGCCTGCAGCGTAACTTCCAATAACAGAATTATTTACTTACTTTTAGGGGTGGTTATTTTTAAAACCTGGTACGAGGATTTTGAGGAAATTCATTCACTTTCTCATTCATAAGGATACATCTGCATTTTAACTTAAATGTTTGCTAAGTTACTTATGTTTTTAAATTAAATATTCACACATTCTGATTTGCTTTTTATCCAGGTTATTTAGTAGATTTGATTTCATCAGTGAATTAAAAATGAAACCCCCTTTACAGTATCTTTTTCAAATTTGTTGTTGTCAGCCTTCTCCATGCTTTTTTTCTTTTTTGTTTGTTTTTTTGCCACGTACTAACTCATGAACAAGTTAATGGAATATCTGCTTCTATGTGTGGGTTGCGGGTTTGATGCTCAGACACCCATTGATTTTGGAGGGGATGCCCCCAGGGGAAAAGGCATGGTCTGTATTGCATACTACAGCGTCCTGATGCTTCAGCACGAAACGAACCAACGTGCTACTCGCTCTCACAATGCCAGGGTGGATATCGGCTTTGATTTATTGTGACTGCATGGATAGCAGAAAACAGGAAGCTTAATAGCAGCTGCTAGTAATTGTTTTTTTTTATATAATTTCTTGTAGATCTAAGTTATCTAGTGGTTTCTGCAGAAAGCTGATTTGTCTGTCGTGATGTTCATTATATTGAAAGGTTAATTTAGTTTTATACTCCTGCAGAAACATTTTCCCATCAATTTGAACAGTGGTAAATGTGGCACATGAGCACACACTTTCTGTAGTATCCTAGTTTCTTAGACAAACATGAATTATTTCCTATAATGAACTCATTCATAAGTTCTGCTTAAGCTCATTCAGTCAATTGCATACTGGCCAGTGTCGGCAGATTGGAAGCTTTTAAACCTTTCTAGCATTTACCACAACAATATGCATTCAATTTAAATGAACAATATAAAGAACTATCTGCTTGACTGGCATCGTCATGTGGTTAACCACAGTCCCTCTGCTGATCTCTTTAGTTTCTAATAATACAATCTCAAATCTGCTCTGACCACATCACACAATGTAAGGCTTTCTTTTTCCCTTTCATTTTAAATATGCAGACAGTGATGGTCCTGCCTTGACCACATCTTTTCTCTTATTTAGCAGTGCCTATCCTGGTCAATACAAAAGATAGAATCTGCCCATAGTGGGTAGTTGGCATTTGTGCAGTATTTTGATTGTGTTCTCCACATATCTGACTCCTATACCTGGATTAGGTAACTGAAAATGCTGTAATGTGTTTGTATTCTACAATGATCAAATTTAAGAACAAAAAAAAATGCCATATGGCATCTGCGGACTCTTCTGTTTTGGATGAGCGGCAGGAATGCTGAAATCAATGGGTATGCTTGTTTTCTGTTAAGTACGGTCAAAGGACCCAACTGTATAGGTAATATTTTTTTCTGAATGGTAGCGATTCAAAAAGGCCACAAATTGAACACATAACAGCATTCTATTGCAGTGGAGGCATGTACCTCGTAAAACACAACTGAGGTACATTTTAATCAATAAAATGCTGCACCAGTTTCTTTGTTTATGGCCAATCAGTCACATTTTCTGTTGAGGCAGTGCAGGTGATGATCTAGTGTTAAAACATGTGATGTGTTCGGCTCTGTCTTCCTAAGCCTCAATGTATAATTTGTATTATAAATGTATACGAATAAAGCGATATAAAGATTTAGGCTGTAGCACAGCAGAGCATGAAAGAGCTCCAATATAACCTTCTATTGCATTGCTTTCAAAAGGGATACGCCTTAAAATAACAAATTGTTTAAATTGATCTAATTTTGTATGCATTCTTTGTTTTGGAGTATTTACGCAGAGTACTGGTATCAATTTGGTTACAGTTCATACAAAGGTATTCAAAATAATATATTAAAAAAACCACACAGCGTGCTAGTTGGCATTTATAACTGAAAATACTGAACATGCATTTATAAATGATTCGTGAACTCTTCCAAAATCAGCCTTGGTAGTGTAACTGTATTCAGAGGAACCACTGAAGTGTAAGAAACTCTTTCGAAACTTGGCCTCAATCATAATAATAATAATATATGTCTTTAGTACTAATGTGGTGTGTCTTTATTGATATTGGCTCATTTTTTTTGTACAAACCTCACCACCACTGCAATGGCTCTCCTTATCCTTCTGCCTGTCCTTCCATCACACTTTTATACAGATCCTGTTTTACTTATATCTATGTGGTCATTCCCCGTTCTGATTCAAGAATGTGTCTTAACCTTGACCTTGACAGAGGTCAGGGGGTCACAGGAGTCCCGTTGCTTACATAATCCCTGGCCTTCGTTCAACAAAGACTGCCAATTGTTCCAGTGTATGTATTGCTTTTTTGCAGTGCCACTGACGTCAAGATTTGAAACATCAGAACTAATTGACAAAGGGTAACAAATTGGAGTCCTCTAAAGATAAAAGAAGAAACTTTGTCAGCGTTTGAAATTTGCCTAATAGATATACAGCTATGGCCAAAAGTTTTGCATCACCTAGATTTTTAGAATTGAGATATTTAACTATGTGAACATAATTTAGATATTTTATTTAATCAAATTAACTACAAAATGATATCACAAGTGTCTACCGGAAGCCATAATAGTAGTACAATATTTCATGTTCGTTTTTGAAAAGTCACATTTTTTAATTTTGATCTGTTTTTCATTAAGTATATTGAAAACGACAAAGTGCTATGTAATTCAGTATGTTAACGTAACATTATTCAGCAGGTTTCATTCGACTTTATGAAGCAAAATTAGTTAATTCTATAGGGTGATGCAAAACTTTTGGCCATAGCTGTACATTGAAATGGGGAGAGAGAATATGGTTTGCTTCCCCATACTGGTCCCAGAAATGTATTTATTTTTAAGTACCGTCATGTAATCCAGTCACTTGCATTTGAAGGTGGGACAGTTTTTTTGCTACATGTATAATTTGTAAAGCAGGTAACTGTGACCAGATGGATTGTCGCTCCTGGTTTCCTCACATGGGTCTTGGTTATTTGGGTAACAATTTAGAAATTATTTCCAAGACTAAACACTGTGGGGCACACTGTCTGGTATGATCTCTTTACAGTTCCGCTGTAGTCAAAATAAAATAGTTTAAAGATAAAAAGCACAGTCAGATAGCTTAATTCTGGTGTTGACATTTAGCAACAGTAAGTTAATGAGTCTTTAACACGGCAGTCTACTTTGGCATTTTTATATGTAGCCTTTTCATACCAGATTTGTTTTTCTTACTCATTTACACATCATTATTGGTCCATCCGCCTTGAACATTTTTTTTTTTTAAATGTAAATATTTTAATAATTATTTTTAACCAGATACTAGGGTTTATTTTAATAATCTAAATTGTGGCAGATCTTAATGACCCACTCATTAACATTACCACATACAATAAAAAAATACAGAAAAATCATGTTTTAATATATTACATAATGATGACTTCTGTGATATTTTATTTAAAAAGGTCTTTGCGGAAATATATCTCCAAGGTATTTTTTTAAAACCAATGATTTTGTTTTATTTCACACGATGATTTACTACAAAAATGGACAGAAAATAGAAGGCTTTCTGTTTTAATTCCTCAGTTGTGAAAAGTCATACCACTTCAAGTAAAAGTTGCAAAAGGTTGTTTTAATATACATTAAAAACTCAGAGTATTAGACTGTAATGTATCATATGGTGCCTGCCAGAAGCTTTTTGCATTGCTTTGATACTTCCAGCTGGATTTTATTAACACTTAGCACTGTCTCAACCATGAAGTTCTGCATGAATAACGGTGAAGCCTACAGGCTACATTTGAGATTGAGCTTTACTGCACATGCATAACATTTTAGCACAAATGTTATATTTTCTTTTGCAGGTAATGCTTAATCAGAATGAATACATATTTCAGATTTTCTGACATTTACAGATGCAATTAAATTGTGCTTGAAAGAAACTTCTAAAGGTTTCAGTTTTTTTTATGGAAATGGTTAGTGAACTAGTTTGCAGTTCCTTTAAGCAGTGTACTTCATTTTATTAACTCTGTTTAATATTTCATCATTCAGATGCAATATGGCATATGCTGCAGCATGAATATCAAATTGGTTAAATATATTCTGGAATTGTTTAGACTGACTTTTAACTTGTTTCTTTGATATTTACAATATATATATATATAATTACATATTACATTTACATTGAGAATGTAGGCAGTTAATGAATACAACACAATCAATCACCTCTTGATTTATTAAATTGCTTGTAAGCATCTCTTTTATATCGCATCAGCCTGAAAGCTAAATAAAGAATCACTGCATTCTCCTATAACATACCCATTATGGAATACCTGACAGGGACGCTTCATATGCTGTACGAAAACAGTTGATCTTTCCTCTCTAGAATACACAAGACAGTAGTGCCTATTTTTAAAAGGGGCAACACTGCGGTGTGCTGTGATATTACCCTAAGTGCCGTGTGTTCCATTCTCTAAACCCCAGGGTGGACCCAACCCCGTACGACACTCCGAAACCTGCAGGCCACACACGCTTCGTCTGTGTCTCTGACACACACTCCCGAACAGATGGCGTCCAGATGCCCTATGGGGATGTCCTCCTTCACACGGGCGATTTGACTGAGCTGGGACTGCCCTCCGAGGTTAAGAAGTTTAACGACTGGTTAGGTAAAGAGTCAATTTTTTTTTTTTCTCTCTCTGTGTTTCTCTCTGACCTCAATTACCCTTTTACTGTCTAAATGCCATTCAGTAATTCCTAATTAAATTAAAGGTTTTAGTTACCGTTGTCCCTTACAAAGAATGTTGTCTGCCGAGTTGCATTCCTCTTTCTTTTTTTTTTTTCCAGTTGGGTAAAGTGAACACTGTGTTTATTAAAGAAACATTAACTTGCTGTATTCCCACTCACTCGGTGTTATGTATTTAATGTCTGTGAATATTTTATTTGAAAAAACAAACACACACAGAGAAAAATGCACCTAGAGTAATTAATTAAATAATTAATTAAAAGTAATTAAGTAATTAATTAAATACCCTGCATATCTTGCCTATTCTACAATTGTTTCCTAGACCTGTATGCAGAAAGAGATAAGAAATGTCTAGGACCTATATCAGTACAATATACAACGTGTCCTGTATTTTATTTTATTTGTCATTAGATTAGCAACTTAATTCATCATTAATGCAATTATTTAAATGTTGCCACTCATGCCAAGTATAGTATATCATATCTCAGTCGCTCAATACAAATGAAGCTTATATCACGTCATCCAGTCAAAGCTTTCACATGCAGTAATCATTCGGCTTTATGGAACAGGTATTTAAATGAGAATGAATGCATACTGTAGTAAACCAATCAGTTTTTGCAGTACACAATATTTGCTGTTTCCTTTGGTAAGTCCATAGCTGTCATGAGTTGTGCAATAGGAAAGTCCACACTCTGCACATTTGAATATCTGTTTGCACTGAAAAAAAGGCCTACACAGAAGTATTTTTTCCTAAGAAAGCTAAAATAAAATATTGCTTGGCATGACGGCATGTAGTCTTATAGCACGTTTTATTTGCTCATAAAAATGAGTTGTGTGTGGAATTCAATTAAAAGCTGTCCAGCAGTATTTTTTCCACTTCAAAGCCTGTTCAATGCAGTGCAGTCTCTAATTTATCAGACCATTCACTCTGTATGTCATGAGCGTCTCTAATTTATCAGACCATTCACTCTGTATGTCATGAGCTTCTCTAATTTATCAGACCATTCACTCTGTATGTCATGAGCTTCTCTAATTTATCAGACCATTCACTCTGTATGTCATGAGCTTCTCTAATTTATCAGACCATTCACTCTGTATGTCCATGAGCTTCTCTAATTTATCAGACCATTCACTCAATGTCATGAGCTTCCTTCTATGCTACTTATACTTGTGTTCTGCAGTGACAATTAACCACCATGTGATGCTGAAAAAAAAACAGGACTCCAATTGGTATCAACATGCTTTACACTTATGGCATGAATCAAAGACCAATGGAACCATTATAAAAATACCCACAGCAAAAAATTGAAGCAGTGAATGTCCTTCTGTGTATATATATATATATATATATATATATATATATATATATATATATATATATATATATATATATTAATATTACACAGCTATGGCCAAAGGTTTTGCATTACCCTATAAAATAAACGTATTTTGCTTCATAATGTCTAACGAAACCTGCTGAATAATGTTACGTTAACATAATGAATTACGTACCACTTTGTAGTTTTTCATATACTGACCAAAACCTGAAAAAAAGTCGAAAAATGTGACATTTCAAAATATAACGTAAAATACTGTACTACTAGTATGGCATATAGACTTTTGTGATATCCTTTTGTTATTTTGCGTAGATGTTAAATGAAAGATCAAAATTATGGTCAGATAGTTTATGTTTATTATGTCTCAATACAAAAATTCTAGGTGATGCAAATCTTTTGGCCATAGCTGTACCTTGTACAACTGGTTTCTAAAACTAAGTAAAAGGTCAGATGGAACCGAGGTACAGAAACCTATTGAAAAGGAATCCGCCAAAAAAAAACAAAAAAACTCTGAGCTGCCATCTGTTTAACTTTTGTAAGTCTCAATTTCAAATGTAGAGAGGCTGTAAGGTGTCCACATCCCACCAAATGTTCTAGCTGTTTGAAATCGATATATCAGTTATAGCTGGTCCTTTAACTACTAACTGTGGAGTAGGTTCATATAGACCAAAGGGACAGGATGTGTTCACAGCACAAATATTATGCAGATGGCAGCAGAAGACATTCTGAAAGGATTATGGTTTAGGTACCTGGCAGGACAATAAAGGGCCGCTAATGCCTGTGACGTCGCTGACCTTTAGAGCGGTCCCTTCTTGTGCCGCCACCACTGTCCTCCTGTACTCTCATCTAGACTGTTATACTAAACAAATAAATACAGGCCTTGTTCAAGGCTGTGCTGCTTAGATCGGGAAAAAAATATTGTTGATCCCTATGTTTAATGAAGCTGACTTACTCCTGAAAATTGTTGAATTGTGCTCCGTACTTAAGAAAAATATATATATATATATATATATATATATATATATATATATATGTAAGTGGTTGTGACAGTCTTAAAACGCACTTGCAGATAACTGAACAGAATTCCCCTTTGTTCGAACATTTAACTACCCGTGTCGGTTTTTCCTATCCTAAATTTAAAAAAAATATATACTTTTTTGATTCATACATTTCAAGGCTGAAGACTCCAGTAGAAGATATTGATTAGAGAGCGAGTCTTATCAGCTGGAAAGCTACTGGAACAATTTACAGACTGCTGTAAACAGCCCTGCCTAATGTATGAATGGAAATTGTCACTCTGCTTGCACCAGTGGCCAACAGGAGTAACAACAGAAGAAGTCTTGCAATGGCTTAGCTTCCCTTTTACAATGAGAACATGAAGAGCAAGAGAATAGTCATTGAATTCCTTGGTTAAGCTCATGTGTAATTACAGCTTGCATGAAAATGATAGTAACTATATATACACTGTCCTATACGCTACTCTGCTAAAAATGTTTAGGACCCACTGTCTTCACAGTACTGTCCTTGGTGCCCTGTGTTTTAGATTTAGAATTTTATCAATATATGTAGCTTATACTGTAGAACCAATTTCTGAATGTATATGTTTTTGTTGCAGCAGTTCGTATATACTGTATCTAAAAAAGTGTTTGCTTTATTAATAATACACATGACTTTGCAATGCATAGCCAGTGTTGGATAGTACTTGATAATATGTTGTCAAAATAAAAATATGAATTTAAAATAGTGGTACAGTGTTAGAAGAATCTGTTGTGCTTCCCTCACTGTATTGTGTGAATATGAACAGAATGATTCTAGGCTGCCAGTGTAAGTGAAAACCAGTGTGCATTTAGACTACTGGTTTCTGTTCCTTCCTTTTCATAGACTAAATGTGTAAAACTAATGAATTATAGATGCCCTGTTTCATCAGGGCTATCTTACAAATCTTTTGTTATTGAAAGTAAAGGGGGGTGTTGTATAGGCGGTTTTTAAAATAAAGTTTGATGGCAATAAAATGCTCTCATAAAATTCCCTCCCGAGTAGAGGAAATAGAGTTGGTTTGCAATAATTGCATTCATCGGCGTTTGCGCCTTCACTCTTGAATATGGGATAAGCCAATTGTAGCCAGTGATTTCGTTTTGCACGTCAAAAAAGCACCATGTAAATGAAGTTGTGATGTAGTTAGAGGATGCCTTAGGATTTTGAAATTGAGAGGTGGCTTTCCCTTATTAGATTTGGAAGGGATTATGAAGCACTGCTGTATTTCAGTCTAATTTTAAAATAAAGGAACCCAAAGGTTTACCCTCCCTCTTTCATTCTGATTACGAGCAATAGGTATCGACAGACTGAAAAAGCCGTAGAACAGCTGTTTTAGGTAATAGAAGGCAGCTTCAAAACGTAATCTTATTCACTGCTCTCTTCAGAGGTGAGGACTCTCCATTCAATACTGTGTACTGCAGCAAACAAATAGAATAAAGATGCCGATGTACGGTAACTGTGTACGGTATCTGAAATATGTATGCCAAAAACAAAAATGAATTGAAGGGATACAGGGAGGGTCTAGTGTCGCACACTGTTGCTGCCGTCAGAAACAATAAACGTTCCTGACTAAATTGAAGGATAGCTTCTGTCCAAGGGGTTTGTGTCACTGTGAAAGTGCTGCATTCTGCTGCTTCAATGTCATCTTGATGGAGTTCTTCCTCGAGGTATGGCGTATATATTTAGCACTTTATTAACACCTATAGGCTTCAGCTGCAGCCCCCTCCACAACGCATGCTAGTATCCTGGCATGTTGTGACCCATAGTTTGCTATTACTACAGCAGAACAAAGTCTCCTGAATTACTTTTTTTTATATTCATCAAAAAGACACAAAAAAAAGGATGAGAATAAAAATCTTGTGTTTATTGCAGTGTCCGTGTACACAGTGACATGCTGGAATTTCTATTGGTATAATAGTAACAGTAATATGCTAAGGGCAAAACAGAGCTAGCATTGTAAGTGTAGTGGTTTTAGCAATGGGGAGATATAAGTTGGTCTTTGCAAGTTTTAAAGAATCCTTAATGTCCTAATTAGTTTAGCTCACTAGCAGACTACAAAGGATGTTCCTGTGCAAACCAAGTGCATTGAGAAAAATCTGTCCTGCAATTCTCCTGTAAATTGCCATTAAAACTCCTAATTTATGAATTATAGCTCACTCTGTTGTTTTGCATTTCTAATGCCACTATGTTGCACTGCAGCTGGGCTATAGCAATGTTGAATGGTGATTCAGGTACTGTATAACCCTGTTACAAAGGAGGGACCTCGATATACAACACTTTTTGTCATTTCCCTTTGAGAATAAAGGGTTATGCGGCAGCTGATTCTGCTTTACTGTAAATACCATCAATGAATAATAAGCCTAGTCTTATGAATCAATTAAGTATTAAATATACAAACTCCATTAGGGTACTGCTTTCTCAAAATCCTAGCATAACGACTCTGCAGTGCTGCTGAATAATAGAACAGTACTAGCAAACCCATTGCAGTCTGGAAGTGGAGATACAAAAAAATAAAAATAATAAAAACCATAACTAGAAGGGCACCCCATTGAGAATCTGTAGCGTATCCACTTAGGAGAAAATAGAGGGCAGGAGAAAGTAACATGCGCTGCATTTATAACAAGGTAATAATGAAGTGAGTATTTATCAACAGCTTTAATAATTAAGTTTTTAAAAATATTTAAACAATTACACTGTTCCCTCACAGAAGTAGGCTTTTTACTTTGTAGAGTGGGGTGAGTGTGTTTGCTTAAGCAGCCAGTGGACTGACCTTACTCGGTTAAGACTGTTTTTGTTCCCAAAAAGGCTTTTAGTCAAAATACAGCAAACTTGCAATGAACTGTGCAGATCTAGGCCCGGTGATGGTTTTCACAGAGCTGTGTTCCAACAGTGCTGCCAGAATACTATTCGCTTTATAATTAGAATGTTTATAATTGTAACCGCATTGTTTTTTTTCAATTGGCCAATAGTACATCATTTTACGTCATATTATTAATACAGATTTTTAAAATGGAGCAATTCTACACACAGCTGTTCAAGCAATTAGCATAGTAGATTTTATAATGATTTCTCTCAAATAGCAGGATTTTCATATATTTTGACTAAGAAGAGACTGATGCATACATACATGGCCTTAAAGCAGAAGTGAATACCTTTTTTTTTCTTTCTTCAAAGCCTCATTGCTGTGTTACTTAATTCTTTTTCTTTCCTTTCTAGGAAGCCTTCCTTACGAATTTAAAATAGTAATCGCTGGAAACCATGAGCTGACGTTTGATAAGGAGTTCATGTCGGAGCTGGTGAAGCAGGATTACTACCGCTTTCCGTCTGTGTCCAAGTTGAAACCAGAGGACTTTGACAATGTTCAGTCACTCCTGTCGAACTGTTTATATCTGCAAGACTCTGAGGTGACAGTCAAAGGATTTCGAATATACGGGGCACCTTGGTAAGCTATACTTTTTAGTCCTGTTGCTACATTTACATTAAATGCTGAGAAATGAATACACTGGTGTAAGTACAAATGTCTTGTACTGCAAATACAACACAAAGGAATAAAGAAGCTCTTAGTATGTGCCATTTTATTTAAAACCTCTCTTTTATGCAATGTATCGCCAGCATAAGAAAGCAGTAACTCATTAACAATACCCTAAAATCTGTAGCTCTTCCATGTAGTAGCATATCTTTGTTTTATGTCTTTCTTGTAGATTTGTTTGAAAAAAAAATCTATTGCATTTTTATATATAGTGTGAATGCATCAAGTGTGGAGGTGTTTTGAATGTAGAAAAGGCTCCCCATTTTGAAGGCAACATTAGTGTTCTAGATAATTGCATGGTGTGAGGCCGCACCTGTATAGTGTGAGAATGGAATTCCTAGAATAGAGCTGTCAACTTTGTCTGTGGTCAGTATCCCTGAATGAGAAGTTGAGCCGTTTTAATATCTGAAAGAACAGAGGCCCACAGTATGTTAACCAGTTCAAAACTGAAGTGAATTAAAATTGGTGTGAAGCTACCCTAATTAAATTGAACAAAACAAACTTGTTTTTCCTGTTAATGTACTAATTTAAACTGAAAGACATTTTTGTGTGAGAGACTGTCACGCTACATCATTTATTGTGCGGGCTTGAATAAAATATAACACAAACCAAGAAAAAGCTGAATTGTAATCTTTGTTAATAGCCTTTAATGTAGATTTTTAATATTCAGATTTCGAACAAACACATGTTAAATACAGAAGCTCTTGCAATGGTGAATCCATTTCTTACTTACCTTTTTTACATACTTCACTGCCTGACCTCCAGACGACTTGCTGGCCAGACTTTGACACTGCTCTGTTTATCGGTTTACCATATGAGCTCCGAAGCATGTGCATGAACAGCCAGGCTGTGCAAGTGCTGCTGGACTGCAATCTGCAGTCCTCCATGGAGCTTCCCCAGTGGTATGAGCACAGACTCTAAAGGGCTGAAGCTTTGGTGTTGCTTTTTTATATACTCCCTCCTTGTGAACATCTCACCAGCACTCAATTAAGTTAGTCTCTTTCAGTGTTTTCAGTACCAGTTAGAATTTTACAAAATACTGTAGGTGTCAGCTGCTGCATTTAGCAGACTATGTAAAGTAAGAACAGTTATTGGGTGATTTTAAAGCAGAGGTTCTTGACCTTTTCACTGTCGTCTAGGCCTCAGACCCTGGGTGCCTGATGTACTGTGCTGTACATTTGCTCTGTGTGCCACATGCTAGAGGTGCTGCATATGCTTTTTAGGAAAAATTAAGCACTTTAGAATAGAACTTCTAGATTTACAACTTGGTTGATTTTTATTTAAAATTAACTATAAACAATATTTAATTTTTAAAAGATTTGACCTACACCAGTGGTTTTTTTTATTGTGTTTTTTTCTTTTCTTTTCAATACGTTACCAGTGATATCAAACATTAGAACTAGGCAAGTTGTCAAGTACACATTAGCATGTGTTGCTTGCGCAGCGTATGTTCTGACAGTTGGTAAAGGAGCAGACAAGAACAGAAGCTGCTTACGTGTATGACAGAACCCAGGCAGACAAGCAAACATTGATTAAATGAGATGACGGTATATATTCACATAAAAAAAACAATAGTGAGTATTATGCCTGTGCCAATTATTCAGATATATATATATATATATATATATTTATTTAATTCTTTCATAATCTTGATTGTTCTGTTTACTCCACATCCATATTTCTTTTGTCTTTTTTATTTTTTATTCTATGTACAGTATCAATCTTCTGGTGTACTAGTTACCAGAAACGCCTTTGAAAACGGTATTGAAATATATTCATATTGAAATTTTGATGTCCTTATGCCTGCTATCTTTTACCCAAGCTGGAGCTGGCTAAACCTAATCCAATAAATCTAATATAATGAAACAGCAGACTTTGTATATATTTAATTGAATAACCATGGCAGTATGATTTGCATAGTAATGATCTGACAACGCACACAGTGGTCGTTGTGTGTGCGTCCTGGCTGGGGAAATGCTCAGGAAAGGCAGAGGTCCCAGATTAAGCTACATGTACATGCTGCCTTTGTACCAAGGAGTTTTATAGCCTTCCAGAGCTGTGAGCAGCTGCCTCGTCAGAAGAACGACGGCTCTGTTTAGCACCAGCAGGGTGTTATCTCTTGGTTTAGTTGCTGAGTCGTGAACTCATCATAGAACAGAGCTCAGGCATTGATGTCATCAAAGCTCCTTATTGCACTGCAGTACAAAGCCAGACAAGTTCAGTCAAAAGACTCGGCCCAACCGGTTTGGCTGATGATTTGTAATGAAGACAAGTTTACCCATCACCTGTGTTGCAGTTTGACAAAGCAATACGTTTCATTATCACCAGACCCTTTTACCAATTTTACCAAATAAAGCAACCAGAATACTCCAAGGTACTGTAAATTATTTCAGTACATCTGTCTATGGAAACCATTGTCATTGCAAAATAATGACACCTTCCCTCTATCTAAACCTTTACCTTCAGAACATCTTTATCTGGGTTTATTATGTAAGCAAGTTCTGTCCGTTTTTAGCATTATATTCTCTACAAAATGTTATCTTTTGTATAGGAGTCTTCTGCCTTTTAGCTGTTTTCTCATTAACATCAGGAATTAATTCTAGCTGTATTTGATTTTTGCATTATCGACACAAGGTATTTTCTAATGAAGCCGCCATTCCCCTGTGACCTCTGATGACAAAATGCACAGCACATTCAAATCATATTTCCTTTTTTAATGACCTTGGCTTTCATAATAATGAGAATGTCATTCCTCTTGTGTTGAGTCTTTGAGGCTGAGGAAATGTATGATGGAAGTTCAAGGAAAGCAAAGCCGACCTTTCTTCCCCTTTGGGGATTACAGCATTGTTTGTTTTCTCTGTCGGGTAAAATCACAATAGAATTCCCAGAGTGGAATGGGCAGCCAGTATGAAGCATCTTGGAAGTTTTCCTTTACACAGATCCATAGAGGCTCCCCATAAACATGTAATACTATATTACCTTATTCCATAAACCTGTAATAAGGTATATGTTTTCTAAATAGGCATCTTAAAATATTAGCTGGAACTTGTAGCCCACAGACACTGCCCCTGCAATCAGAAGCTAGAATTGCAGGTTGAGTCCTCATTAGGTTTTGCTATCTGATGGTTGGATGATTAAAGAACAAAATGAGCTGCATAAAAATCAAGTTATTGAACAAAAATGGTAGAACAAGAATAAAGCAATGTATTCAGTGTCAGATGTCAAGAAAAAAAAGGTGGTTTACATATCAGCTAGAAATGTTAGTGTGAATCTCCTTGTAAAGATTAACTGTATAATTGGATTCTTGTAGTCATGTGTTAATGAAAATATATATTTTTAACCTCCCATATGTTGGCTTTAATCATAGCTCAAAGGAGTAATAAAGATAGTCAAGAGTGGAAGTGATAAGCTTGCTCGTGCTAACGAGCAGACGGAAATGGGCAGCCTTGATTACCACTATAACCTTTTATAAAGTTGATACCCACGAGGAATATTGTTGCTGTTTCTTTGGAAACAGTGTATGAAGAAAAAAGAGTAGTGGACAGGTTTAGACTTTAAAGGAATTTCTTATAAGAGTCCTTGGCATGACTCCCTCTCCACTTAAACAGGAATCTGTCATTGTTCTGAAATATCCTGCCCCTTTTGTTGGGAACAGGCGACTTCCAAACATGAGACTGACCTCCTCCTTTCTCCTACAGAGCGAAGACAGCACCCCTTATTCTATTCACAACCTTGAGCTGTGGGGTAGCAGGGAGGTCCGAGGTATACATGTCAAGCAGCTCACAAACAGTGCAGTTGGTTTTGTAATAGTGTTTCTATGGAGATGTGTTGGTGTCTGACTTTTCACAGCTGGTTTTTAGTGATGCCATATATGCAATTTGATTAGGAGCAAGCACCTAATGTTCAGCTGGATATGTGCGTGTTAGAGCTGTAAAGCTTGGCAGGTTCCAACCATGAGAAGAAATTGTTGTAGAATGTTCTTATGGTAAAGGCTACGATTTTGGCATGGTCATGTTTTTTACATTTCACAAAAAAAACAAGAATTCACAGAAAGATCTCTAAATAATGAAGTCATCATACACAAGAGCTTTAAATAGTGCACCAAAACCAATAATATAAAGACTATTGCTTTTGATAAGTTTAAATGTTACTTCAGTGTACAACATGTACAGAGAGTTAAACAGCATGTTGTAAAAGCCTGTGCAGTCGTTAAACGTCTGTTCTCTGGTGCATTTGTTCTTCTGTCTTTACAGGAAACCGCTCACTCACCGTTTTTTTTTTTTTTTTTTTTTGTATAGCTGTCTTTCCTACTGCAGATCTATGCTTAAATGCTGCATGCATACACAACCACACAATTTACAGATACTCACAGATTTGTATTTGTAGATTTTTGATAGAAATAAAGGAAGCGCCTAATCAAATGTGTTTTTACATCCATTTCCACTGACTTTATTCAAGTTCACAATTTCTGTTAAAAAATCGTAGCCTTAGTTATGGTCCTGTAGACCTGATGTAAAGCATTTCTGGTCAAATCTAGTGACGGTGTACATTTTGTATATGTTGCACAAAAATGCAGATTCTGAAAGTCTTAAACATTTTAAAACGGACCCAGTTTTACACTGTGGTGCAACATATCCTACAAATTACCGTTACATTGTTAATATTGTCTTGTGGGCCGTGCCTGTTTGTAACAAAATTGAGGCTACAGCATCCAATACCATAGGCACAAAAATGAAAACAAAGATTATTGTTTAAGTCGCCACATATCATCTTCCAAAATCTTGGTTTTATTTCTCAGCATGCATTTTTGTATCTGATATTATAAATCAAGATTTACTACACCTTTTTTAATATTGTATTTATTTATTTTGAAATATGTGTTTCACATAGAGTAATAATCTTGAGGCTTGGGAGATCGTGTGCTTTTGTTCTAACTCTGGGTGAAATTAGGTAATGGTACAATTGGCAGGCCCATGCATTACTGCTTTCATAAATAGATTTTAGTTCTCACTAATGCATTGTTTTGTGTAATGCTGTATGCATAGCGCCCCAAGAACCCTAATGCTTGATGGAAATGGAGCTACCCTTATCATACTGCGTTTTGGCCATTTGTGGTGTACTGTGTTTTGACTGCAGTGGTAGACCATGTTATTTTATTTTAATCCTGTATTGAAATGAATACATTATATTTTGGCAGAGCTTAAAATGATTATTTGGTGTTTATTTCCAATGGTGAATTTGCAAAACGTGATGGTATGTTATTATTCAGCCAGTAGCAATTGCTAGGCTTGCATGTATGATATGATGCACAATTGGCTGCAGAATAGACATGTTGGACACAAAGCATGTTAGGCTGTATGACTGTATTAAATAAATATGCACGTCCTTAACATAGTTTAATTTGCAGGCGCCAGGCTCCCATTTCGTTTGTCTTGGCTTTAGGCCTCCTGCTTGGTAATGTGAAAATCCCAGACGCTATCCACGACAGCCAGTGCTTCACAATTCTGTTTATAATCCTGTCAGGCTGGATCTGTGAACAAGATGCAAGGTTGGGTTTCTGAATTATACACATTGATCATGAGAACCAGAACCAGGGTAGTTTATAAATACAGAAGGTCTGCCTGGGATTTACAGCTCTCGAATCGCGCATTAGATTAAAACAAACAAACAAAATCAGAGAGAGAGTCAAAGGAAAGGCCTGGGACAGAGGGCTTGCTTGAGTCTTATTGGGGTGGGGGGGAATACAGCAGGTCCTTTATTGAAAATATACAAAAGTACACTGCAATCATGAGCTGTGATTTCAGGTTTGGTACAGATGGATTTACCATGTCTGAGCTCAAACAGACTTTATGGAGCCTGTAGACAAAAAATAAGTGTGGTCTGGCAGGGGTGTCGCAGCTAAGCAAATAATACCAGAATTATCATTATGGGACAGATAGATATATTCAAGGTACCGCACAGTATAAAGTGAGAAATGCAGTAACCAGACAGTTAATATTGGATTGTTAGGGTAGTTTTTTAATCTATTGAAAGCAGACTTTCATAAACATTTTTTCAATAACTTGAGTTAAGTTTTGAGAATCGCATTCACTCGCATCCCGGGAAATTTAAGGTGGAATGGCTATTTTAAGGTGGCCAGCAGTAACGGAAATGTCAAAAGATCCAAAAGCATTAAGGTTAGAGGAATTAAAGCTCACCCACTGGTAACTAAAAACATCATATCTGCTTTCAGTCCTATTCTAAAAATACTACCTTAAATCCACCTTTGTGTCAACTGATGCCACCTTGTATCTATAATAACAGTGTGCGGTTTGGAAATGCTTTTGATTAGACCATTTCTGTTTTGGTGACTTAAAGAGACCGTGCTGCTCTGTCTGCAGGAGCTCAGCGGTCTCTGCAGGAATCGATGTTGTCACCGTGTCAGAGGTATAGATTAGGTTATCTTTTTGGTCATAATGGCAAAAGATGGATATGTCATCATGATTTTTTTCTTCTTATTACCAAGAAATGATCAATTCATGAATGTTGCAGCAGCTTTTTGTGTATTTCTGCAAAAATGCAGATGCAAAGGAAAAAAAGGGGGAAAGCCTTCTCTCTAGCCCTGCCAGTTTCCTTATTTGTGAGCTTCCAGAGAAGCCCGATTTCCAGCATGTATCAAAGGGCAGTGAGTGTTTCCAAACAGCCCTGAGGGAAATGCATTAAAATTTGAATCCACTAAAAAAACGCATTCTAAATGTAGTCCCAGCAAGGATTGGCAGATTCAATTGCTTTACTCCTTGGCCAGAAACGTATAGCAGAAAAAAGAGTTAATTGGCAGGGATATCAGTAACACGTAGCTTCTTTTTAATTTTATTGTAGAGTATCTATAGTATTTCACGTTGCAATCTCCGTTATTAATATGTACTGGCATGTGTACTGTTAAGTGTATAATGGTTATTGCACCCAAAATGAATATTGATGGAGCACACTCACTGAAGGCTTACTGTAT
This sequence comes from Acipenser oxyrinchus oxyrinchus, assembly GCA_030684275.1. NCBI lineage: Eukaryota > Metazoa > Chordata > Actinopteri > Acipenseriformes > Acipenseridae > Acipenser > Acipenser oxyrinchus. The sequence goes on from CM060264.1 coordinate 28,141,988, forward strand.
GTAAGTAAATGGCTGCCGTGTTATTGTGATGCATGTGTTAAGAGAATGGACTGTAATAAATAGGACACATGGAATGTGTAGAGCACTGAGCTATAAAAGGAAAGAATAAATAATGTCCAATGCCACTTTGAAAGCAGCGGGATGGAACGGAAGCATAATATTTAATGTCTAGCAAACTGCATATGCAGTCTGCTTGGTTGAAGGTTGGATATCTGAAAAATAATACAATGAAACAATGGAATGACATTTTTGTTGTGCTTTGAAAAAATTGATTTTAGAAAACTGAGTGAACCAGTGCTTTGGTCTTTCATCCATTTTTATTATTTATTTTTTTACTCGGACAGTTTGGTCCAGTCTGTTTTTCTGTTGCACACATCTATCTGTCTAAATTTTGAATACTTTCAATAAAACTTTTTTTTTTCTTTACTTAACATTCTATACCAGCATTCCTTCTCAATAATTCATCTCAAGGCTTTTAGTGCAGTTTCTGCTTTTTTATGATTCTTCAGAGGGGTTCTTGTTCCATAATGAAGTTGTCTCCATCATGACAGAAAACCCTAGTCTGTCTGCTAAACATTTTCAAATGAATGTTTTGACTTTCTTTCCCAGACACTACCTGCTTATATGGATGATTGTGACCTAACCTGTGACCTGTGTGAACAGCAGCTTGTCAACAATAATTAGAGGGCTTTGTTTTTGAAGCAATCCAGATCGCATTCTCCGACTGCACACCTAATCAGGATTTGCAGTCAAAATGCAACAGTGTGCAGCAGACTTCTTTTGTAACGCTAACAAACAGGGATCTACTGTAGCTTGTGGCATTGGCTTTGAATAATTATTTTCAATATTGTCAAATCAAATGGATCGTGGATTTCACAACATGTTGTGTGTGTGTGTGTGTGTTTTTTTTAATACTGTAACTATTTTGGAAAAGATTCATTTAAAAAAAAAAAAAACAGAAAGGTGATTTCACAAACATCTATTTATTCTTAGGCTGTGTTTATGCTATGTGCTGTTTTGGTTTATGGCTAGAAGAAATATTTGAAAGTCACTGTTAAATCATTAATTTTAACTTAAATACAATTTCCAACTCACATGCTGCAGTGTCTGCTGCTGGTTTGGTTCAGTTTTTCATTTAATAGTGTTCTTAGCTTGGATTTGGTCACTGAAGGTGCAAGGCTGTAGAACGGCCCTCTTTCTTTTTGATCTGCAGGTATGATGTCTGTGTTGGGCAGTGACTCCCTTTTCAGAGGTAGTATTTTCCTGTAAAGCAGAAGGGTGCAGCACTTGCAACTGCATACTCTTAATAGGTGCTGACCAACATAAACTTCATAGTGAAGAAAATGTATTAGAAATTTAAGTGCGCAAAATGGTGAAGCCAATGAAAGCTCAGAAAATTAGACTTTTTTTTTTTCTGGAAAAAACCATCCGTCAAAAACATCCAACAAGGGTTATTTTTGTTTAGAAAAGAAAAAAAAAACTGTCCTAGGGAATGTTGCAAATAAAGTAATCTGTCGCATATCTGACTGCGGTGGGACCAGAGTCAGGGCGGATATGTAAAAAGTCGGATGAATGAGTCCTGTTTTAAATACCATTCTACACAGCTGTAACCAGTACAATATTCACACAATTATTGTTTTGAGATTCAGCTTTTATTAGGCAGCTCCCCCAGAACCCTTGTTTAGATAGATACAAGGTATTGACAGGGTTAGCCATCAGCCGTGTGGGTACGTGAGTGACAGGCAGGAGATCGAGACGGAGGTTGAAGTTGATACGCCTCGCAGGCAAGCAGGATTTATTTACATATCAACACACTGAACAGCTCTCGTGACATTACCAGCAATGGCAGCGCACGGATCTACAATCTCTGAACTATTCTTCTGTGTTCAATAATAAACCTACCATTGCTGAAGAGATTGATCAAGGCGGATAAACGGTTAGGGCAGATACGAGACCGAATACTGTATTACAAATTGAGTGTACAGATTGAATTCCAAACTGGAACTTGTGTCTGGATATCTCCGTGTTTTCACAGCCAAGATAATCCTCACCTAAACGGTTTTAATGAGTGCTACACTGCTACATTTATTTAATGACCTGTGAAACAAACAGCGTTGTGCCTATTACTGTTTAACGATAAGTGGTGTGTTATGCAAGGTGGTGGGGTAAAGAGGAATGTAAATAAATCCTATATAAAGGAATAATTAGTATGAAATTTCCAAGTACCTAGGTGTCATCTGTATGCTTTGATAAGAAGATACACTAGTATTTGTATGTAGAGTTCTTCAAAAGGCTTTTCCTGAAGATCAAATATAACTTCTGCCATTAGCTGTAAAACAAGCATATTTTTTTTTTTTTTTTTTCAACCCCAACTGGCATGAGTATAATGAAATATCTAACACAACCCGCTCAGCAGGGTGCACAGGCAACCAGCTGCTTAAAATCCAATTCACTGATTTTAGAGACAGTTTTTACTTGCATACAGTCAGTGTCTTTGTTATTGAAAGTGCAGTGTGGTCAGAATGTATGGACCCCAAAGTAGAAGACGAACAACATTATTCTGGTCGTCTTACTGTGTTTTAAAATAAATATATATATATATATATATATATATATATATATATATATATATATATATATATATATATATATATATATATATACAGTACTGTGCAAAAGTTTTAGGCAGGTGTGAAAAAATGCTGTAAAGTAAGAATGCTTTCAAAAATAGACATGTTAATAGATTATATTTATCAATTAACTAAATGCAAAGTGAGTGAACAGAAGAAAAATCTAAATCAAATCCATATTTGGTGTGACCACCCTTTGCCTTCAAAACAGCATCAAGCATCAATTCTTCTAGGTACACTTGCACACAGTTTTTGAAGGAACTCGGCAGGTAGGTTGGCCCAAACATCTTGGAGAACTAACCACAGTTCTTCTGTGGATTTAGGCAGCCTCAGTTCGTCTCTCTCTTCATGTAATCCCAGACAGACTCGATGATGTTGAGATCAGGGCTCTGTGGGGCCATACCATCACTTCCAGGACTCCTTCTTCTTCTTTACCGAAGATAGTTCTTAATGACTTTCACTGTATGTTTGGGGTCGTTGTCATGCTGCAGAATAAATTTGGGGCCAATCAGATGCCTCCCTGATGGTATTGCATGATGGATAAGTATCTGCCTGTACTTCTCAGCATTGAGGAGACCATTAATTCTGACCAAATCCCCAACTCCATTTGCAGAAATGCAGCCCCAAACTTGCAAGGAACCTCCACCATGCTTCACTGTTGCCTGCAGACACTCATTCGTATGCGCTCTCCAGCCCTTCGGTGAACAAACTGCCTTCTGCTACAGCCAAATATTTCAAATTTTGACTCATCAGTCCAGAGCACCTGCTGCCATTTTTCTGCACCCCAGTTCCTGTGTTTTCGTGCATAGTTGAGTCGCTGGCCTTGTTTCCACGTCGGAGGTATGGCTTTTGGCGCTAAGTCTTCCATGAAGGCCACTTCTGACCAGACTTCTCGGACAGTAGATGGGTGTACCAGGGTCCCACTGTTTTCTGCCAGTTCTGAGCTGATGGCACTGCTGGACATCTTCCGATTGCGAAGGGAAGTAAGCATGATGTGTCTTTCATCTGCTGCAGTAAGTTTCCTTGGCAGACCACTGCGCTCACGGTCCTCAACGTTGCCCGTTTCTTTGTGCTTCTTCAAAAGAGCTTGGACAGCACATCTGGAAACCCCTGTCTGCCTTGAAATTTCTGCCTGGGAGAGACCTTGCTGATGCAGTATAACTACCTTGTGTCTTGTTGCTGTGCTCAGTCTTGCCATGGTGTATGACTTTTGACAGTAAACTGTCTTCAGCAACCTCACCTTGTTAGCTGAGTTTGGCTGTTCCTCACCCAGTTTTATTCCTCCTACACAGCTGATCCTGTTTCAGTTAATGATTGTGTTTCAACCTACATATTGAATTGATGATCATTAGCACCTGTTTGGTATAATTGTTTAATCATACACCTGACTATATGCCTACAAAATCCCTGACTTTGTGCAAATGTACCTAGAAGAATTGATGCTGTTTTGAAGGCAAAGGGTTGTCACACCAAATATGGATTTGATTTAGATTTTTCTTCTGTTCACTCTCTTTGCATTTAGTTAATTGATAAATATAATCTATTAACATGTCTATTTTTGAAAGCATTCTTACTTTACAGCATTTTTTCACACCTGCCTAAAACTTTTGCACAGTACTGTATGTATATATATATATATATATATATATATATATATATATATATATATATATATATATATATATATATATATATGTATGTGTATAATTCAAATGTTTCAGCCTGTAGGGATAATAGAACACATGAGGTGTGCTGCTATTGTATGAATGGTTGATGGCCGAATATTATGTTAGATAAATATCTTCAACCTTGTTGAGAGACAGATCAATTTCATGACTCGTTTTGCGCTCTGTTGTTTTGTATAAAAGTGATTTCCATGAAGGTTTTGAATGTAAGGGCTTAAAACAAGCAGTTTAAGAGGCTGTTTTGTTTATTGTCATTTAAATGTTGAAATTATGGCTGTAGTTAACAAACAATAAAGAAGAAATAATTATTTAGAAGATTGACATAACTATATAGAGAGAGAATTAAGTTTAAAATGTGGTATAAAGCAGGACATTTTACAAGGGATTTGTAAAGCGCAGTCAATCTGCAGCACTCTGTAAATAAAATAAGCGCCAAAAGATGTTTTTAAGAACTAGCCAATAATTGATAATATTTTGAAAGGCAAACCTTAGTTGTTTTCTAAAGGCAGTAATGTCTATGTAATGGCAAATATATTTCTGCACAAACCAAAAAAAGCATGAGTTAGGGTCTTCTGGAAACAGAATTCTCCTGAGGTTGTGTTAAAATAGAGCAGCACTTTATAAACTACTATACAAGGAAAATGAAGCAAGGGTTCTCCAGTTTATTTAATATATAAAAAAAATATGTTTTTGCTCAAAGAGCCAACTTCCCAACGTTTCCCAACTTCCCAATGTTTAACATGCCTTTGTCAAGAGAAAGTGTGTTTGAAAACAAACATTGGAGGTATTTATTGGCTTTTTGATGCCATGGTAACCACACATTTATTTCTCTTTTTAAATGTAATGTCTTTGTGATGTCATTCACTATATAGCTAATCATGTAACTGTTGCTTTTATATTGAAACCTTCAGGCATCATGGTATCTAGTCTCTTTATCCATTTATTTTCTTGTATTATTCTATACTGTACATTATCTAATTTTAGTGTTTTCTGAAACCACAAACTGTAGGTAATCCGTGGAGCGGCTGTTCCTTGTAAAGTGCTGAAATATTGGTTCATTTACTTGATTTCTTATATTTGACAGGTGGTTCTTTAAATTACAGTATATTATTTCATGACCTTGGATAAATGCTGGCATTTTTAGTTCAGAGCTATAATGACAGACAAATGAAATCCGGATGACGAAAAGGACAGATGATAAAGCGAAGACAGCTACAGACAAAAGCTGCTCAAGAGGTTTATTGAAAAAGGTGCAGAGCGGTCTAGGCAAGTGCTCCTACCACTGAAAGATTACACCCTGTTTTTTTCTTTTTATCTGACTCTGTGTTGAAAAGTGGGCTCTCTTGTATATTTATTCAGGCATCACAATCAGCCAGCCCCACGCCACCCCTCCCACCCCCGCCCTGGTGCCTTGCCGTTTGTCTGTGAAAGCATTGTAATCTTATTTTTATCAGTTCCTTCCTGTACAACTGACAGTTAAATTAGCACAAGCGGAGGGTCAGAAATATCATAATGGATTGGCTTCTCAGAGATATTGGTGACCAGAGGAAGAGCTGAAACTTCTTCCTGTGATGATAATGGAGATAAGTGACTACTACTGCTGCTATGAGGAGGGAGGAGGGCTAAGTGGAATGGAATGTAGGAAGGAGTCAGTCTTTGCAACCTTTGCGAGACTGAACAGGCCATTCAACATAATTCTAATTGGAGAAAAATACTCAAATAGTGTGTTTTGAGATAACCCTTGTATATTGTTTAATAATTCCTTTATTGTTCTAAGCCTTGTATCGCATTAAAAAGCCAACCGGCACAGCATTGCTAATGCAGAGAAAATGAATTAAAACTGTCAGGTTGCCAAACCTAGTATCTTCATCAGTAATCTTTCCCTGTGTAGTCCCACTTGCCTGGATATGTATAGACACAGGACACAATTACTGCATGATTTCAGGTATTTACATCCACATGTACGCAACACACTAGTAAAGGTGGCTTGAGATGTATAACATGTGGATTTTAACATGAATCATACATTATTCATTCTTGCCAGTGGTGTTGCATACATGTTTTAACTGTAAAGTTAAGAAAATATTCATTTTAAAGGGAAATCATCCTGTGGCTATACCTTATACATAATCATGGCTGATGTGGCAGTGTCCCCCAGCTGAATTCAAACCGGGCTGGAAAACTCATTAATTCATTGCAATGAAAATGAAAAATCCACCACTGATGGAATTGATAAAAACCCAATTTGTCTCTCTCTTTCTCAAACTGAGCATGAACTGCAGATCCAGAACTGCATATCGCAACGCTGCACCAGACCTGCAGCAATGAAACGCCTGTACTGCACAAAGACCTAATTTTGCTCTTGAGGCCTGAGCCATAAACTGTGACAAGAACAGTCAAGCATGCAGTCTAATCAGATGCATTTCTTTTGCCTAAATGTATGTTTTTCCGATTGGGGGTTTCATCATGTCACTTCAATGAATTATTTTTCTGCCGGGGAATTAACTTGTCAGACCCCCTATTTTTTTGTTCTCATTGTTCCCATGGATCAAGTTCATGCCTGCCAACGGTTATTTTGGTTTGTCTGGTAACCCAACACCAGTATTCCGGGGCAAATAGGCACCAGTGCGACTGCTTTTCAATGGGGGTAAGCAACAGCGTGCATTCATAAGCCATTCCTTTCATTTCTGCCACAGGGGTATAGAAGGTAGGACCGCTTTTATCCTCTCGCCAATCTTTTTATCTGAGCGAGTCAAGTTTCAGCAGGCCTTCTTGCCCATATGATGCTATTTACAAATGACAAAGTTTTCATTCCCATTATTTTTCTGCGGAAGTGGCTCCATTTCCCTCTTGAAAAACACTGTTGAGCATGTTTGCACATTGTCAGACTTTTCTTCCTGCCATTCAGAATGCTGCGCTGTTGCAAAGCCTTCATTGTTTACCCACATTGCACTCTGCAACATGGTTCTGCGTCCAGCTGAAGGATGTGTTCTTGCAGTCTTGCAGTCATGCTGCTTGTGGGAACCTTTGTAGAGCAAGTGTTTGATGAATGGCAAATACATATAGATTTACTTTGACAATATTTGAATCCAATCAAGTCTTGCATATTAAGCCTATTCCACATTTTTATTTAAGTATTTTGGGACTAGTAGAGGACAGGTGTTGTATTTTAGTGCTGTAGAAAATGTAAAGCAGCCTTGCATTTAAATGTTTCCCTTAAGCAGGTGAAGGCTTGCAACCCAATTTATTCAGAACAAATTGTGTCTTTTTATGAGCTTTTGTGAAGTACAGTAATGATATACCAATGCTTTGCAATATAGCCCTCCTTAAGAGCAATCCTTGTACATGGTGACAGTTCTATATACGGATGTGGAAACGTGGTAGAGCTGCAGGTTGTGAAATCACAGCTGATACTACGGGAGAGAAGACAGCTCTTACCAGTTTTACCATGATGGTGGAAATCAAATTAGAATACTAATGGTGCTGACGCTCCCCATTCACTTGACCTCAGTAGTTATTATTCAGCCAATTTAGTATGGTGTCAGCCCAGCATTTGCCCCGTCTCTGCTGGGTATCAATGGTCAGCAGTTTATCAAACTGAAGCAGCTTGGCTCCTATTACCACAAGTTTAAGGGCTGTTAATAAACGGTGAAGGCATGGTCATATATACTGTTTTCTGTCAGGTTGCCCCTCCCCCGGGTGAAATAAAAGTCCTATTAACATGCTCCTCCTCATTGGGCCTGACAGCTTGATCAATTAGACTCCTCTTTAGATGACCTCTGTGCTACCGTGACAAGAAGGTGACTCTAAAATGAATGGTGCGGTCGTTTAATGGGTTACCCTGTGCTTCAGATTTGTATCTGGCGAAAGCTAGCTCCTTTGCAATGTCTAGGATGACCGGCTGGCATTAAATCATATCCACGTTTATGGCTGGAGTAAATAACAATGTATAACAATCCAGCTTGTTTTACTTTATACATATTTAATATGTAGTGTTGTGAGGGCTATGAGTAGTGTGTAAGATATGTGGATATTGTATTTTTGATGCAAAAGACCTATGGGCTGTAAATCCTCTTACATCTTTTAGCACTGCTAAAATGTTCCCTGATAGAAATGCCAGTTGTCTGGATCAAGGAGGATCAGATCAAACAATGATGTATTCAGTGGATAATCTTTACTGATACCTCATTGACGTTCTGTGTTTGAAGAGGTGAGCTTCTGTTGAAGAGAGCCTGCTACCCACATCGGTGTTATTGTGACTTGTAGTTAGGCAGTGTGTCCTGCAGTTGTGCTAGTTAGTCTTGCAGTGGGTAGCACTAAACCAAGCTTGTCCATAAGAACTAGTATGCAGAACCCATCTTTTCAATATTGACTGAAGCCAATGAAATTAACGTAGTAGGTTTAGAGTAACGTTGGGGAATTTAAATACATCGTGCTCCACATTTTGTTCTGTTAAATACATGACCTTGTAATGTCCCTCAACCTAAAAGGTTAATTAAATGTTGTACTTTTGTCTGTGCACACATTCCTACCAATGAAGCTTGATGAAATGAAGTATCGCCTGAGCATGTATTAATATTATGGCTTGTGCCTGTTGCTTTACTAATGTTTGTAAAACCATGATGTGATTTACATACTCTATACCTTAATATGCTGGCTTTAACATCTCAGCTCAACATCTAAACAACGATGCTTTTAATGATTGTTGTTGTTTTGGATTGTATTCCTATCACTTTTACCACTGGACTACCAGGGCAGTATCTTTTAAATATAGGTGTTTCACAGATGTATAGATTCCATTGTAATGAATGGTTTTGAGTGCCTGAAGGGGTCTCTGTTCTGGAACTATGGTATCAAAACATGGATCCTTTTTTTTTCTGATATATTCCCAGTTGATTGCAATGTGTTATCTTGCAGGCAGTTTTCCACAGGGGAAATACCTAGCAATCATAATGATGGTGTGTAACTGAAATGTTAATCGTTCTACCACATTTTCAAAATGCAAGGTTAATTTTTAGATGCATGGTTGTCATTCTTTATTAATTATACTTGTATGCTCATGTTTATTTTCTACACATCAAGCATGTTAGAAGATCACCTTGCCTTTCCTGAAACTGGTAAATAAGAACTCCAGGGCATTGCGTAATTACGTGTGTAACATACTGATGCGAAACCTACATTTGAACCTGAATTTTTCTATGATGTCAGCTATAAAAGAAACGGGAGTCTATTCAGACACACACTGGTATTTTAACTTTTAAATACTGTCTGATGAGCTGGTTATAAAGAATGTGCAGTAGCTTTATGATTGCAGGGTGCTTAATTCAATATTGACATTTTGTATAAATGGATTCTATCCGATATGAAGCTTCAAGACAGATGTAGCTTTAACCTATTTTAGGAGCTGTCTAAAAGAGTCACGTCCAGTCATGTGCCACACCAGGGTTAGTTTGCACTGTTATTTGCAATGCAGTTCTCTTTCTAATCAGCTTAAGAAATGATCTACATTTTTATGTAAACTAGATCTGAATGTATTTTGTTCTCACATTACACATAAGCTGTATGCTTATTTAGGCATGGTTCCAATTCAGTGCTTTAACACTCACAATATAATCAGGCAAATAAAACCTGTATTTGGGATTAAGTCCTGTCCTATTATGATTTTTCCCCACCATAAACCATGAATAGTCTATAGATTATCCAGAATGTCAGGTAATCTCTTTTGTAACATGGTCTTAGTGATAATGGTCTTGACTCTTGATTTTTTAATAATATTTCTGTAGTGTTTGTGAAACTCAAACCTCATTCAGAGCTGGTTCTTCTCTTTCAGGACACCCTGGTTCAATGGGTGGGGTTTTAACCTTCCAAGAGGTCAGTCTCTATTGGACAAATGGAACCTCATTCCAGAGGGCATTGATATCCTCATGACCCATGGACCTCCACTTGGTAAGACAACTCCTTCAGCATGAACTAAGATTAGGTTAAGTTTTTGGCTTGCTGATTTGAGTGGGGTCTGCCTGTACAACTAGAGCAGCCTGCAGTCTTGAGAAGAGACACCTTTTCTAGCCCGTTACACCAGTCTATAGAGTTCAAAGAGAAAAATACATACATTCATACATGCATAGGGTGATCTTAATCAGCAGCATCCAGTTTGTATATGCAAATGGTTAGAGGGTCTTTAGCATCTCATTAGCCTTTACAGTGAAATGGAGTTGTGTCAATCCAATAAAATACCCGGCTATTTTAGAAGTGCAGATGGACAAAATTGATGGCATATATGTTTCCCAGCAAATAATTGCAGTTAAAAGCATATCGCTCTTGGATAACTGTAATTCCATATACAGTAATGCAGTTCAGGCATAAAAGGGCTCTTTGGTATGAAATCTCATAAGTTATTCAGCATTTGCAAAGTAAAGCCATTAATTACTTGCACGTGCTTGCTCTTTCGCTTCTTTAAACCTTGGTTATGAGTTTAAGTGTACTGTACTCTGCTGCACAGCAGGAATGCTGTTTTGCGTTAGAGGCTGGAGCTGGAGCATTGGTAGTAGAGGCAGTGAGGTATTGTTGCTCTGGATGAAACTTTATCCTGAGAATATGATGGTATTGATTGAATTTCACCTCAGGTTTCCGAGACTGGGTTCCAAAGGAATTACAGAGGGTCGGCTGTGTGGAGCTCCTGAACACAGTGCAGAGGCGGGTGAGGCCTAAGCTCCATGTTTTTGGAGGCATCCATGAAGGTGAGTGGTAATGGGGTTTTGTAGGCTACTCCTGGAATTTACAAGGAAGGGCAGAACCCTGTTTAACCAAGAGTGGCATTTACCGGATCTGCTCTTTTTTGGATAAAATTAGGGAGGGGATATACAACAGGAATGAGTGTTAACACCAGAGCTGGGGTCAGTGATAATGGCAATTACAGTTACAGCAGAATTGTTTGCTGAAATTGAAATTACAAATTACGAGGCTATTTTGTTCAATCACAGTTACAATTATGCTGCAGTAATTAAAATGATTAATTACATTAAACAACTACACAGTGACTTGCTCAGTTACCATTGCAGTTGACCCCAGGCCTGGTTAACACTGCAACAGAAATGTGGGTCTTCAGTCAATATGTAGAATGTGATATTTTGTAACATTTCTGTTACACATTGGAATGGGTCATCTCATTTTGTTTTGTTCCCCTTCCCCTGATAGGTTATGGGATAATGACAGACGGTTATACAACATATATAAATGCCTCAACCTGCACAGTCAGTTTTCAGCCAACCAATCCACCAGTCATATTCGACCTCCCAAACCCACAAGGATCCTGAGGCACTAACCAACATCAGGGAAGCGGGCAGGTCTAGAAACTACCATTTTTTTCTAACAATAAGTCCAATGAATCCTACTAAATGTTTCTTTCCAAATTATTTGGTATTTTGTAAACTGCTGGTACAATTTTAAAGATTTACAAAAAAAAAAGGAAAAATATCATGCTGTTGAAAAATGGATGGGCTCTTTAAAATGAAGCTTTGTGAATTTGTATACCTACCATATATATTTTGTTTGCATTTTGCTAGATACATTGTTAAATGCAGTTGTAATTTGTTAACTACCCCTTACAGGACAATTAGGCTTTCGTTTGGAGGTTAAGAACACTGCCTTAAACTAGCTGAACATTAAACATGAATTACCTGTCCTTGTAGAAAAATACACTTTTAAAGTCTTGCTATGTATTTATTGCTGGATGAATGAACTTGTTCTTCAAGTAAAACTCAAAGCGCAAAGTTCATATCCAGAAGAATATGGATGATTCATTTGTCTGTACATGGATAACCTTAATTATACTAGAGTAGCATTGGAAGCTGAGATGTGTTTTCTGTCACCACTGTGCTTCTCAATCTATTGTTTGCATTTTGTCCTTCAACTGTGACTCTCCTGATTGCAGTTGTTCAACAAAATTACAACTTCTTTTGATTTGCAATTTAAAACCTCCTATTTCCATTTTTAGTTTTGAGTCAAGTGGCATAATTCCTGTCCAACAGAAAACTAATTGCTAAGCTTAAATGTTTATATATATATATATATATATATATATATATATATATATATATATATATATATATATATATATAGGCACCTGCCTAAACAAGGTTTAGTTGTCCTTTACATTCTAACTCTTATTATATTTGTGTTTTTTAATTCTTATTTTGTTCTAATTTTGCACTGTGTAAATGCAATCTTGCTAGCACAAAAAAAACATGTTGCCAATAGTTGTTTTGAACTTTGCTACTGTAAATGCTACTGTTTTGTTTTTTGTTTTTTTCTGACTTTATACTTCGTTTATTGAAATTTAGAAATGCATTATTATTATTATTTTTGTTTCTTTTAAATTTATTGTGATATTATATATTTAGCCGCCTTTATATGCAAATAAATTGCAAGATTTTTACTTATTACATACCTGTCTTTGTTCGGAACAAAATGTTTGAAACACTATTAGTTAACATTGAGTGGTTAAAAAAAAAAAAAAAAAAAAATTAAAGATACCACATCAAAATTCTACAAACACAAGCATGCATTCACATTTCGCTGAATGCTCTCATTAAATTTCTATTCATCTTGCATTACAGATTGTCATAGGACATATTAACCATTGCCAGATTGCAATCATCATCAGTCTTATGGTTCAACCGCAGAATAAACTGCTTCGTGTTTGGGGCTAGAGGACTCGCCATTTTCCCATGGCATCAATCCGGAATTGTTTTTTCAGCTTTATTTTATCCAAGTCAGGTTAAGCTATCCTGTCATTTGAGTTTTTGACCCCTGTGGTTTACATGAGAATGTATTTAGGTTCAGGAAGCCTTTCTTTTTACAGTGGGCAAAGCCAGTTCAATTGCGAGTGCAGATAGAGTCTTATGGAGAGGAGTCAGAATTAGTTTTAAAAGTTCACTGTTGGTTCTCCAGGTCAGACAGACCATATGGAATTGATGCTTGGGTGTCATGACTTGCATTACATTGCATAACATTTTTCTATTTAAACATGCTGAAGCTTGAAACATTGTATATTTTAATCCTCACTTCCTGTCCAGTTACATTTTAGAATAACATATTTTAAAGTGTGTGTGTGTGTGTGTGTGTGTGTATATATATATATATATATATATATATATATATATATATATATATATATATATATATATATACAGTACTGTGCAAAAGTTTTAGGCAGGTGTGAAAAAATGCTGTAAAGTAAGAATGCTTTCAAAAATAGACATGTTAATAGTTTATATTTATCAATTAACAAAATGCAAAGTGAGTGAACAGAAGAAAAATCTACATCAAATCAATATTTGGTGTGACCACCCTTTGCCTTCAAAACAGCATCAATTCTTCTAGGTACACTTGCACACAGTTTTTGAAGGAACTTGGCAGGTAGGTTGGCCCAAACATCTTGGAGAACTAACCACAGTTCTTCTGTGGATTTAGGCCGCCTCAGTTGCTTCTCTCTCTTCATGTTAGCCCAGACAGTCTCGATGATGTTCAGATCAGGGCTCTGTGGGGGCCATACCATCACTTCCAGGACTCCTTGTTCTTCTTTACGCTGAAGATAGTTCTTAATGACTTTCGCTGTATGTTTGGGGTCGTTGTTATGCTGCAGAATAAATTTGGGGCCAATCAGATGCCTCCCTGATGGTATTGCATGATGGATAAGTATCTGCCTGTACTTCTCAGCATTGAGGAGACCATTAATTCTGACCAAATCCCCAACTCCATTTGCAGAAATGCAGCCCCAAACTTGCAAGGAACCTCCACCATGCTTCACTATTGCCTGCAGACACTCATTCGTGTACCGCTCTCCAGCCCTTCGGCAAACAAACTGCCTTCTGCTACAGCCAAATATTTCAAATTTTGACTCATCAGTCCAGAGCACCTGCTGCCATTTTTCTGCACCCCAGTTCCTGTGTTTTTGTGCATAGTTGAGTCGCTTGGCCTTGTTTCCACGTCGGAGGTATGGCTTTTTGGCCGCAAGTCTTCCATGAAGGCCACTTCTGACCAGACTTCACCTGACAGTAGATGGGTGTTCCAGGGTCCCACTGTTTTCTGCCAATTCTGAGTGTATGACTTTTGACAGTAAACTGTCTTCAGCAACCTCACCTTGTTAGCTGAGTTTGGCTGTTCCTCACCCAGTTTTATTCCTCCTACACAGCTGTTTCTGTTTCAGTTAATGATTGTGTTTCAACCTACATATTGAATTGATGATCATTAGCACCTGTTTGGTATAATTGTTTAATCATACACCTGACTATATGCCTACAAAATCCCTGACTTTATGCAAGTATACCTAGAAGAATTGATGCTGTTTTGAAGGGTGGTCACACCAAATATGGATTTGATTTAGATTTTTCGTCTGTTCACTCACTTTGCATTTAGTTAATTGATAAATATAATCTATTAACATGTCTATTTTTGAAAGCATTCTTACTTTACAGCATTTTTTCACACCTGCCTAAAACTTTTGCACAGTACTGTATATATATATATATATATATATATATATATATATATATATATATATATATATATATATATATATATATATATATATATATATACATACACATTAGGACTGTCAAGCGATTAAAATAATGAATCACGATTTATCTTGAGATTAAAAATTGGAATCTAAACTAATCTTGGTTTTAATCACATTTAATTGATACACTCACTGAATCCATCTAAATTACGTTTGTTTTATTACTGATGCTGCTATTATTATTATTATTATTATTATTATTATTATTATTATTATTATTATTATCATCATCATCCAAAAACAACCCAGCATTTCTGCATCCTATTTGTTGGTCCCTCTTCATAGTTTTGTAATTATTTTCAATCCAGCATTTGTTGTTAAATTGTTTGAACCAACTGCTAAATCACAACGGAGTTAGTTTATTACTCACCTTACTGCATTTAAAATGATCAGTTTCCTTCACTCATAAACTGATGTTTTTCATTGCCGTTTAAAAATAATAATTTAAATAAAGCAAAACATTCACTGAATAACGGTTGTATCCTCCATAATTAGTAATATAGTTTAAAATAGTTGGTTATGGAAATAAAACAAAGCTACAATGTTAACGGGTCTGCAGTCGGTAGCTATCCACTTTGCAACAGCACTGATAATAGTATCGTACTTCGCTTGATTCCTGGGTTTGCAGGTTGATTCCTGTCAAAACTGACGGGTTTCATTTGTTGTTGTATTGTTGTCTGTAGCAGAAGAACTACTAGAAAGTTTAATTCAAGAAGTGAAAGCATGTTTAGCAGCATGCAGGTGGTACAGCAGACTAGATGCACTTCTGTGATACTGGAACTCACTTTGACAGTAGATACTTTCTATCCAATGACCCGTCAATGTGTTGTTTTTTTTTATATAAATAAACTTCCCATTCACAAGTCCTTCAGTTTGAGTGCTTTGTTACATAATGCGGCTCTGACTACTGCACGCATTGAATCCTGGCATGCACTCGAGTGTATTAAAATGGGTGCTCCAGGAAATTAATTACAGTATGCTAACAGGGTTAAGACAGAGGAGTGAGATTTAACATGCGTTAAAAGAAGTTAACTTCGATTAATTGACAGCCCTAATATATATATACATTGTTAAATGCCTCTCTGGTAGCATATAGCCTGACATCAAATCATTTCATGGAGCTGTAGTCCCCTGGAAAAGAGAGATTGGATTGATCACTTGGGTAAGAATTCACAATTCAATTTAATGGAATTCTCATTTGATATCCCTAAATAATTATTTTGGTGTCCCACAGAAACTGTTTGTAGTGTTTTAAATGAGTTTTTAATGTGCATCAACCTTGGATTTCAATTGTCCAATGACCTTCCATAACAAGCTTACAATTGCCTTCGTTGCCAACGTTTACAGCAAATATGTTTTCAGGCAGATTTTACAGCGTTAGGTTTTTCTTAAATTGTCATAGCAGAAACCTTGAAAACTATACATTTTTCACCATCATGTCTATATTTTTATTTTATTTATTTTTGCATGAAACATTTGACAAATTATTTTTTGGGAACATTCTTCAATTGAATTTGTTGAGGCTGGAAAATATATGGGTCCACAAAAATATCATTTGACCTTTTTAAAGTAATGTCTGGGTCTATACCATAACCAAAACATGATTCCATTAAAATTCAAATGCCCGTATTCAGTTCACCCCACCCATCTATAGATCATAGGAGCCAAACCAATTAATTTCCCCCAACCACAGAACAAATTATAGCCCCAGACATGTTTAATCTTGAGCCTTCATTATCATAATCCTCCTTAATCATATTGGTATAACCCTAGAAACCAAAATGAAAAAGATGTATGTGTGTGTATATATGTGTACTCTTGTATTTGTGTCTGATCTTCAATAAATTTGAAATTGAATAGAAATACCTGTGGGAGATAAACACTGCAAGATACAGCAAAAATATCCTAAAAAGCCTGAATCCCTGGAAATGTGCAAGATACAGAATACTGAAAAAACCCACCCATTTAAAATATCGTGCTATGTGCAGAAATCCTGCCGGAATATTAATACAAGCCTTGCTGTGTTGTATGTTTGCAGATCACTTGTCAAATATCCTTGGCAGTCTAGTTATGTGACTAAACCACAGCAGCTGCTGTTTGGTGATCAGCTTGGAGCCTGGGTGAAGTTTAGTCTCGCTCTCTTTATTAGACAGTAAGCTTGCCTCATCTTTAAAGAAAGTTTGAACTTTTTATCGCTGGCACAATCAAAGACATCCAAACATTCCAGCCATGTGTCTCTGTGTTTCTAGCTGTGAATACATGAAGTACTGCAGGGATTAAACACATTTACAGCTACCAGAGACATCATTAAAGATGACCCACAAAAGCCTTTGTATCTATTATCTTAAAATGTACCTTTGTGGTTATGATTAGAACCCTACTGGTTTATTGTGTGTGTAATATATATATATATATATATATATATATATATATATATATATATATATATATATATGAGAGAGCTATAGATATATATGAAACACTATTACTATCTAAGATACAATATCCACCAGTGAACCATAGTGCTTTTATAAAGAACTCTGTTTTCTTGAAAGAAACAAAATCTCTATTACTTTTTTGTGTTTAAACACAGCAATAGATTACATTACAGAACACGGTTTTGGAATGACCCAGCACTAATCTGCAAAATTCTGTACCTCTTATTAGTGATGTAACACAACATTTAGACAGGTGGAACTAATAATGGAACATCCAATGGCAGATTTTCCTTTTTTTAATTTTTTATTTGGTCTGTATTTCTAATTTATCCTTTTGAATTTCATTAAAAAAAATATGTGGCCTTCTACTTAAGGAAGCATTTGCATAAAAAATTACTGGTTTCTTCCAAAGCTTTGTGCCTCTCTGACAGTTTCAGATGCGCCTCACGAACAAGGAGGAGGTGAAACTGTCCATTTAAGGCTTCAGACCTTTATTTCTCAGCCAGATTGTGAAGTCTATTAATTATCCCAGCACTGACATAGCCAGGAATTAATAGGTACACTTGACAAGGATGGCTATTACCCTATGTTGTCCTGACAGCTGCTATTGATATTGGAGATTTGTCAGCTTACCCTTCATGCAGGTTTGATAGATGTTATATGTAGTAACGTGAAGGCTGAAGGGGGATTGACTTTGATACCTAAATGTCTTTTTGATATGCTGGCCATATAAATTCTAGTTAGGACTAATTCAGGTGTTCAAAATCAGATCCAAGATGAACAGATAAGGGAAGCTGCAGATGCTGTGCAAGGTCATAAAATGTCATTTTACATCCACACCTTGGCAGAAGACACTTGCCTGTGGAAAATAGCATGCCAGTGTCCATATTCAGAAGGTGTATTGAAACCCTATGAACACACTAAAGAAATCAGATCAGTAATTCTTCACAGTATCAAGTCTGCAGGTAGCAGTAGCTAAAATTCATTCCACCATTTTTTTTGTTCTATTTTGTATTCCGTTCCACATCCTATATACATTAATGCCATAATATTATTTTTACACTTCTGCAATACGTTTCTGAAAGCTTACATTCAAAATGTAATCTAATTGATAAAATAAAACTGAATTGGGGAGTTAAGCTGGAGATAGTGGTGTATGCTTGGATACAGTTTCACACAATTCTTACTGGCTGTTATCTCCAGTCTCAGTGTTGAAAAGAAACCTCACATCTTTTTACAGGAGAGAGAACGAGCACACTGAAAACGGAAGGGTATGGTTACAATCTGGTAGGTTGTCTAAAATGTATCGCTGAATAGCCATTAGGCATTATAGGAACATAGAATATGTTATACAATTTCTAGGCACAATACACATTGGCAAAAGTAACACCTTTGGGGTAGCAACTTTTTTAACATTTTAGTAGCAAAGCATGCGTGATGATTTTCATTTTAGACAGTTCTGTTGATTTAATACATTTTATTTCAGAGAATTGCAATTATTGCCTTCAGATTGTTTGAGTTAGGACTGTTTTTCTTTTGCGCTGCCTACACCTTGGGCATGCTCACTAAAAAAAATCTGTAAGATAAGACAAATTGACAGAAAAGTGTCTGACAAGGCTGGATTCATCCGACTGTTTATAGAGTGATAATGTTACATTTCATCAAACAATTTTTCAAAAAGCTCAGTTTTTATTCATACTAGCCTCAGAAAAACGTGCAATGATAAACTGAGATCATAATTTGAGGAGAAAAAAATAGTTTATCTTCCATTTATAATCTGCCAAAACACAAGTGCATAGCCATAGTCATTTATGTGCCTGGAGAAAAGCCCATACATCTATATAGAAGTGCTGTGATGTATTTCTGTTGCTAGCTTAATGTGCTACTCTGTGCCCTTTGTGTTTTTGATTCATCTGAGAGCAGCAATCATGTCGACAGGAGCCGTTCTTCAGTTCCCATCAGCAACAACTTAGGGTCAATTCAAGGTTGTGGCAGGGTCATGAATCTAACACAGTCGCTGATAGAAGAATTTCCTTTCTGCATAACACTGGCAGTAGCAGCTGACACTCTATAGTGGCACTGAACTGAGACAGTGCAATTTGTTCTTTTTTTAATGTCAGCTTTTTTTTGTCATTCACACTATGAAGCTTTTTAGCCCAAAGTATGAATAACATTGTTTTTAAATTTTAAAAACGCTGCAAATTACACACTAGAAAACTGAATAAGATAATATTGTTTTGTAAGCGTTGCATTTTGAACATATACTGGTTTTATCACAATCTTTTTAATATACCTAGTACCCTGTGTAAAAAAAGAAACTCTGCATGCCTGGTCTTTGTTTGCTTCTTTTGTCTAACATGCTGTAAGATGCAGAGATGTGTCTCAACTTTTACAGCGTAGCTCACTCCAGACCAGGAATAAAGTCCAAACCAAACACTTTGTGCAAGGTGCACAGATTTAGTTTATTAATGAAACAGTTGCATTCAAAACAGGTTCCAATACAGACTTTAAACAATAGACAGCCCTTTTGGATAGGATAATGACTGTTCGCAATATGGAAATAAGCATACTTCATATAAAGTTATCTAGATGTGCAGGCACTCAAATGGCTCAGCACAGTCACAACCCCACATCCTCACATGGATGGGAGTTGGAGCTAAGCATGACCACTAAACACTAACTGGTGGATATCCCCTATTAACTATAGAGTAACACATTCAGTGCGTTTACATGAGCATAAGAATTCCGATATCAGAAGTCATGTAAACACAGTTTTCGGAAAATGTATCGGAATATTCCTTAGGTCAGTCTTCGGAAAACAGCACCTAGAAATTTCTGATTCAATTCCGAAAACGAACCAAATGTATATCATGTAAACGCACTTTTCGGAAAACTGACAGCGTACTGCACATGTGCAAACTTTGACCTTCATTCCTGCACGTGGTTTTAGAAAACAGAGAAAATAATAATAATATGTAGTCAGTTTGCATGGATCCATTTGCTCCGTTATTGAATCGTATTTTGTCATATACCTGTACTTGCTAGAAACAAAATCTTTTATCTTGCTTGTAATTGTATTAATACTTGTACTGTGATTCTTGAAATGCATTTTTGTTTACAACTGTAAGTCGCCCTGGATAAGGGCGTCTGCTAAGAAATAAATAAATAAATAAATAATAATGTTAGGGATCAAGTAATATTTGACCGTATGTATTTAATAGCGCATACTGAAGCAGCACATGTTTTCCAGCTTTAAAATTACATGATAATTTAAAATAATGTCTGCAAAAGAAATGGGTAATATAGAACAGGGTGAGCTGTTGGAAAGACTGACTGCACATTGTGGGGAATCTGAAAAGAGGTATAGGACAGTAATCTTTGAATTTAAGACCTGACACTTCGATAAAGCACTTGTTATTGGATTGGTCTCCGTTCTATAGCAGAAAAAATGTCCGGTCTGTTCAAATCGTACTTAGGGTACTACAGTACTTTGCATGCGAAAATATCCTGCGTTTTCCGAAAACTTCAATCCATGTATACAGTTTCATTCTAATTAGACTTTCTATCGTTAATCATGTAAACACAGAAAAGTGATGTTTTAAGAAAATCAGTTTTCTGATTCAGTTTTCCGAAAACATTAGTTTTCGGAAAACGCTTTGTCATGTAAACGTACTGATTGATACCAGTTTAAGGGAACAGTATAAACCACTACTGTACTGCACCTCTTGTGTACTGTATATAACTATCAAAAAATATTACTAAAAAAGTATACTGTGAATGTTATTACTATAGACCTTATATATGTTTCTAAGTCTGTATATATCACACAAACAATTTGTAAAAGGGTGCAGGTTGTATTTAAAGCATTATGGTACTAGCTTTCACTGGGAATTGGCTTCTTTCCATCAAATTCATTCAGCTGTAAATTCAATGTGGCATCTTGGATCCTCCTGAGTGAACAATATGTTTTAAAGGAAGAAAAAAACACAGGTGCCCTTATGCAAAGAAATTGAGTTTTATGTGAAAGAAAGGATTTTTTTGTTTCCCTGGTGCAGCATCCCTCTAGCATGTGGGTAGCAAACATGCTCAGAAAGGTTTAACAGCACTTGAAACAGAACAATTATATAGACGCGCACTTCACCATTCTGCATTGTGGTAATTTTTGCCAACATTATGCTTTTTGTCGGGGTTTTATAATATAAATATTAGCTGCATGTTTTTCGATCATGTGTACAGATAACAGAAACAGGATATATATATATATATATATATATATATATATATATATATATATATATATATATATATGTATGTATAGCACTGTAAAGATGATGCTACTTTTGCCATTCCCATTAAGTATTTATGCTTTTAATGTGACAATGGATTGTACTTTTAGAGACAAGCAGGGTCCCACCTGATTCGATAGAACCTTTGACGAGAAAGAATTAGTCATCCACATAAATGTAATGCTATTACATCATGGTTTTTTTATTACCAGGAATATCCTACATTTGGAAGGAGAACACATCTTTTCCTGCGCCAGTAGAATTAAACTGTAGCCAAGCCATGCACTTTACTGAGCAAAACAACTGGAAGACATACATTCCAAATACAATTATTGGCTCTTTATGAGCACTGAAAGGCCAACTTTTTATCCACAATCTGCCTGGGGCCTCTGCTAAGGGTGTGTAGTCACCTCCAAGTTCTACTGCCACTGTAATCTAAGACCCCTGTAATCTATAACTTCAAATAGAATACAAATAAGAAAACAAACTACAAGTCGTCATCTCATGTGACTTTTAAATAAAATGACAATCTACACACATGACTAGTAAAGTATTGAATTCTTACAAATGGTACTATATTAAACAGAGACAAACCATGTTTAGAGTAAAAGCTTCTGTTTAAAATGAATGTGTTTCTCTATAACTAAACGTTTTTGTTTTCACTGAAGAGCTGTGAAGCCTTTGTTCCTGGAGACAGTGCCAGACTTTAAACTGGGACTTACTACAATCAAACGGTGGAAACTCTTCTGTTATGTTTCGCCTTGTATATACTATTGCTTTGCATAAAGA
This sequence comes from Acipenser oxyrinchus oxyrinchus, assembly GCA_030684275.1. Classification (NCBI taxonomy): domain Eukaryota; kingdom Metazoa; phylum Chordata; class Actinopteri; order Acipenseriformes; family Acipenseridae; genus Acipenser; species Acipenser oxyrinchus. Next base: position 28,164,395 of record CM060264.1, read on the forward strand.
GATGGATGTTTTCCTTTGCCGTTTAAGAGGATGCATTTATTGGAGGTTACCAGCCGGTAAGAAAAATCCTATGCTAATCAGGAAAGAAAACAAATGTTAACACATTGGTTATATATATATATAATAACTGCTTTATTTTCATATCATTGGTCCGTAACCCTTTGCTCCCCAGCGCTGTTTCGGAACAGCAGTAATTTAATGCTCCCATGGGAATCCGAGGGCTCCATGAGTAAATGATCCCCCGGAGGTGGGGGTGACAAGGAAACAATGACCCTTACACCAAGAACCAAGACCGTCCAGACAGACATCGAAATATACAACTAGTCAGGAACCTTTATACTCCTCAGAAAGCATTCATAAAACAGGTGCGCCCAACCTCATATGAAATATGCCAGAGTTACAAAGAGCCATCACTCTCTGGGAGATGCTTGGTAGAGCCATTAAAATATGTAATAGCCCCTGGATTCAGGCACTGTCAGGGTCAAAAGCCATTAATAAGAGGGGAGGGTTATGTAACTGCAGTTCAAAGTGATAATCACTACTACGGCATCTAATTGTCTGTCTCTGCCCAGAATATTGGCTTGCGCAATCTGAAACTATGCATCCAGATCTCACTCCTGTATTAAAACCCTATTCCAAATCACCTGGCAAGATTGAGGGCCAGTCTATACATTAGCCAACATTTGTCTCCAATAAATCATGTTCTATTCAGCAGAATCCCAACATTTTTGGATCCAGTTTTTATTAGGGCAAACCCCTTGTGAGAATATTTATTTAGCTCATGCGGAATCTGCGATTTATTTATTTTTTCTTGTCCAGCTTAAAAGATACAGTACTGTTCCACCGCACGGCCAGCGCTTCATTTCCCTTAGCTCCCTAAAATCTCAGCACTGTGCTGGAATCATTACTGAAACCTTTGATGGGAATCTGTAAAACCTTGATCGAAAAGAATTCTCAGTCATAAAATGAACACAGCTTTGTACACCCTTAGTACAATGCATGATAAGCCAACAAGGAAACTATGAAACTCTATAAAGACAATTCAGTAGTTCAGGACAAACCCCACAACACAATGATAAACAACTTTATTGATGAGGTATGTGAAGCAAATGAACAAAGAACAAAGAATTTGAATTGAATTGAAGATCCCCTACCTGGCTGTGGACGAGGCAGGAGACCCCCATAAAACTGTCTTTGAAATGTAAAGTAGGAGATGGGGCAGGTGGTGGATTGCAAAAGGTCCTGGTAAACAGATTATTTATGCTAGCGGTAATTATTCAATAATTGTGTGGGGCTTTGTCCATCCTCCCGAACCTAAGTTGTAAACTTAAACATACATTAATATAGCCCCCTCTATAAGACTTAAATAAATCAAGGTCCTCATTGACTTTACAGCAGTTCTCTCTTGCAGTTAAAAATTGCTAGCAAGTATCGTTATCACAAGGTGCTCCATCTATTTATATGTATTATTAAAGGAATGAAATTATGACAACATAAAACAATACAGAGCCAAGGTACTAAACATCAAATATTCATTTTATTTGACCTGGCCCAAGCAGTTAAAGGTAAGCTATGCAAAGATTATTATTATTATTAGTAGTAGTAGTAGTAGTATTAATAATAATAATAATAATAATAATAATAATAATAATAATAATAATAATAATAATAATATAGTATGTATTTGTTAAGATGCTATCCTTATGTGCTCTACGTATCTTTAGTTTACTGGTGTTTTCGTCTCTTTTCTCAAGCAATTCCACGTTGACCATAACCTCTGTATTCTATTATACCTTGCTTGATCATTACAAATCCTGTTAGACATGCTGATGGTGGCCACAGACTGAAGAAGACATGCTGACTGACCTCCTGGGTCACAGCTCAGGACTCAATTCACCAGGGAGGAGACACTCAGCACTTACATTTTCCATTGACAAAAATCGGAGAATTCAATGGTTACAGTTTTAGTGCATGACTATCTCAATATTACAATAAGCTGCCCAGGTGATTCCTACAGCTTGAGTGGTTTTGAAAGTAATGTATTAAATCATTTGCGTATGTTACAAATCATCTGTTTTTTTTTTTTAGTTTTTAGACGATTACAATTAGCCCAATGGGTTAATCATATGCCAGCAACTGTGCTGTATTTCTGATGTACTTGTTATCAGCAAGTGTCATGTGACATATCTTTACTCACTGTGATTGACTGGACTTTTGAATTATTGAAATTCCAATCCCTTGTACAGAACAATATCTGGCATGCTAATAACTTTGTGAGTTCATTTCACTAACAGCTTCTCCTGCTCTTACGTCCAGTCAGTTCTGCTGCTTTCAAATCAAGCATTCTCTTACCCAGTGTTGAACATTCTTGACCGTTCTTTGCGTTTTCACTCCAGTTGACAGCTGTCATTGTTGCATTGTCTTATTTTTCATACAATATGTTTTTTTAATGGAAGCTTTTAAAGCACTGAGTAGACTGGAATGGAATTAGAATGGAAGAATGTTTTTTTTTTACAGCATTTTCTAATTGACAAGTATAATTTACCCCTGTAATAGGTGTGTAAACACATGGAGGGTTTTGCTGCCAAGGACAGATTTTTATATAAGCAAGCAAACATAGAAGTGAAAGGTGCACTTGAAATGCGACAGAAATCAGGGCATGTAATTGAAGTGCTGTATGCATACTCGAACAGGTTTAAATGTAGCTGTTTATTGATTCACTCTCTTTATACTGGACATGGCTTTTTATTAAAGAAAGCAGATGTTCAATAGTGTTAACTAGTAATGGGAATTGACTTTCCACTAACTACATAGACTTTAGCATTAATATACTTTAATGGAAAGTGAGCCCTCAGCACCAATAAAATGTAAACTCTAGATCAATACTGAAGTTTGTTTTGTGGCTTGTGCACTTAAAACATAACAAGATTAGACGTTCCCTACTTTATTTAAATTTGCTACTTAACAAGAAGATCTGCAATTTTTTTTTTAGTCTTGAATTTATCTTTCCAGAAGCTGGCTACTTTTTAAGGAAAAAATGTTAATGGTTCTTTCCTGTCTTATGTAGGACAGAATTAATATCTGTTGAATAATGATGGTTAATAACTTTTAATATTACATGTTAAAAGTGCCTTGATTAAAGTATTTTACCAGCAAGCAACACACTTGTATTTTGTATTTTTTATGAACAACCCTAAACGCTCATGAAATATGAAAAAGCCTTTTGTTTCACTGCAAATTTCTGTACCTATCTATCGCCACGTAACCCATAGTGGTGTCTTTGTGACACAATAGTTTGTCCGACACAAAATTAATCAAATCATATGTTTGCAGACAGAATATAAAGACAACCGTGAATAAAACAAATGCATTGCAGTATGAAGTGTGAAGTGTTTAGTTTGAGTTGGGTCAGTCTTTATTAATTTCCCAGAGTCTTTTCAACAGTATGATTTGTTCCACTTTGTCAACACAGGGATTACATCAAAAACTTAAAGTACGTAAAAATGTCTTACTTTAACCATTTTTTGAACAAAATGATTTGTTATTTAAAAAGCTCAAAGCAGAAGACTGATGCACATTGATTGCACCTCAAGAGTTAATTCTACGGTCTGATCTCTCCAATAATGCAACACAGACTCCTGTTAAAGACGCATCAGCAATCCATACACACAGGCAGGAGGAGTGAGCCCCGATTGATTATAAAAATACTGCTGCGGATTAGAGGATGAGTCCACAATGGACAGACCGCCTTTAACCCACCCTGTCAACGGAATTCATAGCCCTGGTCAATTCTGTGGATTATATACTTGTTTGTTCACCAACACACATAATCTACTTTGTGGACAACGCTATCTAAAAGTCATAAATTATCATTAAAATGGTGAATATTTTAGAAGATGTGGTCGAATAAGGTGTCATAGTAGATGTGTCACTTTTGAATGTTGCTGTATATTATACAGCACTGTAAACCTGTTAGTAAAGATGCCACACAAGCCAATGGTGTTGCCAGAATTTAAACAAAGACACCTAATTCAACAACCGTATGCTTACCGTAAGCGTGAAAGAACCGATATAGAATTGCAAGGTCACAATGTGTAGACTAGTTCCCCTTGACATGATACAGTTGTCCAACAGGATGTATAATGTTTGCCAATGGGAGCACAGCGCCAGTGGGAAGGTGCGTATGCAAACAACTTACCAATCTACTTTAGAATGCAAATGTTACTGATGGCACGCCATGGCTGCGCCTTAACTGAACATTAGTAATAACACACAGCGTTGGTGTACCCAAAGTGCTTGTTGACTAGAGGGATACAATATGCCAGTTCCTGTAAATGCTTCCTCATTTAGGCATGAAAGCAAAAGCAACGTCCAGTTTGTCTCTTCACATTAACGTAACGCACATTGTAAATCTGTTTTTCAAACCCTCTTAAAATATGTATTGGTGTCCTATAACGTAAAGATAAAAGAAGCTGGAAGATAACTGTTTCTGATCCTAACCTTGCATCTGCATTTGTACCAATTATGCTTTAATTGCATTACCCCCCTCTGAAATAGAATTGTAATTGAAATCAAAAAAACTGACATTCCCCCGATGCTCTCTCAGGCATGTACTGTTTGCTTTTTTTATTGAAATGTAAATCTCCCCTATTATGCCATCAAAGGAGGAAAACAAAATCAAGCAAAATTGAAATGTCAATAGCAATTTCTGGCATGCAGGCAGCTTTGGAAAGTGGCTAGCGTCTGACAGACAAGGCTTTCACTTTGGAGAAAAATCAAACTGCAGAATTAGCATAGCTGGGGAGAGAGGTGGCAAAAGACAGTGAGGCGAGTTCCTCAGGGATGTGTGTCCGTCTTGTGATTGTAGTGTTGAAATATCAGAGGAGCCACAAGCTGAAATTGTTTGATGAATTAGGTTTTCATTGCGCATTCAGGAACAGATTGATGGATAAAACTTGAGACTGACAATTCTCACTGCAATGCAGTTTTTGCCAGATGTGTTGCATGAACCAAATACAAGTGTTATTTTCTTTGAAAACAACACACCATTTGGCAAGGTGTGAGATATATAGCCAAGGGAAGTGTTTATGGGCAAATAGAAATATAACCAGATGCTGGCTTTCACCTGAAACATAGAGAGGATGAAACTACACATTTCCTCCCTGGAGAGAGAAGTGATGCCATTCTCATCTCGACAGCAGTTATGACCCCCATTAACAGACATCTGATTCAGAGGGTCAGTATACTAGACACATCCTATGGGGCCAGGGTTCTCAAAGTGGACAGTAGCCTATTAGTCATATATTTCCTTTTATGCAGGAAATTCCAGCTAGAAAACATGCAGAAGCACTCCTATAGGGTCATTCCAGCTCAAGTGGACCATTGGTTGCATGACCCCTTGCATCAATGGTTTACATCAACTATTATTTTTTGTAGATTGCCATTATCATTAACCAGGACATGGTTGACACACCTGTACCCTGAAAGCTTTTTTTCATCACGTTTTCATACATGAATGGAGAAAAACCTCCCCAAAACCTGGTCTTTTTGAGCTGGAATTACCCTACAGGTAAACCTGCTTTTAAAACCCCACAGGGCACTAAAACATGTTCTTAAGAGACAGTTGGACTTTATATATGCATTATTAACTGTTAAATACAGCCAGTATTCATCTGAAGAAAGCATTCCATCATCTAGAAGCTGGTTGCTAAAAATGTGTTTTGTACCGTACCAGCAGTGCAAAAAAGGTATATTTCATATATGTAATGTTTTCTTTTTATTGCTATTGCTTTGAACCTATTGAATATTGGCAATAAGGCAGGGAACTGGCAGTCTGCAAACAGGTTAAGTGAACCAGCAGCACAGCAGATATGCACCAGTGACCTTGTTACACACTCGAGAGGCAACCCTTCTGCTAGCCAAAAAGCAGGAGAGAACAGAGCAGGATAAGGTAAGGCTTAAGTACCCCCAACCCAACACCAGCATGGGGCTCTGGATCCAGTCTGTCTGCAGTTCTGGGTGGCTTCCACCACTGGGGCTCTTCATATAACAAAGCTGATAACATCTTGAATGAACTGGCACTGCGGCAGGGTTTTAACCCTTTTGTTGGACTATTAAGAAATAACAAGCCTGGATTGATTGACTGGAGCCCTGAATTTAATTAAAACGAATTTTAGGTTAACAAACTTGTTTGTGGACAATGATAATCAAAGAAGGTCCGTTTAATTTTGTTGTGGTTGCAGTTATTTCAATATATATATATATATATATATATATATATATATATATATATATATATATATATATATATATATATATACACTCAAATGAACACACTCAGGGCATTAAAAGTCAGTACACTACATAAATATTTCTTATTTCTATATGTATCTGTATCTAGCTCTCTGCGTGTATGGCATTAGTTCTGCTTTGAATAGTCCTGTGTAGACACAGCCCAGAGTTTTGTGCATTTATGTCATTTTGTGCAAATCCAGGTGCTGTAATGTTGTTCCTGTGGAGTGGGGTTGTCAATTAGTCAGAGGTGCTGGACTGAATCTCAATGTAGTGTGGCTCAGCTGGGCCTCAGGAAAGGTCTGTACTGGATGACTACCTTGTTATTTCAATACTGTAGATACCAGCGGTGGTTTGTCATTCATCTGCATAATCCCCAATAAAAGAAGCAAAGTGGTTGTCCTGTTTAATAATCCTTTGACACCTAACACCAGATACAGGGTGATGTGAGGATAGGCAATGCAAAAAACACACCTTGTTTTACTAATGTTTCGGATGCTCTTCTGTATACCACCTCATAGGTTTCACAACCAAACCCATTCTTCTCACTCTTGACAAATTAAACACAAATATTGCCACCTACTGCAAAGCAGCAAGCTGAGCTAACACTAGCCATGCTGTGGAATACAATGCAATCCTACAATCAAATACAATGGAGACCTCCTTGGCTCGTTACATTTCAGGATTTGCATTCGGTACCCGTATAAGAAATGAAATCTTCACTTCAGATAGTTTTGCCTGGTTATTCTTTCAAACCGATAAACATTTACTGGGAATACAAATTGAAGTGGAACTGGCCTGTTCATTCAACATAGCTGTTTCACCAGACAAGACATCTGCACCTCCTGCTGGCCAGTAGTGGAATTTCAATCTGTTAGATTAGAATATGGGCCTTAAGGGGCATTTTTAGGGGCGTTACAGCAGCATGTCCATTTCCTTATACACTGCAGATCAATTAACCCCTGCACTCCCATTGTTTTATAAAGGTCTGCCTGTGTCTCTTCTTACTTTCCTCTCAGAGAATCTCTCTTCATCAACATGTCAGCAAATTCAACATGTCCAGAATTCTTACCATCTGGTACCATGCAAGGTTAAGCAGGCTGCTTGCATGCCTTACTCTGTATAACCCTCCCTCTAGAAGTAGTTTATCATAAAGGGGCATGTTGGGAATTACACGTTATGTGTTCGACCCAAGTTTCTTTAATGAAACTTAATTAATGAAACCTGCATCCCCACTGCTTCTATTATATTAAGCATCTCACAATATTATGTAGTACTGTAATTGTACAGTAAATCAGTTATTAGTCTTGCATGCAGTTTGATGGTTTATTATATATTCACTTCCCCAAACCTAAGAAGCTGTACACCAGAGCCACTGTCACCTTGGTGATCCAACAAAAGAAGAAATTAGACTAGGCTAGCAAGTAATTATCCCCACTGGGCACACTTCACTCTATGCATGTTCCAGGTGGACTGTCAAGATCTATTCAAGATATCTGAATGCAGGGGTAACACATGCAAAATTAGATACAATAAAAAAGGGATGTTCTGTCAGCACTGCCACCTACTGGACACAGACAGACATTTAACATACTAGAAGTACTAAACAATGCTGCCATCTGCTGGTAAATCTGTAGCAACTGGTTCATGTTGTACCTGGTAGAACTACTACAAGGAAGGATTCTATCTATAAAAGCTTAAAGCCACACATCATGAAATATCACATTTTAAATCAAACTTAAACAACAAAAGGCACAGTACAAGCGTATTACTGCTGAATAGTATTTCATATTTGTTTTCAAAGATTTCAGTACAATCAGACGATATTACCAAACAGCTTTTCTGCAGTCATTCATTATCAGCACAGTTAAAGCTCAAACACACTCACAATAATCCCCAATGTCAATCAAGCAGCGAAAAGGGAACAGCAAGCTGCACAAGTGTCAAGTTGTACAGGTTATAGTAAACTGACTCATTGTGTGACTCTGAGCAAGTCACTTAACCTCCTTGTGCTCCATCTTTCGAGTGAGACGTAATTGTAAGTGACTTTGCAGCTGATGCATAGTTCACACACCCTAGTCTCTGTAAGTCGCCTTGGATAAAGGCGTCTGCTAAATAAAATAATAATAATAATAATAATAATAATAATAATAATAAAAACACCTAGTTAAAGCATCCTCTAGCCACTGGCCTTGAGAGTTTAAATATTGAGACTTTAGCAGTAGCATCCTTGGATCACCTAGTATGTTTTAGTATCGCTTTACAACGTTTCAGCACCTAACAAGCAGACAAGCACAGAATTAAAGAACCGACTAACAAGCCCCTACATAGCACTGTACTGTTCAGGTCTCGAACGCTAAACTATGCAGCAAGCTTTCTTTTGCACAGTTTGTTCACAATTTGAGCTCTTTCTGGACAGCCCAGAGGGTCTCGCTGCTTTTCTTCAGGCGGGTGGTCTCACTTTCTTTCAGTGGCTGTTTCAAGACACCACAGACCCCAGACGAACCCAGGACACAGGGCAGGCTCAAGAAAACGTCTTCTTTAATTCCATGCAAGTCCTGGGAAAAAAAAAATGCTTAACTCCTTAAGGTACACATAATGCTCCCTCGTTTTGGACCAACATGTAAAAATCATAAAATATGAACTAGTCAAGTGTCCTTCAGTAAGCAGCAAAACAAAAAGATTAAATACACTGGAGTTCAAGCCCGCTTGCCATTGCAGAAATAATGGTGTGTGGAGGACTCCCCTACCTTGACGAGGCAGGATACTGGGTGGACAATCTGGAGGTTCTTCAAGATTGACTGGGCAAGGGTGGACACACTCAGCCCAATGGCCCAAGAGGTGTACCCCTTCAACCTGATCACTTCGTAAGCGCTGTGAAAGATAGAAAAAAAACTAATATATTATATTCACCCTAGAGACCCTAATCGCAGCAACCTCTTCTGAACATGCAAAGTGACCTGTGGATCAGAAACATGCATTAAGCATTAACACATAACTGAAGCAATCACCAAAGACTGCAGACTGGTTTTGGTCAGTAATGCTCTGGTTATTCTCAGGCCAAAAAGACATGGAAATAATATTTTATGTGCAGCTCCATACCTTTCCACTACTTGCTTGTGAATGTTTTTCCATTCTTCAGGGTCATTCTCTGTATCCAGGTTAGGGTTCAGAGACTGGAGAGTGACTCCAGCGACATTGGTTCCACTCCAGACAGGGACTATTGACAAAACAAGTTGAAATCAGGGTTCCTTTCACACCTCACCAAGGACTAATCATAACAGAAGATTGATTATTCTCCTGTATTTAACTTGTGCGTGTGTGTGTGTGTGTGTGTATATAAAGTGAAAGCTGTACATACATACAGAGATGTGAAAAAATTATCAAAACAGTAGGCGAGGCTAATCAAACCATCTTTTGGTGACTCTGACACCAACCAAAACAAATCTGCGGCTACACCACGCGTACCGCTTGAGTCCCCGTGTTCCCCGATGATGTAACCGTGGACGCTAGTGGAGTTGATCTTCAGTTTCTCCCCAATCAGGAAGCGGAACCTGGCAGAGTCCAGACTGGTGCCGCTGCCAATGACGCGGTGGCTGGGGAATCCACTCAGCTTCCAAGCCACGTAGGTCAGGATGTCCACTACAGCAGCAACAGGAAAGGCAACAGAGGTTGGAGAAGTGCCCAGTTTTTACCTATTGTACCTCATTCGTTTAGCAATACAACTGAAAAGTCAAACCTAAAGAAAAGATCTTATATCTGGAAAGCTGACAGCTCTTTAGTCATTAGTGCTCATGAATATTTATCAAAACAGTGAGTTATTTTATATTGTTTACTCAGCTACTTGATTTATACAATACATAGATCGCAGAGCGATTAACAGACAGCGTGATATTATGATTGATTCCAACAGGCAACTGCTCAATAATCAAATGCATATATCACCTGTAAACTGTAAAATACACAACAGTTAAACAAGTTGCCTTACATTAAAACACCCTGAGGATCTATTCAGTTCCCCTTTCATTAAAATGATTTGGGATATTAATACTGAAGCCATTTAAACAAATTACTAAGCTTCACAAAATATGTTTAAAATTAGTATTCTAACCACACTTAAATGGCTATGTGTCAATGTCATTTACCTGGGTTGGAAACAACAAGGAGGACTGCGTCTGGGCTGTACTTGGCCAGGTTAGGGATGATGTGCTTAAACACTTCAACATTCCTCTGCACCAGGTTCAGGCGACTCTCCCCTTCCTTTTGACGAACGCCAGCCGTGATGATGCACAGCTTGGAATTTGCTGTCTCTGAATAGTCTGCAAAATACAGAACACGGGCCTTTAATGAAACAACCTTATGGGCTTGGAGTCTCGTCAGCTCAGTAAAGTTTTAGGCCTGGAGAAATGTCTTTCCTAACAAAACAAAACAAAAAATAATCTTCCGTGGGATCCCTGTAAACAACTGGTTGCAAATACAAAAACCTAAAACGGGGGGAAAAAAAAATCCAAAGGACTTGAAAATAAATGGCCTGTTACTCATACTTTTAAGCACGCTTTTATGTGAAAAGCAGGTTTCAAGATAAAACCCTTTCAGTATACCACTACCCCACTCCCTTGTATTACAACATCTGTTGTGCTTTAGGCTGATCAAGTTCGCTTAGGAAATATTTTTTTTTCCACTGAAGGCTTCTCATCTTTCTTGCACTCGGCACTTGCTGAAATTGACCTGGTCTGCACAGGAAGAGCCTTTGTCACCAAGACATCTCGGCATGGATTTTATTTTCCTTTACACTAGTCCAGAGGAGACAGAAGCCCCTTGCAGGTGAAGTACTATGGGACACTATGGCATGCTTTATAATGCACCCAGGTGTGTGCTACAACAAGAGATACAGGGAAAATTCCAAGCCATTTGTTCTCCCAGTACAAATTAGATACTACTATTATTCAAATAGTATTATACTATGCTTACACCAGTTGATGCATATTTTGGTCATGAAGTTCATATATGAAAAAAAACCCTGAATGCTTGTTAGTACATGAAAGAGGTGTCTGAGTAAAAAAAAACTGGAATATTCGCCTGCATATAAAAAGAGTTTGCTGAATAGTGTACATGTCTCTTAAAGACAGTTGAGGTATGGTGAAGCAATGACTCAGCTTCCTGGCAAAGACCAACCGATTTAACGATAAAGGCTTGATTTCCTTTTTGATTGGGTTTTGTAAGATGTGTTACGCAAGAATTTTTTGTTGCATTGTGTTACAGTAATCCGTCACGTATCTGCCCATCACATACCCGCCCTAACCGTTTATCCGCCATGATAAATCTCTTCAGCAACGGTAGTTTTATTATTGAACAGAGAACATCAGCTGTTCACATTGTGTTGATATGTAAATAAATTTTGTTCGCCTGCAGGGTATATCAACTTCAACCTCCATCTCCATCTCCTTCCTGTCACTCAGCAGTGAATGCACGCACCCACACGGCAGATGGCTACTCTGTCACAAGCATCAATACCCTCTATCTTTCTAAACAAGGGATTTAGGGGAGCTCCCTAATAAAAGATGAATCTCAAAACAATAATTCTGTCAATATAGTAATTGTTACAGCCGTGTATAATGGTATTTAAAAACAGGATTCATTCATCCGACTTTTTACATATCCACCTTTACTCTGGTCCCACTGCAGTCGGATATGCGACGGATTACTGTGTCTGTATTTATATCCTATTAAGTACAGTGTCAATGAGAGGACTTTACTTGCTAGATTAAACATGCTTTCCCAACTTACCTTCAGCAGCTGTGATGGTGCTCTTCAGAAAGAGGCTGCCATGCTGTAAATCCATAACTTCGCCCTTCAGTTTGTCCTTCATCACATCAATCAATGTAACATCATCAGCTACATTCTACAAAATAAAGATGAACAGAGAGAGTTTTAATTGAAAGACCAATTCGATCTATTACTGTTTCCGGGGATCACAAAGTCTTTTACTAGTTTTAGACTGTTGGTTTTACTGAGCTTTTCATATTCACGAGACAGACCATTCAATCACTTTTGAAATGTTGTAGTTACAATGGGCTTGTGCTCAGCGGCAATGCATTTATCAGTTCTGAAATACGGTACAGCTATTGGACAACATATGAAGAAACCATCTCAAAGTGTGTTGTTGCTATAATAGATAGTGGTTATTCATTTGACATGAATATTGGTTATCACACTTAGAACAACTATCAGAATGAGATAACATACAACATACACTCCCGTTACCTGAGCCGACACAGCCGAACGTCCCTCATCGGTTCTTTATGTACAAGATGCTTTCTGGTACTAGCCAAATTATAGAACACAAGTTAGAGTATTTTACAAACTTACCGACTGAAGAACGCTGATCACGCAGGCCATCCCCACCTGTCCCACACCTACAATAGTGACCTTTGCTCCGGCCACCACAGGCTTTCCAGGATTAATTTCCTGGATCAGTTTGTCCTTTACAGTTGCCATGGTGTTGTAAATATTATTTTGCCTGCTAATCCAAAAAAAAAAAAAAATTCACCATGTTGGGAGTTTTGTTTGATAAGTTGCTGAGCAATATTCTCTATTTTCTTTCTCTTCTTAGCACTGGCTCCTTTTTTTTTGCTGGAGATAATTTGTCCCTTTAATTTGGAATATGCTGATATTTAAAAGACAACGCTACAAATAAAAATACAATTTAAAACACTCCAGTTAACCAAGCAGCAATCAAGCCAAACACTCCAGTTAACCTAGCAGCAATCAAGCCATTTGATCCACATGCAGTTTCATCCCGATTAGATACCAGCAATAAACCGTTTGAAATGTCGTTATTTTATTTACTGTATAAACAATGTTGTACTTGAAAAATCTGTACATCTTGCATTAAAGTATAAAAAGACACAAGCAAGAAAACAAATATAAAACTAGAAGGGGGGCCATTGACAATGCTGCTAATGCTGATAAGAGATCATTTACAGAAGGGATTATAAAACATTGGTTAGCACATCTTTAAAGTGCATGAATAAACGAATAGGATTCCCAACATAACTACCAATTGCAAAATGTGCAACCTCAAATCAATCCATTTTTACTAGCAAAATAAGTGTCCGATACCAACACCCAAATCTTTATTCATTCCGAGTTTATATGGTGACTGATTTATTTCACCTCAAATCAGTCAAGATGCTGCCTGCCCACTCCCAGTTTATCTGATTCGACAGCAAAATGAATGCAAGATGACGGTAGACATTTTGTAAAGGTAAATGTGTGACAGAACTTGAGTTAGGAGACGCAAGAGTTGATAATGACCAACTGATCAATACTACACATGCAATCGGGCTATATTTTGTAAAACACATACTGAATACTTACAAAAAGTTACAAAAAAAATCTATTTTTCTAATAGATTTTAAACAAAGTATATTTAAAGCCGTTATTTTTAATAGATGTGTGCATATACTTACAAGTGTCTTTTTCAGCGACCGGACTACAGTGGTTTGGTGTTTTCTTGTCAATGAAAAGAAACGGAAAGGAATGGTTTGTTTTATGATTCTCAACTACACCACGCCCCCGAAGCTGATAAATGCGTACCTTTGAAGTCTATCCAAAACCTCAGATTAAACTATGCAAGCCATTGACAGTTAGCAGATTGTGCAAGATCGGTTGTACAGTACTTGTTGCTTCATCTGGAACAGTTAGGGGTACAGGATCACGTTTGAGTGCACAAAACATTCTGTTTTTTCAGATATTCATCATTACGTTGCATGCAGCATTAGTGGAGGGTTTAGCGGTCTGAGAATGTGCTGCAAAACAATTAATTTGTCATCGTATTTACGAAGACGGGATACCGATTATTTTTAAAATTGAATTTAGAATATTGTAGCAAACCTCTGTTCTCGCAGGCAGACGCATCACACAGCGCGAGGCAATCCACGGCGCTATGCCTGGGAAACTGAAATACGCTACAATATTTTTCCACCATTAAGAAAATAGTATGCGAATATTTATCATATGCAATACATTGGGGGTCACTACATTTTTTTACTTTTCAACTTTGCGGTGGACTTCCCATTTTGTCTTGTTTGTCGTGATTTTTTCTTTTTAGAAACTAATCTGGGGATATAAATAAAACATAGCTGTCTGTACTGTGTACAAAGAAAATGTGACAATGTTTAAACTCTCGCAGAGAACATTGATCAACTTTTTCCAGCCGTTTTTGTGAATCATGGAGTAAAACAGTTAATTAACTAAAGTTATCAGGCCCTACCTTGTTCTTACCACTGATAATAATGAAATGACTTGTCTTGTAATTTGCCCAAAAATCAATATTTTTCAACAAAACTTTCAGGAAGTATTGTAACGTCCATCGGGTCAGAGAATAACACGTTTTATCCATATATATCTACGCAGAATACATAAAAATACATTTACAAAAAAAAGCAAAAAGTTTGTATGATTTCTGAAGTACTTTATAAATGTTCCCCACAGTGTTTTGAAAAAAAGGACACCATTTCCAAGATGCTACTGTAAAAAATTGATTTTTAGTTAATTTTTATAGGAAGAGACTCAAATACAGCCAAAAAATGCCTGGTCCTAAGGGAGTATCCCACTGAAAAATGATTGGTCCTGAAAGGGTTAAATAAGCATGCACCACTCTTATGCACGCCTGAAAAACACACACTAGAATCTGAAAAATGTACTTCCTTTTCACATTCGCGAAACACGCATCAGATCGCAATTGATTGCACATGTACCAAAACCTGACAAAGTACCACTTTCTGACATTACACGGTCATTCAAATCAGTGACAATTCTATATCTGAACCATTGCAACAGGGCGAATGTCTGTTTAGTTTGTTTTGCCATCTAATGCATTTCTGCTATTGCTTCATGGACATGCAGTAAGTCCCAGTAACAGTAAATACATTTTCTGAGCATACAAAATGCATTAGCTTATGGGCGGGACTTCAGCAATGCAGATAACGAATAGGGCATGGACTCCTGGTATCCAGGAAGTCAAGCTGTAGGAAGCGAGCGGAAAAACTAAAGGTAAAAACAGGTGTTCTGTTTTTGCTGCTTAACTAGCTAGGCACACACCGGGAACATGGATTGGAAAGAAGAAAACCAGGAAGTAAGTTACCGATAAATGTTTAATGTATACAATGTATTCAATGTATTTGTGTACAGCCCAATTATACGCATATTTATGAATTCATAATTTCGTTTGTTAGCGCTACCTAGCAGTGTAAGGTTGGGTGGGTGTGGTTACTAAAGCAAAGGTAAACTGCCATTTTCATGGTCACGTTTTATTTCAACTTCCAATACTGAGTTTTACATAGGGCAATCCCCAATCAACACACACACACACACACACACACACACACACACACACACACACACACACACACACACACACACACACACACACACACACACACACACACACACACACACTTTTACACGAGCAAACACGAGGCGAGCCCTTAATATTCATCGATTGGCAAGGTAAACGATTTAACCTGCGCAATACCTGTTACTGTTTGCACAAAGTTAACCAAAAGGCCTAAAGATAGATGTGTATTTTATTAGGAGAATGCAAACATTTGAATGTATTCCTTCATTTTCACTGAAGGTTGATTCAATAAAGAGGTAGGTATACTAATAGTTATTTTCTTGAAATAGTGCCGCCATCATGGGCATGGGCATGGGCACGGGCATGGAGACAGACATGGTAATGGGAATGGACATGGGCTTCGACATGGATTCCGTGAACATCCTGGACATATGGATGAACCTACAAATGACCCCACACAACAGCCCAAAAGCCTTTCATTCATAGACGACCAAAGCAACTGGGACATTGTAAAAGCTACACAGTAAGTTCCTTTGTTTCAGTTGCTAGTGTGAGATCTTTGGTGTCGAGATCAAAATGTTGCACAAAAATCTCGAGTGTTTTCTCTTATTGATAGAACACAGTTGAGTGGAATTGTAGTGTGGACAGCAGTGGTGGTGGTGTTGTTTTTCTGGGGTTTTTTTTTTAAAGGTATGGGGCCCTGGAAAGGTGTAAGGAGCTTGTGGAAGCAGGTTATGATGTCCGACAGCCGGACAAAGAAAACGTTTCTCTCCTTCACTGGGCAGCTATCAACAACAGAGTGGACCTGGTCAAGTAAGGATTTTTAGTTGTCATTGCATTGCCATTTCCCAAGCAAGTGCTTTTCTTCAACCACACTAACTTGCAGTGCACTAAAAACAGGAACAAATACGGTTTTCTTCAAACTGAACTATCTGAATTAAAATATTGCATTTGTTATTTGCATCTAATAAGTAGTCTATATCAAGAAGTATATTAGGTATTTGACAGGGCTAGAATATTTCTTAAAGACATTGGTTATATAATTTATTTTTCTTTTTTTACCTGTAAATCATCTGTAATGTTAAATGTAAATAAACAGGACACATTTGTTGTTTGTGTTAATCTTAAACATTTACTGTGTTGCTGTGCAGGTATTACATTTCTAAAGGTGCAATAATAGACCAACTGGGTGGAGATTTAAATTCAACTCCTCTTCACTGGGCTGTAAGGTAAATATTATTCCTGTCTGGGGATGGAAGCAAGGCTCCTGTTTCATAGCAGTTTGAAACATTCCTGGTTTTACTACAAGTTTACTAAGACACACCTAAGCTTGTTACCTATAGATAACTTAAAATGATAATAATGTTACTTGTTTATGTGTCATCAACCCCAAATGGAGGAAACACATCCCCATAAATGAGTCCAGTAGAACTAGAATGACTCTAGTATTGTACTGTATAGTAACGCATAGTAATACAAGATCTGTGGGTTGAGCATCAGACCCAGTAATCATTTTTCTGAAGCTTATAGTAACTGTTACATTAAGGTGTAGTGCCGGCCCCTTCTACTAAATGATCCAATCATTTCAATGAAATAGGGCATTTTGTAACACAGATGTTACCAAGGTTTCCTTGGTAAAACACAACATGTGACCATGAACACAAGATGTGACCAGCCATGGACACTGACATGTGACCATGGCTGTCTCATCAGCAATTAACAACGAGCTGTCCAGCCAATCAGATCCATTCCTGGTACTGTTTTGCTCTTTGGTTTTAATGCATGTTTTTTCTTTAGGCAGGGTCATTTATCCACAGTGGTCGTGCTGTTGAAATACAGAGCAGACCTTGCACTGGTAGATGGAGAAGGGTTTAGCAGTATTCACATGGCAGTCCTGTTCCAGCACATGCCCATTATAGCTTATCTTCTTGCAAAAGGGCAGGTAGGAATTTTTTGCTGAATTATTGTTGATTAAAAATACTCCCTTCTTTTGTTTGTTTTTTGTCATTAACTATTTCAATCCAGATTTCCATCTGTAAATAATCTGTTAAGTTTTATTGTGCATAACTTGTTGCATTTTATATATCTGCAGGATGTAGATATGCCAGATGTAAATGGACAGACACCTTTGATGTTAGCAGCTCAGAAAATCATTGGGTAATTATTCATCTCTGTTTATTTCAGTGTGATTTTACAGTATGTTGAGATGTAAAATCTCTCTATGGAACCAGTGCTGTATGTGATAAAGCTTAATTACATATTCTACATTCATAGCAAATCTTTTTATTTTTTAATATGCTTGTTAAGGTTCATTGCAGCATGCACAATTCCTTGCCTGAACACCTTGGTACCTTATTTACTTTTTATATACTTCACATTCAGATATGAGCGATCTGTCTAGCCTAGGCATTTCAACCAAGACTGAAGTATTGAATGAATGTATTTTTTATAAGAGGCACTGTACCGCAGTGTGAAGGTGGGTCAGTCTGGTCAACACTGTGGTCAGGAACCAAGTGTCTCACAATACCAGGGTCTGCAGTGGCCTTAATTCATTTTGCGGTAAATGCAAACCTTGAACAACATTAATGTGTTGTCTACATGCTGTACAAATTAAAACCTGCACATCTAAAAATAACAGTACCCTTTTTGTTTAATAAATCAAATTGACCTTGCCTTTAATGATGATCTCAATCATGTTTTAGTAATTTTTGCCTGCAAGGATGTGTTGTTTTGCCACGGTACGTCTTTAGTTCCTATTTCTTGGGAATTGCTGTGCATTATCAGCATTGGCTCTACCTTTTTCCATACTGTTCTTGTTTTTTCCGCAATATTTATAGACCTGAACCTGCTCACATTCTCCTTAAGTTTAATGCTTCAGTCAGTGCCGTGGACAAGGTACACAAAAACACCCCTCTGCACTGGGCAGTGATGTCAGGCAATGACAATGCAGCTCATTTTCTATTGGAAGCAGGAGCTGATGTGGATGCCCAGAATGCAAAGGTGAGGCATGATTTGCTCACAGTCATACCATGTAATCATACAGGGATAATCAGCAATGCTTTAGGCACACGTTTCATGCCCTGAATGTTAAAACAACGGCACCTTTTTGCAATGTATGGGTAATTAAGAACGAGAAGATTAAATAGATAAAAAATGTCAGTCATAAACAGCACTGTGTTCATTTGCATTTTACTTTTTGAATAATAATACCGTGGAAAGACATCAGTGCTTATGTGTTTTAGCATTGGAGCGTTACTTAGTTATGGGGTATTTGGTATATAATGACCCTGGAATAATGTGAACCGTTTTCATTTTAGGGAGAGACTCCTCTTCATCTTGCTCATCAGGTTAGGAACCCCCTACTGATTCACATGCTAACACAAGTGAAACATGAGAGAAGTAACGTCAACATGATGTTTTTCAGGAGATTGCAAAGATACAAGGTAGGTTCATCATTCAGGAGTACTTATGAAAATATACATAAGCAAGTGCAGTGTCTTTCAGCAAATCAGGACTAATACTCTTTTTGAGAACAAAACGTTGTTTATACTGAATATACTGTTTTTCAATGTATCTTATAGCATAAATGCTCGGTCATAAAGTCAACTGAAATCTAACACCTTTCTGTTTTTTGTTGCACAATTTGTTGTTATATTTCTATTGGGTTCAACAACCGGCAGTATTATTAACTTGTTAAATAATTTTTAAATAGCTTTGATGTTCTTCAATATAAATTGGTCTGATGTAGATATGGTGTTCCCAGTTTGCTGTTCTGTCATCGTGCATTAGCCAGTGATCATTCATAAAGAGTAATGGCTTTCCTTTCATTATTTCATGAAGGTGTTAATCACAGGAGGCTGGTGGGCTGATAAAGGAAAGTTGTCTGGACTTTGTTTGGCCCTCATTCTGATTTATCTTCCCCAACATTAGTTAATAATGAGTCAGTTTTGCACTTAATAGTATTACTAGTCATGCTTGGAGTTATCTTTCCCATAAACAGCACCCCCTGTATGGAGAGTTAAGGAAGGCATGGAAACCAAACTCAGTAATCAGAAAACCAGATGCAATCGTTTATAATTAAGAATCATTCACTTGTGTGTTTTTTTTAAACTTTCAGTTCCATTTGGTCTTGCTGTTTTGCATATGTGTGCTGTGGGCAGTAGGATTCATAGCTGACATGAATTCAGAATCATGGTTACTTAAAGGAACTCTCTTTGCCTGTATGTATGCGGTAATTCATCTTGTTACAAGGTTAGTAAAGGGTTGCTGTTTGGGCTAGCATCTGCTTGTATGTGTGTAGTCCTACAGTACATGCCATGCTTATGTGAATAATGTAAAAGCTTGTGAGATGTTTGCCTTCCAGCCAAGTGTGGGTTTTCAGCAAAACATAGTTCTAATTTTCATTTACAATTTTCAATAGTTCACTGATGAGGGCATTTTTCAATGTTTGGTTTCAGCCTGAAAACAGATGAAATATAAAATACAGTGTAATCTTCTTTTCAGTTTGGCATTAATACAAGTTTGACTGTGCTTTATTTTAATACATTTTTCAATTGGTTTTACTTGCATAGTACAATTAAAGCATGTATGACTAGTAAATGAAATAGATTCTGCCCTGCCTGAAATCTAATATTATGTTTAGTGAATGAACAATAAAGAAATGTGCTTACTAGCAGCAATCAAAAAGTTTCACTCCCTTTGTGTTCCCTAATCAACTTTCTCATTCAATTGGTAAACATTAAAGAAAGGGACCACAAGGGGGCAGTGTGTAACTGAATTCTCAGACGACTGAAACAAGCTAGTGAGTGATGCTTTTTATCGACAAAAGGTTTTCTTTTTATAGCCTGAGTAAATATAGTAACAGGGTAAAAGTGTCAGACAGGAAGATGGTTTAAATGTGTGTGAGAAGAACTACTGAAATATAACCTACATTCTTATCAATGTAAATGGCATGTCTTGATCTGCATGACATTGCTACAGCAGGTGTTTGTTGGCGTGTGTAATAAACAGTGAATACAGTAATTGGTGTCTGTTCACAGGCGCTTCATGGGATCTCAAGTCCAGACCTTCTTGCCTGCAGCTCTTCTTCTGGCCTCGCTGTTTTTGATTTTTGTGACCTGGTTCGTTTTGTTCCTGCCAGATATCCTTTTACTTTGTTTGAAAAGCTTCAATATTTTATTTTATTTCTATTTTAGTGAGCTTAACTGCAGCAGATCTAAAAACCTAACCCTTTCAAAGTGCATTTTTTCATAATTTGTTCACTGTGTTTTTATTTTATGTAGTAATGTTATTAAGTCTTATGTTATGTCATCCCTGGAGGAAGGCACCAAGAGGATTACTATAGATAAGGAGTCACTGTATTTACAATTAACACTGAAATTATTTGTTGTCATGAATGTGTTTTGTTAAGCGTTAAAGAACATGTCAACATTATGTTGGTCCAGTAAATCAAATAGTATCATGGAAAATATAGCCTACATGTTTTCACATGTGTTCCATTGGTTTTCTACTGCAGCAACTTTTTTTTTTTAAAGACATCCCATATTTTTTTCAGCTATAAATGGAACATACTTGAAATGTCAGTTTCATTGAAATCCCCATAGCAACTGAAAAGCCATTGCAGATTGAACTTGCCTTGGGCATATATGTACCCATACTGATTTCTTTTATTAAAATAATTTTATTAGAAATCATTTTTGCCTTTGTAATATAAAGTTGATCATAATTATATTGACAACAAAAACACTGTTAGCATGAAGTAGTGAAATAAGACTAATGAATATTGTAATTAATTCATATTTTTCAGCTTGTTGTTTTCAGCAATGTTGTAACAAGGATTTTTGATGAGACAGAATGGCTTTACATTTCATATTCAGTGCTGGCCTCTCAAAGTCATGGAACAGTGTTTTGATTTTATAATATTTTAAGTAAAGAATGAAGGCAGTTTATTTTATTTTAAAAGAATGCTTGTTTATCGCCTCTTGACATCATTTTGTTATTAAAACGAGTCAGGCCACTTCAGCACTGCTCATGCGTGTTTATTTTATGTTGTCTGGCCTAATGCTCTTTCATATTAAAATGGGCTACAGATAAATGCTTTTCAATTGTTACAAGGTATCTGGTATCACAGCAAATAATAATTGTAGTGTGTATTAATAGGAGGCAATAATAGGAGGCAGTGTGGTCCAGTGGTTAAAGAAACAGCCCTGTAACCCGGAGGTCACCGGTTCAAATCCCACCTCAGCCACTGACTCATTGTGTGACCCTGAGCAAGTCACTTAACCTCCTTGTGCTCCGTCTTTCGGGTGAGACGTAATTGTAAGTGACTCTGCAGCTGATGCATAGTTCACACACCCTAGTCTCTGTAAGTCGCCTTGGATAAAGGCGTCTGCTAAATAAACAAATAATAATAATTAAAGATAGCTTGGCTCGGAGAATTACAGATAACGTAAATGTCAGCAGTCTGAGCGTTCTATTGATGTGACTTTTCATTTTTGAACACCGGCAGATATATTGACATCAAGCCAATAATATAGTACATTCCAGCTAGCAAACTGTTTTACAAGACATTACTTAGTAGGATTACTTGTAAAAGTTATCTTATTGGATGAGGTTGTCATTAATGTATAATTGGCATGTCACAGTAGCTTAGGTGTACTGTACTGTGTATATATATATATATATATATATATATATATATATATATATATACTGTATGTATCGATGTTGCTGTCTACATCTATCGTATCTTAAAGGAAGTGGTGACAGCATAATGACAGCATAATGAAGTTTTTTTTTGTGTTTTTTTTGTATATAAATAATCTGTAGTCCATCCTTTTAAGTAATAAACACAAACCCATAATGTTCTGGAATGTGGATGTCTGTAGGGCAGCTTTAAACATCCAAAGCATTGCTCTACTGTATAGTATTTGGAGGTAGTATCTCTAGTACGTTCGGTATTTTAAAGATAACCGCACATACCGTAAATTCCTTAACAGGGAGATCACATCTGTCTGAGCCAATTTTCCAGATCCCCTTTACTGTCAGTCTTACAGGGCTCCTGTATTTCTATTACAAAAGCTGGAGAACAGACCCTGGGTACATCAGAGCCACAGAAGAAGATAAGAAAGAGGTATATTATTGGGTTTTCTACAGTTCATACTGTTTCAGTAATATTCTGATCCTACATGGTTATATGAGAGCATTCTAAATACATAGATTGTCTGTAAACTGGCATGTAGTTATTTTTTAAGTGTATTTTTTTTTTACAGGATCCTTAGATACAGCGAAATAGACTTTTTCTTAAAGCTGGTAGGAATTCCAGAGTGAGATGATCCTTTAAATACTCTGATGTATGTTTTGTAATAATAGGTGCTTTGTACAGTAATGCCAGAGTGACAGGCTGCTGATTACACCTTCTAATCAAACACTGCTGATGTGTTGTTTTTTTTTATAGAACGTTATCACTCTTGCAGAGGCAGGCTGCCTAGAACTGGGGCTCTTTTGCAGCTCATGTCTTGTAAGTGAAGTAAAAAAAAATACTCTCCGTCCACCATCCACAAAAAAATGATTTGACAGCACACATGTATACTGAGCATCAAAAGAAACTAATCACTTATATTTGAGCATCAAAATAAACT
Organism: Acipenser oxyrinchus oxyrinchus; assembly: GCA_030684275.1. Classification (NCBI taxonomy): domain Eukaryota; kingdom Metazoa; phylum Chordata; class Actinopteri; order Acipenseriformes; family Acipenseridae; genus Acipenser; species Acipenser oxyrinchus. The sequence goes on from CM060264.1 coordinate 28,187,687, forward strand.
TATCGCTTATATTTGGATAAAATTCACTAGGTGCAGTGACTTTTTATTGTACTGATTGACAGTCGACATCACAAAGGTCTTGGGCAGGTGTTGTTGCTCTTGGTCTCCTAGTTCGTGACCTGTCATTAACAGAGTGTGTCTGGTTATACCATCTCAACAGGTTTGAAATTGCTTGCTGTGAGCACCCAAGATGACGCGCCACAGTATGCTGCCCTAGTCCAGCCTCCAATATGCCGATTGCACGAAGGCGCTGCTCTCTTGTCAGACGTGGCATATTGTTGTTTTTTTTTTCTGTGATTTTCTTTATTGCTTTTATTCAAGCTTGCAATTCAACAGCTGAAATCACTCCAGTGTCTAATCAACTGTCTCACTAATTAGGTGACAAAAAAACATTTCGTCTATGTCCATTTATATACCTTATTTTTTTTCGAAAATAAATGTGTTATAATAGTGATAAGTTTCTTTTGATGCTCGGTATATAAAACCATATTTGAAACTTGCAGAAACCTACTCGGTTGTGCTTTCTGAAATGCCTGTTGCAGAAAAATACCATCCTATCAATATATTTTTTACTTCCAGGTGCGCAAGCCTATGCGATCAATGCATTGTTTTGCATGTGACAGCTGTGTAGCAAGACATGACCATCACTCTCTGTGGACTAATGCTTGCATAGGTGAATATGATGATCACGATTTTTTGTCAGTTTGTGAAGGATGAAATGAGACAAAATCTAGATATTACATTAGTATATGGGCAAAAAAAACATTAAAGATAAATCATTGTGTAGAGAGGGGGAGGGCAGCACAGTGGGTTAATGTACTGGTTCCTCTTTTCAGGAGGACTGTGTGTTTTATGATAAGCGTCACTCTAAATGTACCTGTTTTCTAATCATTTGGCTGTGTGTGCTGTTTTAATGCTCTGATTCAGGTACTAGAAATCATCGCTATTTTTTGGGATTTGTGTTTTTCCTCTCCCTTGTTGGAGGGTGGATGTTCTATGGGACCATTGTGTGTAAGTATTTCATTTTTTTGAGGGGAGCGCTTATATAAAATATAAATGTATCCCACTCATCTAATAAACGGATTAACAGCCAACAGTGACAGTACCTATGTGCCATTCTGTTTCTTTACAGTTATCATTTTATTTGCAGTATATTTGTACAGGTTTTGCATCATGCTATCAGTGACAGAAAATAAATGCAAACTGCTTTTGTAGGGCTATGTATTTGGTTATATTCACAAAACCAGGTTTCTTGCTACGCTGTAGAAAATCTTAGGAATGTCTAGATACATTGGCGTACCAGTTTGTATGTGTATATAGAGAACAAAATATGTACATACCAAATGAGAAACCTGACCAAGTGCTTTTTAATAGCTGTATGTTGGATCCTATTTTCCACTGCCTGCAGTCCTTATCCAATTCCCTTTTATGGTCTCGAAATGAGCTACCGGAATGAATTTGCAAAACATGCAAAAGCTCTTGTCCCCAGATATAAAGGCATGTTCTCTTATCACCTGACAAATGTGCCCAGAGGCAAACTACTGTAATACATGTTTCTTTTTCTATAAAGTAAGAAACCGATTTCTTTTTGTTTTACAGATTGGTCATCTCACTGCCCTACTAACTATCAGGAGGATAGCGTGTGGGGATTTGCGATTCAGATTGTTTCCTGTTCTCCCTGGGTGATGTTCATATTCACTGTAGTTTTCATCCACACCACATGGTCTTCTCTCCTGCTATTAACACAGCTGTATCACGTGAGTGCTCACAAAAAAACACTTGTGTATTGTCGTATACCTTTTTTATTGAACTCAGTTATATTGTGTTTGCATAATACATTTGGGCTTCATTTCTTTTTCTTATATTGTGTTTATCCTGCATTATTTCTTTTTTAAGCTAGTACGATAGTAAAAATGTATAGGTTTTATAAATTTGGCAATTTTAAATGTTACTGGTTTAAGAAGTTAAAAAGTAATTGGTAAAGGAATATACATAAGGTGGGTCTGTGAAGTATGCATGTTTTGAAAATTCAGCTTCTTCACTTTTCATTGAAGTTAAAAGCTGAACCCTTTATATAAGTCATAATGCATTCTAGATTCGCATGCTGTGCGGATAAAGGTATGGTGTAAGTGTAAGGTCTTGATTGTGAGTCGGGTCTTATCTATTAAATATAAGAATGCTGGATTCATCTTAGATAATAATAGATTCCAATTAAATTTAAAACAATGTGTATCCTTTTATCTGCAGATTGTGTTCTTGGGTTTGACTGTAACTGAAAGATTAAATATTTTGAAGCGAAAAAAAAGATCCAGGCATGCAATTTCAATAAGGCAAAACCCATACAAGTAAGTCTTTGGCTTTACTGGTTCTCAACAAACTTATATATTAATGACAACTGCAGTAATGTGTTATTTTATATAAGTATGCTGTCTTCTTTCACTAATAATATTATTACAGCTAATATACTGTGTGTTTGTGGACTTAATGGGAAGTTTACAATGTAACAAGTGTTTTATTATTATTATTATTATTATTATTATTATTATTATTATTATTATTATTATTATTATTATACGCTGTTTAAATAATGTTTTGTTTCTTTTTGTTTTATTAGTTTGGGTTGTTTCAAGAACATTGTGAATTTCTTCCAGTTGAGGTGCTTTGGCCTGTTTAAACCAAACATCGTCGATTGGACTCAGCAGTACAATATACCTGTTCTCTCACAACAGCCAGTGCCTGGTGACTTGCAAGCAGTGTAAAAGGTGTATTGGTTTGGTAAATGATTGTTATTTAAAATCTAGACATTATAGCAGTCAAAATTGCATTGGTAAATATTTTTGCATTTTTTTAATATTGTCAATGAATGTTCACTTGCGATGATTTAGCACAAATCAGAATGATTCCCTGAATATGTTTCCTGCTTTTGTATGATTATTGAAACTGCTCTTGATCACTAAGGTTGAAAGTTAAACAGATCTACAGTAGCTCACTTGGTAAAAGCACAGCCGCATGGTGTATAGGGTGAGTCATACAGCGCAGGTTCGCGTCCTGGCTGTGTGGAGTCGCCGGTCTTCACTGGGGATTCCAAAGGGAGCGTTGGTGCTGCCGTGGGTTATGGAGGCAAAACTCCAGGCTGTTTCTCCTCATGGCGCTACAGCGAACCCTGCTGGCCAGGGGCCCAGGGAGCTCAAAAGCGAACACCTGCAGGGCTGACCTTTGTCCTCCAGAGGTCGGTAGCCTCGCTGGCATCCGCTCTTGAGTTCCACGGTGTAGAAGAGGAAGCTGGCTCAGTCGTGGGATCGGAGGACACCCACTGAAACTTCAGGCCTTCTGAGCTGTGTGGGGAATTTCTGCGAGGAGGGGAAAAAATGATTGGGCATTCCAAATTGGGGAGAAATAATTGGGCACACTAAATAAAAAAATAAAATAAAAAAACAGATCTTCAATAAAAGCAAGATTTTATCAAACATACAGAAGCCATCATCGGTTTGGAACCCCCTGTGTCCCAGTACTTTACCTTACCTTTATTGAGGTGTATAGCGCAGTCTGTACAATATTGTCTGTGTGTATAATATAGATATGCCTATGGTTTGCGCTGTTAGAATCTGTTTGGATAACGTTTGAAGTTAAATCGTTTGCATGTTCAATACACATTTTATATTTGGTGAGATTTTTTAAAAATTAAGACATTAAAACCTTTGAATAGTTCCATGTTCTGCATTGTGTTTTCTGTGTATTAGGACCTTAGAAAGTAATAGACCCTTACTCAGTGTTACTAATACAGTATGAGAGATGAATTGGATCAAGACCTAGACTGCAACCAGTATTATCTTATAAAGTGCTGAAGAATGTGTAGTTGACTTAGTTTTACCTTGTGGCTTTCTTAATGTTTTTTTCTTAATTTGTGGTATTTTTTGTTACACTGTTTTTTACTAGTTACTTATACACTTTGAACAAAGATTACAAACTTTTGATTTATAAAACAAAGGATAAACTTTGTGTTCTGCCATTTTAAGCACTGTAACATGGTTTTTATATCACAAAATTATTATTGTATTTAGTAACCTTAATTGGATTAATAAAAATCAATGTCTTGGTTTGCATTATGCAGTTTGCTCAAATGCAGAATGTTGATTATGCATGCTTCTTTAAGAAAGCAGATCAAATCTGAATAATGAGTTCCACAGTAATAGGTGCATTACCTAGTTTAAATGGATACATGCACAAATAAAAAAACAACTAATTAAATCAACAACTCTTATGAAGTATGGCTCTGATGTGGGGGTGTCTGTAAACTGGAATAACATTGTACCCATGTTTGAGCTATTATTTAATCACCTCCATTATAATAATCAGGCTTTGCAATTTTAGAGTTTGAAAATAAACCAAATATAATTTAACTTCATATAACAAAGTCAAACTAGTTACTAAAACTCAAAAAAATAAAGGAACAATCACTAAAATTGAAGATTGGCGTATATCTAATTATATACTGTAAAAGATTTAAAGAAGCATTACCTTGTTGTGGAGCAAAAATAAAGATATCTGACAAACTTTACATGTCACTGCCTTTAATCAAAAAGGAAAAAGTAGTAGTTATTTAAGTCAATAGTGCAGATAATAAGGAGATACAATAACATTTACATTATTAAACGGAAGTGTTTTTAAGACACTTGAGGTGATGCAAATGTTTCTAAATGTTTTTGACAATTTACTCTTGATGTTCAGCACATCCCAGATTTCCAAGGCCCATTCCTTTCGGACCGAAGTTTTTTGCATAACAAACTAGAAAAATAAGAAAACATGAAAGGATTAGTACCATCTGTACTAAACTGCATTCATGCCAATTGTTTTTGAATTGAAGCTATCTTCGTTGGGCTAATATTTGGCATTGGATTTGAGTAAGCTAGTCCAAAGGCAGATTTTATGAGACAAATTGGTAATGAACTTTGAAAATGAAAACTTTGGTAATGAAAATTGGTATAAAACTTGCATGATAAACAACTGAATTGCAGGATAAATAAGTTAAATTATAGGTAAATCTCTTATTTTCTTTTTTGTTGTTGAAAGAATTGTGATCCTCTCCACAAATATGCCTTAGATTTAGCACTTGCCACACCTACCCCACCATGTTAAGTTTGCTATATTTTCTATATTTAATAATGTTGTTTTTTGTTTGTTTTGACAGGGAAACTTATTTACCTTCTCGTACTCCAGAGTTCACATAAACAGTTAAAAAAAAGTCTAAAAAAAGTTAATGGTATCATTTTTTTAGATAATGAAATGTTTTACCTTTACAGTAGATTTCTCCATCTTTATCAGTCACTGTTGTCGATTCCAGGCCTTTCCCACAGAGAGCACACCGAAAGCATGTCTTATGCCAAGGCTGAAGAGATTTAAAAAAAAAAAATCTGTATTTTAATCGCAGTTTTAGTCAGTACATTATGCTATTCTTTATTTGATTATCAGTCTAAATGGAACATGCTGTCGTACAGGTTGGTGACACCGAACAAATCAACTAGGTTTAATGCTCAGCAGTGTATCTTGGGTGCTAAACAGAAGATAACAAATGAATTCTCAGGATCTTAAGACGTGTTCCGGAATTTGCTGCAGTGCTCTTTATCTGGTTAGCTTTGTCAATGTGCTTTGGAAAGATGTGTTCTCAATCCTGTAAGAAGAGTGTGAACATCAGATAACAGGAGTGGGACAAACCCATACTGTAAATGGCAGTTCCTGTTGAAAAGGTGTTTGTTCTTATGCCACAAATGGAAATGGTTTAGAAGCTTGCCCAATATGTTTTCCATCTGGGACTAATTAATTAGGAGAGAGTATTTTGCAAGTAATTAAAGAGCCTTTGAGTTTGAACTGGAATATTAAATGTGACATTTACATATAAATGAGAATAGATTTGTGTATTTGTTCAGTTGTGTCAATGCAATACAGCCCGTGCAGGCTCATTCTATATAGCTTGTGTTTAATATGTTTAGTGACAATGATTGTCTCCTTGCGTACCTTCCCCCCTCCTATCATCTTTTCTGCAGCATAGACAGATTTGGAACACCGAGAGCACTTCTCTGCACCACCAAACTTCTGGGCAAATTTGTTAGAGTTGGAATTTGTTGCTGGGCGTTGAGGCTTTGTTCTTGTGTAAAAAAAAAAAAATTAAAACAATAACATCATATTAACAATATTCTTAAGCATACACAATTCATCAGCAAGCCAGTAAGTAAAATGTTCAATGTGTTATCCATTTATTAAAAAATTTGCAAACCGTTTACATTCTGTCAAAACTTTTTTTTTTTTTTTTTCCAGTTGCTAAATATTTTAACAATACTAGAATGTAGTCAGTCGATACATTGTTTACACTTCTGTTAATTTTCATGAATTGGACCCCGGAATTAAACACATGTAGAAACTAACTACATGCATTGACAAAGATTTTGTTATCTGCAAGTCGTTTATTTGCACAATACTAGACCAAATAATGCAACTTCAACAAGCAGCAAACCCTTTTCATCAGTTGATATCCCTGATGTATTACTCTACTCACTCCTGTGGTTCAATCCCTAGCTGCTCCCCTGTGTCCGAGCTCAGGGCTCCTGCACCCTGTCCATAGCCGTAGCCCTTTGGGCCGTACTTCTTCCCATAGCACGTCTTGCAGTATATTTCAGACTCGTGAGCTGCTACCGTAGTGCTGTCTAGCCCTTTCCTGCAGACCACTAGAAGAAAGTTAAGAGCAACAGATAATGTGAATATGGAACAAGAAACCTGGAATAATGATCGGTGTTGATAATGTAATGTGTTACCGATTTCAAAACCCTAGAAAAGTAAGTGAAAGCTACACCAGATGTAGTGGTTAAACTAAACTAAAATCTAAAACTATAAAAAACAAGATGTTTGCAAGTTCAAATTTGCTGATGTTTTCAAATGATGAATATAAAACAACTGTTATATTCTAGTGTATATAGCATTGGCATGATAAACCAGATGTTTTTGCCATGTAGATAAGAGCGGGCGGTGTACACCCATATAGAATGGGGGGTTAGACTCTTAATAGAAAAAAACATTCACTTAATATAACTGTATTATAAATTCCAGGAATGTCCTTTGAGATGCATTATGTTTTTGAAAGGGAATAAAAAATAGATTCAAAAACTGACATGCAGGAATGTTGATTTTATAGTGTTGTGTTGTTTTGTTTTGTTTGGAACGTGTGATGTTACTCTCTCACAGTTAACTTTTCAAAAGCAGAACTGTTCTGTGATTAAGTGAGAACAGAAAACTTCAGAGAAGACCCCAGACACTTCCTTCAACAAGTGTGCAATCTCCTCAGTCAACTGCTGGAAACCTACTGATAACCATCAAATACTTTGGGATAAAAAGAATGAGGGAAATCCTGGCAAGAGACACACCGTTTCTATTCCTGTCAGTCTGGGGGTAAGAATTTAAATTTACTGCAACAGATGGCGCAATTAGTTGAACAGCTCTAAACCGTCCGCTGCTACCGGCAATTGCTCCAATCACAAAAGGAGCTTTTTAAGGTCCAGATGTGAAGCCTTTTGCCAACCTTCTATCACAGTGATGCTGTGAAAAGTCTTCAATGAAGATGAGGTGGAGAACAACACCATGGTGACCCTTTAAAGAAATTGGAAACTCATTTTCTCCTATTATTGAGCCATTCGTTTTGTTTACCATATTGTACATTAAAAATCTACATCTACTTTACCAAGAAATGTTCTCGTAACTTTCTTTTGGATTTTTAAAAAAAATACTTTGTATTACTTTCTATTTTAATGCTGAATAATAATAATAACTAAAAAAAAAAAATATCCATGTACGCATCTACCTTTATACAGTGGTACAATTTAATAATTTGGGGTAAATGGTTTCTCATGCTAATACAAATCCTTAGTTGCATATAAGCTTATCATTCTACAAAAGAAAAGCACTCACTGCAGCTGAAGCATGTTTTGTGGAAACTGCGTCCATTGCACTGCATTTCCTCTGCATGGTACACAGTCTTCTCACAAGCAGCACACTTCGCTCCACCTCCCCAGGTTGACATCTTTATAAAAGCAGTGATCAGCTGGAAGGGAAAAGTACGCTTGATACTTCAGATACTTTAGATATGATTCACTTTCTTAGGAAAGTCTAAGCCACTTTATACATAATAATAATAGAGTAATTGAAATAAACTGGCAAATAGCATTTTCTTCAAGACAAGCCCAGTATTCAGTGAAATACACTGCTACTCATTTATTCACTGTAATAATTTATGTGGGTTAAAACCATGAAATATTGTGATGTATTATGAATATAGTAGAAACTCGTGATTGGTCAGTAATAGATAACAATTTAATTAAATTGAATGAAAAAGGTTGTTACAAATGTTTGAGCAGCACCAGTTACAGCCTTCCTATGAAGGCTTGATAAGGTATATCAGGTGACTGTCAGGCTAGACGTGAGTTACTTAGGCCATTGATTACAGTGACAAAGCCATCCCAAATGCCTGAAATGTCACGATAAGAGTCCAAGAATAGTGGCTTTATGAAGCCCATTATGTGCTGATAAAGTTCTGCCAATAATGCCCTTTCAACAATTTTTAAGTGACTTATTACAGTACATATATTCAAAATGCATCATTCTGTACTGCTGTTTAGTTATGTGTTATTTGTTATAAAAAAAGCCCCCCTCTCCCATAACAAAAAAATATACCCTTCTATACAAATTGAAATGTTCAAATGTGCTAACTGCCATGAATGGGGAGGTAGAAGGCCTAGGTATCACTGTCTTCAGTTTCTAGTTAATGTAATAATGGTGGAAACTGTAACTGGCATATCATCTCCCTAGTCACCATGATAAAAGATGTATTTTAGTAGTGTAGATTCTGAAATGTGAACTCGTTTAACTCTATTGAGCAAGGTCAGTTAAAAATAAGCAATTAATCTCAGTTTGATATCCCCAATATCTAAATACTATAACTACACTATATATTGTACAGCACATCAGTGTGTCATGGATGATGTTTATTGCGAGTATATACTATAAGTAACTTATTAAAAAAAAAAGAATGCATTAGACTATATTTTGAGGTAATTGGCTGCCAGAAAAAAAAAAAATCTGTTGTGATGTGATTTTTTTACTCACCAGCGAATTGATTAACACAATGCCAAATCACTGAAAATTAAAACACGTTTTGCCATAATCCAATGCTTTTGACATGCACAATAAATGCATTAGCCAGAGCATACACTCATGGAAAAAAAAAACTCATACAAACCAGTCAATCATATTTAATGTGACGCTCATGCTGGATTCACAGATTAAGTATGACTGGAAGTGTTTTAACAGTCCATTTGCCAGATCATAGCACTCAGAGCTTGAGGTGAAAAAAATGCAGCAAATAATACTTATTTTGTTAACAAGAAAGACAAGTTGTAAACATGTGTATATGTTAGTAGCATACTGTACATCAACTGTATAAAACATTTTTCTAAGTGTTAAACTCACAAAATAAACATTTACAATAATGTAGGCTACCAAATACATTTAACTAGCTTTTACGAATGGTTTACCTAGGTATATTCACACACTACATACCAAGACTTCAGCTGCCTGTGTTAATTCCAATGCAGATTCCAGATCTCTCCTTGTGAAACTGAAATGAGAACAATCTCAAACCAGACTGCTTTATATAGTGGACCTCTTTCATTAGCAGTGCAGCTTATGAGTGACTGCTGTTAAAATTAAGCAATCTTCCCAAAATAACTTGTGAGATAAAGCCTGTGTCTAATAAAAGCAACAGTGCTGTTGGGCAGAAACTGGTAACTTAAATCAACATAACCATTTGTTCCTTTACCTGGTATTCGTGTGCACCTGTGGTTACTGTATAGTTCACCTAAATATTTTATGATGTATATTTTTGCAATCATGAAATGTCATTGGTGGTCAGCCGTCAAGTTTTCTTAATAATCCTGTTGTTTCTTGCTTGCATATTTGAAATAATTTGCATTGAGATGCAATCTATGGTATCTGTAAGTCTAGTCAGTTGAGCAGGTGGTACAACAGAATGTATTCAGGTTTGTCATTTTTGTTATTGCAGATTGCATAGCTGAAGCTATAGCACAGATTGAAAAAGGTTCTGACTGAAGACCCAATCTTTCTCAAACTGTTCAGTTTAAAGCCAAGGCTGTAAGCCTTTTATTACAGTATTTGTAGATATGTATTAATAGAGTAGTGTTATTCTTGGCTAACACATGCGTTAATAAAAATATTACAATTTTATTTGTTGAATCAAATACTACAAACAGTCCTAATATACAATATGTAAATTAACACCAGTACAATCCACCTGAATCGGCTGTTAAAGGTATTCTTTACATACATTCACAATTTATTTATTTATTTTTAATACACCCCCGCCATAAGTATTCACATGTACAACAAAAAAAGTTGACATATATTATAAAAAATGTGCAATGCTTACAGTTAATTTTGTTACAGCTCAAATTCGTAGTAATACTTCAAATATGTTGCCCATCCCACACATGTATGTGTCAATACAAAATAATGAAAATGTATTGTTTAACATGAAAGCTAAATAAACGTATTACATTTTTGCGAATCAGTTCTAAGTTGTACAATCATTCATATGTATTACCCAGTTCCCAGACCCTGTTATGTAGGTCTTGCAATTTATTTTTTAGACTGATAGCGTCAAAGGCTTAAAAAAACCCTGTGAGCAACTACAGCTGAAGACCATTGCTAGCCTCCACTTATTGATATGATATGGTCACAGCATTACTAATGGATAGATTTATTTATTGACATCATGTTTTAAATGCACATATTTTTTAAAAACATGCAAGTATTACTACAGAAGCATGCTGCTGCTTCAATTTGTTAAAACTATAAGAAGGATTAAGAATGTTAGCAAACTAAAAGTGTCTCAAATATATGTACAAAGAAGTTTCACCATTACTATAGTACTTAAAGAGACTAAATTTATGGACATATCTGGCATAAGGTAAATTTACATAAGGTTTAAGAAATAACATATTTTGTGGCTCAGGAAAGTTCAACATTGCAGGATTTAGCAGCAAAGCAAAGTCTGCTACCAAAGTCATTAACTGTTTTCAGTGCTGACTTCAAGTTTCCTTTGTGGTATGTAAACATTTTCTTGAGTTCTACTGGCAGTAGAGACCACTGTAGGCAGCTGAGATGAGGCAGAAACTGGGGTGTGGAAGAAACTTTCGTTGTGTGCAGACCGAGATCCTTTGGGTGTTGTCAGGACAGCAGGCTGTAAACAGAGGCATTGTTAGAATCTGACCTAAAACTGAATATACTAGTTAGATTTAATTATCAGAGTTATACATTGTAACTGCTGTATACAAATCAAATTAATCGTGGTAAGTTATCAAAATGTAAATAGGTTTATATAGTACTGGTAACTAGTAGATCACCTCAACAGAATAACTGATCGTTGCTTAATCTAAAGGTTATACAGCAGACACGTTTTTAAACAATACTATCAGATCAAACTGATATTTTATTACCAGAACTCAATAATAGATTACGTATTAACATTTACCATACAGACAGCTTATTACATACGACAGACAGCATATCTGCATTGTAAGATCCTTACCTGCTGTAAGCTTATCAAGGTCACGGGCTGTCCTGGTATCTGATTGTGAACATGTAGTGGGGACATTGGCTTGACAAAAATCATTCCTCCTTGTTGAAACCTTAAATGACCAGTGATGGGACTTATGGGAGTGGTCAAGGTTCCTGGGCTCACAGAGGGGTGTATCCCTGGAGAGATCAATCCCAGATTCTGCAGTGTGAAGTTAAGAATTCCTGGGCTTGGACCATTAACTTGACGTCCTGAGGCAAAGGATGGGCTAGCCTGGCTAAACAATGGATATGAGGCAATGGAAGGAGCTGAATTAGAAACTGGTAGCTTTGAATGAGTAGAAGTAAAGGTAACATGATGGAAGTCTGGTGTAACTGGTATGACACCTGAAAAAGTGAAAAAGCAAACATTAATACACTTCCAATAAATCAATTTTATTTAAATATACTCTTTTGAATCTAGTCAATACCTGTAATGGGGGATTGGTAAGTTGGATGACTTAGAGTTGAGGCTGTTTCACATTTTCTTTCTGGGGATTTGGATCTTTGGCAGCTGAAGAGTGACTGGTGAGATATAGGAATGAGATAGCCTGTGGGTATTAAAGCCTGAAATGAAAAAAATAAGAACACTGTGTTAAATAAACAATTTGGATGACTCGGGACAGATTTATTTAGTCCTAGTTTTGTATCACATTTTAAAACATTGAAATATGTAAAAAGTTACCTCGGGCTGCAAATGTGCAGGAATGGTAAATGCTGGCATTGGCACTGTTCGCACTGGAGTAAGCCCAGCTTCACTATCAGAATAGGAGGGTTTCTCTTCATTTTCCAGGAACTTCTCCACACTTTCACCAAGGTTTTCTGAACCCTTGTTCTCTTTCCCTTCTGGTGTATTAATAAACTCAGGATCTAAGTGCAGGGCTCTTGGGGAAGGTCGATTTGCTATTAAACCCCTACGGGCCTTCACTCGTGCTTGGTATGTTTCATTAAGTTCTACTGCGTTAGGTGACGCGTCCTAATGGAAAACAAAAAAAGAACAAATGTATTTCATTAGTAAAGACTAAAATCCTTCACACCTAGTACTTTTAACATTTGTCAACATCACAGTCTCAGTGTGGAATGAAACCTTAACAAGTCACACAAATGAAAAAAAATAATTTCTTAACACATCCATAAAGAGGGTAAAAAAAAATTATTACCCCAGAATTTGTTTGCGTTTTCAATATTTTCGGAGAACTGTTTTCTTGAAATGTTTCAGTGCAGACTCGCTTATGGCCTTTGTCTGGGGTGGTTTGCTGATTGGTTAAAGAGACATTCTTTTGTGACAAGTCATTCTCCTTTTCAGTGCCAATAGAGTCTTCATTTCCAGTAGGTGAACTGTGTAAACTATTTTCAGAGTTAGTGTCAGCTGGACTTCCTGCTGCATTTTCTCCAAAGGTCATAGACCGTACTGCAAAGCTAGACGGATTTGCCATTGGCCTTGATGAAGAAGAATGCAAATAGATGGCATATGGTGCAACAGTTTGGTTTTGAGGTAGTATCACTGGAATAAAGGGAGAATACTGTGCTTGTCTGTAAGCCTGAACAGAGAAATCTGTCTGGGAAGAATTGTTGGCACCGAGTTCTGAACTTAATGTTGACTCCACATGTCCTGTAGTTTTAGCAGCTTTTCCTTTCGTCTTTTGGGAAGGTTTTGCATACTGTGGTTTGGGTTTCCTTTTACTTTGCCTAAGAAAACAAGAAAATCTGATTAGTAGATCTTTAATAGAAATAGAACATAGCTGATTTGGTCTCACTTGATTCTGATACAAAATATACATTTCCAGTTACCTTTAAGACAACTATAAACACCTGTGCATTGAATTGCAGTATGTAAGATTCTGTTTAAAAATTCACTTACTTTGATTGCTCATCCAACTGAACCTTACAGATTGCCGCCAGTTGGGCCATTCTGCTTGTATGCAAATCGGTATCAGAGAAATCACCTGAAATAAAAGAACAAAAATGGAGATCGAAAACCCCCAAGGTCTGCTTAGTCTTGGTCCCAATACAATAGGCACACTGAAAAACACACACACTTTTTTTCTAATTTTTTTCTTATAAATACTTACCAAATACTTTTTTGACAGGGCTACTAGGTGCAGAGTTGATTTTCCTTCTGTCATCCTCTATACTCTTTGCCAATTTAACAAGAGATGGGTGTCGGGTAAAGCTCTGCTTTGTTCTACTGGAAGGGAAGAGATTTTTGGCACAGTTTTCCACTGAACTTCTGGATGCTAATATACCAGACGTAACTGAGGTAGGGGTTGTCAAAGGCTTTGGTCCTGTGGACAACAACAACAACAAATATATTTAAAGACACAAGTTTAAAGCACTGCAACATGCTGAAGTCAGACCACAAAAAATGTGCTATGTAAGAAAGCTACAAATTAGTCAGACTCATATTTTAGAAATATTTTTCCACATACTCTTGACATCTGGGAAGTCCTCAGGTCCTGTCCACTTAAATGCTGGCTTTCGTCCCCTCTCTTCCGTAACATGGACCTTTCTTATCAGCTCAAGGCTACTCAATACATTTGCTATATCGTACAATCTTCTGATTTTTGCTGAGAAACAAAAAAACAAGTGTTACTAATACCATTGTGGTGTAGATTTACCCAGTACTGCTGAATTAACCATTGTACTATGTTATCTCTTTGTCTATACATGGTTAATAAGCCCTGCTCTCGGTTTCCAAGTGCCTAAAATGTCAAGATGAAAAAGTGAGATTTAATTAAGAATAATATACTCACTTTTGAATTTGCTCTTATCTAAATCGACCACTTGATCTTCTCCAATTAGGATTTTGGCAGCAACTTCCAGGCTGACCACACGGGGCTTGGAAACCAAGAAGAGCATTACAAACTTCTGACTCATCACTCTTAAAGATTTGTCTTTCCTGCTGTTAACAGACGCTGTCAAGAGAAACAATGGCAGGCATTAATAGAAAACCTGCAGTACAATATTATACTATTTGTCAATCTTTATTCTTCTTACCTGTTCTACAATTTTGGTTTGTGATACATGTCCTGTGGCTTATAGAAGCCTTCTTGGCATGACCACTATTATAACTAAGAATTTGTTACCGGTTGGAAATTTGATATGCACTTTTTTATTCTTTAAACTCACCAGCTCTAAATTCCATCCCAGGAAGTTCCACAAAGCACATTTCCCGATGCCCGAACTCAGTTTCTGCGCCTCTCAGTTTTGACAGGCATTCATTTTCTTCTTCATTATCTGAGTCAAACTCTTTCTCAGAATCTTTCTGTTTAATCTGCTGCATCTGTTCTGCATATTTATGCTCCTTGCCGACTGTCTTCAACGTTCCAAGCGTCTGTGTAAGATTGCTACGTCCATGCCAAGTGTAGCGGTTCTTTGCAAGACGACTCACCATATGCAAACTTTCCAGTACATTCACAATGTCATAGATGCGTCTTCGTTCTACATCTAGATGACAAAAAAAACACTCAATACCTTAGAGTACAAAATGAAATAAATGCTGACATTTCTCAAAATAAAAGACAACTTACTGAGTTCTCCAGCTACTTCATCAAGACAGATGTTGTTGTTCAGTGCAGGGTTGGGATAATCTGGATATCGTGCTAAGAATTTATGACACAGTAAACCTAAGCTCTTTTCTTTTCGGCTTGGTTGAAGTCTATCAGATTCATCCCCAGACAGGTGTTCCTAAAGACAAAGGAAAAGGTAGACACACTTAAGATCATGTTGGAATTACTGAACTATACAATGTCAATGTGAGCATTCAAACATATGTACAGATGTTCAGTATATGAACATGTACAAATGTTCAGTATATGATACATTTATATAAAACAAGTCTGATTTGATCTTGAGTGACTTATACCTGAGAACAATCAGTTCCCTCTGTGGCTTCATTTTCATCAGTGTTCAGCTTCTTTTCTCTGTTTCTGATCTCAGGGCTAGCTGCGCTGATCAACATTTTGAGGTTTGCTGTAGGAGTCCATGGCTCACCAGGAGCAGCATCTTTTCCCTTTGTTGGTGTTGTCAAAGTTCCCATATCTGGCTGTATTTCACCCAACATTGAATGTGAGGTAGATGACTTCAGTGGTGTTTTTATGACCTTTGTGTGGGGCTCCAAGAATATATTTTCCTGCATAAAACAAAGAAGTTTAATAATGCCGTTGTTCTTAACGTTATACTAAAACTATATAAAAAGACAATTTCGAGATTATTGATTTTTACTTTTTTAAACATCAAAAACAATTCTGGTTCAACATCTTGCAAAAGCTGCAATACAATATACTACATAATACTGATTATATTAAATTAAAATTACACAACATAATTAACTATTACTGGAATACTGTATAGCAGTAAAGTAACTAGCCTGACCTTCTGGTGGTATCTCTTGCCCTCTTCATCGTGTTTGCTGCTTTGAGGTCTCTCGGTCAAATATTGCAAATTCAATAAGCCACTTGTCATTTTCTACCTGAAATTATTATTTTTAAAAAAATGTGTATTATAAAATGCATTCATGGATTAATTATTACAAATGCAATTTGAAAAACAGTCAACCGTTTCGAACTAATACAGAGTAACAGTATATTTCTACATATAATAATAATAGTAGAGAAAAAAAATTACAAATGTAACTTACCGAGGTTTTTTTTGTTGTTGTTTTGCAGACCAACGGATGTCATTAAACTAAGAATTAAAATAATATCTGCAATCACACCAACTTAACTACAGACTGCTTGATGTAAGTGAACAGTTACACAAGCTAATCAGAAAGATAGTTGACTAAATTGCCCGCCTACTTTTACTTGTAGCCAATACAAACTAAGCGGGAGTTACTATCAGCACAAGTTAGATTGGCCCATGCTGGTCAAGATAATTTTTAAAATATTGGCGCGGAATTCTGCACTTTATTTGGGAATCCAATTTATTATCATTTACAGTGTAAACCCAGCATTTAGGAAATAATAACTCTAAAAAGAAATGACTGACACTAACCAAGAAGCTTACATTTGCCATCACTAAAACAATATTACGGAGACGTGTATCTTGTTACCCTTGATTTAGTTTCTTTAAAAGCTGGTGCTTAGGTATAAATCATTTGGTATTTAGTAAAATACAGCAATTGTCTTGACTGCTATTAAAAGCAATATAGGTGGGTGAATATTATATGCGCCAAAAGCTGCATCTCATATGGTTGTTATTTTTTTTTTGTTTTATTTTATCCGGTGTGTAGACTGTACATTTTAATGATAAATACCACATTTTTATAAAGTCTCGATTAGGTAGTATTAAAAAAGGAGCGGGTTCTTTAAATTTACCCGCGCGTCCAGAACTTTAAAAATGTTTATTCCCGCTGCAGCACGAGAACTGGCCGTTTGTGTTTGAACCCAAACTTTGCTGTAGAGGCAAACTTCTAAATTAATCTTAACTGTAAACGCCCTGGTACTAAACACAATTACAAAGTGTACATAACCTGGTTTATTTAACTATAAAATACTACCGAAGTGATCAATTCTTAATTTTTTGTGACGTCAGTAGTACTGTATACACACTTAACTCTGTAGATACTGGTACCAAACAGGTCAAGATTTAGATTTCCGAAATAATATACTGAACCAATTGTCTTTTATACCACATACTTTCACAGAGAGAAATAGACATTTTAAAAAATATATATATTTAAACTTACCCAGAGTCAGAAGAGAAAAATATCAATCGATCCCTCCAAATTACTTAGGTTTGCGGATTACACCAAATCCAAATGCTGATGAGCCACACAACTTTAGAAATACAGTGCAAATACAGTAACTTCTACACCAACGTGCACATATTCCATATAATTCTGATATTCAGTGAAAACTAACTGATCAGTATTGTAGATTTTCTTACGTGTCTAGATTTTTGTTTAAGACTGCTGTATCTAAACTACTGTGTAAATCTACAGTAACTTGTATGAAATGCGAATCGAATTTATGTAAACAATAACACTAATTCATAAACCATATACAATCACTATCTATATAGTTAAAAATATATAACTTTTTATCTAACCAGGAGCAGTATAATGTAATGCTTGCTCCGAGTTAACCCGGCAGTCAGTATGTTAAAATTTCAATGAGTAAAGAAAAACAAAACTGCAGTTCTCTGGCTGGCTACATCCCGCCTTACGTAACTAATTCATTCATCGCGCTCCGGAATCCGACCCAAACTGCATTTCCGGGCAATCAGTGCTTGGTAAAACAAAAGAATGCTATTAAATATAGTAAATGAAAACCCTGCGGTACCGATGCTTTAGAATTGTGAATGCAGTAAACTGCAGTATTAATTTACTGCATGGTAAACCCGTGTAATTATTGCATTAAAACAGAACCTAGGCCAGGTTAAGTAATTTTTCTGGAAATACTGCGGTACAAAACTGTTAACCTTGCAACATACCAATACTTGTTAAAAAAAAAAAAAAATAGTGTGAATTTAAACGTGAGTACGATTTAGCAGACCTACTGTGTCAAGTAAAATACAGTATTGTGACAATAGCAATAACTTCAATTTTTTGTTTAGCAACAATGTGAAACATGCATTTCTGTGTTATATATATATATATATATATATATATATATATATATATATATATATATATATATATATATATATATATATATATTATAACAATCGTACATCAAATCATGAATAATACAGTAACTTCTACACCAACATGCAAATATTCCAGACATGTTTCCTGCTGTGTAAGCACTACTGCAAATACAACCCTAGACAGCCCAGTTTAAAAATACAATAGTTGGATTGACTCGTAAGGCATTTAAGGCGTAATGGGGGATGCTACTTCATTGCCTTGAATGGTAGATTCCCTATTATTCTGACTAAGCAGTTAAAAATGGTGTAGCCAAGTTACTGTGAATGGCTGCCTTTTTAAATAAAATGAACCTTATATACTGACCAGTGTTTAAATCAATAAAATTCACTTTACATTTTAAATATATATTTAATTAAAAAATCTATCTATCTATCTATCTATCTATCTATCTATCTATCTATCTATCTATCTATCTGTAGACGTTTTTGGCGAATTCATAATTTATTTTCCCACCTCATTATTTACAATTGTCACTTACCAATGAGGTCCTTGGCAGAAAATAGCTTGATTTAAATACTGCATGTGTCTTATTTTTGCCTGATGGGGGCACCATTTAGCTTATGTCAAACATGAAAGCAACAGAAACAATTAAGATGATTTTACACAAGCACTGAGCTGCCAAATTTAACCTTTTTTAATGGCAGTAATATAAGTAGCTGTACAAAAAGATAAATAAATAACCAGACTATATCTCAGATGAACACTAATACTATTGAACCCCAATATTGTCTTATCCACGAATCGTTTAGAAATATATATATATAAGGGCAGCTGGCTCTTTGAGCTAATATATATATATATATATATATATATATATATATATATATATATATATATATATATATATATATATATATAATATAACGATGGTACAGCAATAGGATCTAATTAGGAATGCATTTTGCCAGTACATACATGGGAAAATGGGAAGAACAATTACTTAGAAAATCGGAAAGAGAACCTTTAGAATACATTCGGTTTGTAGATGATATTTTGGGGTTTGGACACATGGAGAAGAGTCTCTCTCCAGTTTCATAAAATAGCAAATGAAATACACAGTAATATTAAGGTGGACCTTCGATGGACAAGGAAAGAAATAGAATTTTTAGATACCATAGTAAAACTTGAAGAAGGTTCAATTATGACTGACCTCTTCTGTAAACCTACTGACATGCACCAGTATTTACACATGTCCTCTGCACATCCGATACACACTAAAAGGGCAATCCCAAAGGGTCTAGGAATAAGAATATGAAGAATATGCTCAAAAGAAAGTGACTATGTAAAACAAAGAAATGTATTAAAAACAAATCTTAAAAAAGAGGATACAAAGAAAGAATTATAGAGACGGAGTTAAGAAAAGTGGATAAACTAAAAGAGATGATCTACTAGATTATAAAACTAGAGATAAAAGGTCAAAAGAGTCCCATTAATAATTACTTACTCTAAACTTTTGCCCAATATTTCTAAGATAGTTTGGAAACACTTATGATTCTACATAATTCAGAAAAATTAAAAAGTATTTCTTAAGGCCCCAGTTGTAGCATTCAAAAGAGAAGCTAATTTAGGTGATATTTTAGTTCACAGTAAACATAAAAGAATAATTGACAAAATAGGTTCTACTGAACATGTGCACCAGTAGATGTAAAGTGTGTAAATACATAGATAAAAGTAAAAATATAATTAAACATAAGAACACCACATATCCACTAAAAACTAATACCTACTGTAAAAATAGCAATGTTGTTTATGGAATAGCCTGTGAAAAATGTGATGAAATCAAATATGTTGGAGAGACTGGAACTACTTTATATAAACGAATTCAGAACCACCTTTCATTAATTAGAAATAAAAATGAATGAACCAATAGTACAGCACTTCACCAGTCAAGGACATGACATAAATGATGTAAAGTTTGTAGTATTAGAACAGCTAAAATTAGACAATGCGACATATAGAAGAATAAAAGAAAGTAAATGGATAAATAGACTGAACACGATTATGCCAGCTGGACTCAACAGAAAAGAATGAACTAATTAACTTAATAGATATATAACATTTAAATAAATAAACAAAGTTTGTTCAAAAGTTGTGCATGCTGATGTGCAGGGGAGGCCAAATCTAGACTGATCCTCAGAGCCAGCATTGCATGATATAATAAAAATATAAATTTATATAAAGTAATGTTAATTAGAATTAATACAGATTCAAAGATAGAAGTAAAAATGATGTCACAATATATAGAACAGCATTACATCATGTAAGAATAAATCATAGATTTGAATGTAAACAATAACAAGTAGTTGTCATGCCGTCAAAAACCTATGAATACCTCCAATGTTTTGATTCAAACACAGGCTCCCTTGAGAAAGATATGTGCAACATATCGAAACGTTGGGCAGCTGGCTCTTTGAGCTAATATATATATATATGTGTGTGTGTGTGTGTGTGTGTGTGTGTGTGTGTGTGTGTGTGTGTGTGTGTGTGTGTGTGTGTGTAGAGGTGTTCTGTAGTAAATAAAACACTTAAAATATCTGTGGTATTTATGTTTTGACACTAGAGGGCACAACAAACTACTTTTTCCCCCCAGAGTTTCCATGGAAACGGACAGCGCTCAAAAACCGGGAAAAAGACTGGCGCGCGAACAATGACGTAGTTTGATCATTTAGAAGGAGAGGGGGGGGTCGCTCGCGCTGTGCAATAATGCACTGGCTGCAAGAGAAGAGAGAATAGAAATTGCATTTGAATGGATGGCTGCAATAGGACTTAATTTTTTTTTGTTTCGGGGGTGAGTAGTACTGTTTGTTTTTAAACGTGGCATTTTAATTACAAGAATGCATGCCTAAGCGTAACTAAGGAGTACAGAAATATGTATATTGTAAAATTAATGTTGTGTTGGGTGGTTCGGTAATTGTGCGAACTAATGCCGTAGCGTGCAGCGTTGTTGAGGAAGGGGCTGCAAGGGGTTGTCAATGGTTTTCTATGTGGCGTAAATGGGAATGTAAGCAATCAGTTGCAACCGATGTAGCAATGGTTTATTAATTCGGCATTTTCTAAGTTAGTTTGGCAAGTAACCCAAATATTAGTGGCGATGAGGTGGGTCATCATTGTAGTTAGCACTTCCAGTCAAGCAGGCAGATATTTAAAATGTGTCTAAAAAAAAGTGGAAGGGCTACAGACTTTTACAGTCCAGAAAGCTAACACGAAATACTTTGACTGGAGTGCTGGAAACTCAGATATCTCCAAATGATACAATACAAATACAGGATATTTGAAATGTAATGTCAATGTAACAACCACATACAACCAAACTACTGTATTAGGAAAATATTTATCTGTTTTAAAGCAAGATTGATATTCCTCTGTAGTCCTGTCATTAAAATCCAATGCATTTCCACTGCAGGGAGAGGATGTGAGAGATGAGCTAGAGGTACAGTACTAGCACAGTTTCTGGGTCAGCATCAAGTGCATGGATGGGTATATGACAGATTGACTGGAAAGATTGAATGTAACCAGCTGTTCAGTACTTCTTGACATTGGGGTGGGGGAAACAGCATGCAAATGTATCCCAGTTACCTCACTGTTTTTTTTTGTATGAATGCTATAAAATAAATATTCATGTTTAAACGTTTTTTAATTGTATATCAAAACATGAAAGCAAAAACTTTGAAAAGCACAACCGTAGAAATGTAAAAAGCGTAGAAACACCTGGTCCCCTGGTATAATTGAAACTAAAGGGTTGTGGAAATGTTTAACCATGATAGAAACATTTATTTTTTACAAAAGCTGGTATTTATAAAATAATGTGTGCTTGTTGACACAGCTAACGAAAGACATAATAAATACAAATCAAGTTTCCAACAGAAATATTTACACAAACTACTTTTTAATAATAAAAAAAGCAATGGATCATCTGAGGTTTATGAACTGTGCCATCTGTAAAACTGTAACATTCATTCAGTCTTGTAAGAACTATCTCCAAACATTTCGTCAAACAACAGCAAACAAGTTTAATCTGCAAATATTTATGTTGGAAGCTGCATGCGGTATTTGATCAGGCGGTATTTGAGTTTTTAAATAACTAGGTAATTACTATCTGAGTACAGCAATAAATCTCCAGCTACTCAAGCCTCCATTTAGTCAAGCATGTAAGAATCATTTATATATAAATGGCTTGGGTGCCTTTCCCATTAGTATTGCATTTTTTGCCTAATTTGTTATGTTGCGTGTCAAGTTTGCCATACTTCAAAAACCAAACCTCAATCATAACAATCTATATTTAATGCTACAGTACCATACCTAACGGTTTGATTTGTTTTTCTGATGCGGTTACAAACATTCTAAGGGCATATACTAGTGATTATAACCCTCTAGCTCAGCCAATCAGAGTTCAGGGAATCTTTGCACTGAAGTATAACTGAGATTATAACAGCCAATGCTTGGTTCTGTAGGTTATCACAGTGATGAAATGGGTGTTTGTAACATCATTTACTGATTGCCAATTACATTTCATTTATTTCAGGTTTAATTAAGACTACAACCGTGCATGGAGAATTGCATCTTGGGATATGTTCTGCTGGATTTACAAAGGCAATTATCAGCTTTCCTGTGTGATTTATTGGTGTATAATGGGAGCAAGGTGGCCCTGTAAAAAGCTATGCTGATCATATCAACTCCGTGGATTAAATGCACATTTACAACTTTATTGACATATAAATTACTCGAGGCCTGACTGCAATGGAGTACATGGTGCTTTAGCAATAATGAAGCATAAACCACCTGCTTTTGCTTCCCTGCTGCTTTCCTGCCTTACAATATGTGCTGTCTCTGCAGGAATTAAACTGAAGTGAACAATGATGATTTGGAAAATGACTGATCAGTAAATAGACGTTGCTCGTTGCGCTGTGAAGGCATGCCAGCGTTTGTGTTGAATTTGATGGAATAGTTAAAGGTTTAGAGGACTGCTTTCTATTCCTCTGCTTCGGATTTGTTGGATATCTTTGGGAAAGGAAAATAATCTGTACTTAAGGAAATGGAATCAGGAGCCGAATCTAACCAGCATCAGAGGAGAAAGCCAGTGACACATGGATTAGAAGATCAAAAAAGGGTAAGTGACAGCATTTCAGCAGTCTTCTTTCTTGGTGCTGAGCTGAACTGACAGTTTTAATTTGCTGCTTGGACAACGCACAGAAGCCTCATGAACGCAAGCTGGCAAGGTAAAAATCCACTCTCCTTCTTTTTATTAGTTTTGGTGCTGTTTACATTGCTCCACTTTATCATTAGGAGGTTGATGTTTTCATTTTCACGCATTAAAACACTACAAAACTATACAGAAAGTTTTTCCACAAGCAACAATCCAAATAACCTAAATTCGTCCAATATTGGTGACATTAAATAAATAATCTGTATACGAGTTGTTATAATAGTATTAATACCCTGAGTAGAATTCATCACCACAACATAATTGACCTTGTCATCCTTTATTTATGTATACAGCAAAACAACACCAGGGCCGTGCCTATAGAGTGATATTATTCAGTGTTTGGAGGCACCCTGGCTTTTCTTAAATGCCTTTGCCTTTAACTTTGACAGACTGCTACAGTCAATACACTGTAGTGCCCACTGCATGTTTTATTTTGAAGAACAAAAAGTCCATATCGGTGTGGTGGAGCATTCAGGTATTCTACGCAGGGAAGACATGTTCTATCATTGAAAGTCATTTATTGAGTTTTCCCCTCTCACCTGAAGCATGCCCCTGCCAGTCTTGCAGTGCCCTGGCAGTTAGGACGGCTATACCTTAAGAGCTCTGTGGAAAAGGTTTCTTTCTTCATTTTAGCTCCCCTCCTGCTGAAGTGGATAGGCCTCTGATTGTAACAATCAGTCCACACTGTTCGCCTGTGGCGTTGATGGCTATGGAAGTCTACGTTTCCCATCTTTTCTAGCTTTTTTGACCAGAGAGTGCCCTTGTACGGAAGTAGCATATGAACTTCTAATATAACCCCATGTGAGGAGTTGGTGGCAGCTGGAATAACATCAATTGGTCATGTTTTGACGCTGGTTTTAACTTGAACTCCGTCACAGAGATTATTCCATTTATAATGGAATATGTAAGATTCCTTTTAATGACACTTCACGCATGGGCTAACCTTTTCGCCTTTGTGTTGGCAAAATAAATGTTAATGTAGGATCGAATTTCATTTCCTTTTTTTTTTTTTTTTTTTTTTTTACAGGTTTAGCCAATTGTCTGAAGCTCTTGTCTGCACATGTCCTTTGAAAATGTGGAATTAATCTGAAAGGGGATCCTTTTTTTCTGTTGGGTTTTAGATTCCTGTTTTTGTTTTTACAGGTACTGTAGTTGTAGATATTGATTTTGAATTGTAGCTATAGTTGGAGGCCTAGATTAACCAACTTTTCAAACTTTTTCCAAATTTTAATATTACGATTAAAAGCAGCATGACCTTTCCATTCCTTTTTATAGTAGATCTGAGAATACAGTATAGTTAATGCACAGAGAAAAAAAAGTCACCTTTGCTATTGATTAACTTGAGATTGACAGAAAATGTATTATTATACCAGGAACAGATAATGCTCTATTTTAATTTTTTTGTGTCGGCCAAGTTTTGAAGGTTCGTGGTCAAATCAAAATGTATTTTTCACTGTATTCGTCATCTTGTACTTTTTTCTAAAGCATTTTATTGAATTATCTTGCTTGTACTTGTACTTGTACTTCTGGGTGGCTGTTCCTCTGCATCTTGTATTGGTTCAGTGAGCATCTCGGGCACTGTTATCTTGCCCATTTCATTGTCTGCCTCTGGGTCATTAATGTTTGCTTCTGTGTGTTTGCATTATTGGTGTGATTTAACTAGTGTTTTGATTCCTTGCTAAATACCATTCAGGCAAAAGGCAGATTTTTTCAAGATTACAGATTTGTTCCTGGGTTACTTGATACCATATTTTTCACATCTTGCTTGCTGTACAGTAAATAAGATGAAATTGCTCAGTGTCTACGCATAAGAGTACACATGTCCACATTCATTACATGAAAATCTGCAACTTTAATACTGTAAAGCCATAAATATTTGAGACCAAAATATTTGGCGAATCACACCCATAAAACCTATTTTGCTGCAGAAATGTTGGTGACCTGTTACTATATACAAAGAATATATTGTTAGTGGAATTTGATATGTGCCAAAAATGTTTGCGTTTTTTTTTCATACGCGAAAAACGCATAATAAAAGGCTTGCAAATATTTATGGCTTTACAATATGCTCAAGAGAGCCAACTTCCCAGGTGTGTGTTTATTTATTTATTTATTTATTTAAATAGATGTAAATCAGACTTCAAGTTAAATTTACTGAAACAATACAGTTCCCAACTAATATTTACAAACAAATCCAGTGTCTTGTGACTTGAAACCTGGGGAATCTCTTTTTGAAAATGGTACTGGTCATTGAGCTTTATAGTTAAAAGAACTTTCAGAATATAAATAGATTTTTATAGTTTATTCCATTGTCTGATGTTTATAATAGCCCAGGCTGCTAGCATGGTTTTATATATATATATATATATATATATATATATATATAATATATATATATATATATATATAATATATATAATATCATTATACTGTAGTGGGCTTTTAATGAAAGAGTAACTTCCTTACTCTATGGGAAACACCTGCTTTGCATTGAGATCTGCCAGTTGTTGGCCCTTGTGTATCTATTCACCAGGTTTGCTACTCTACATGGCAGGATGTTGGTGCGAGTTTGTAGAGTGTGTGTACAGTGCAGCTATGTAGTTAACATTGCTGGCTGATGAGGAAGTGCATATTGCTGACCCTGCTGTTAACAGGCAAGGTGTTCTGTGCTGGGGTTCTGAGAAATGACCCAAGCCAAGTGGATGGCACATGGTGCTGTGATACGGATAAGGCATAAACTGCATATCCATTCCCAGCGTGGAAAACACATCCACTGTAGAATCTCCTACAGTAGAAATATATCCATGCAAAGTTTTATATGGGATAGCAGAACCCAAGATGCCGTACAGCCTTCAAACGCACAGCCAGGTCATTCACAGCCTGTCAGCAAGAGGGTCTGAGGATATCCTTTCTTTGCACCCAGCTTATCCTCACAGAATAAAATGCTGCAATACTGTCCCTTTAAAGTGGCGACCTTGATGCGCATTAGCAGCTTTAGCTAGATGAGAGCCAGTGCTCCTTCATTTGACTTGGTGGCACTACGGTAGCTAACTTGGAGGCATGGAGGTTTTTCTAAGCAGTGATCTGTCAGTTGCAATAATTGTATCATCTGACATTGAAATGAATAACTGAAAGAATGCACACAATTAATGTCAACAATTAGAGTTACAGTGAGAACCAGTAATATTTATTTGTGCAGTGTTGAAAGTGTAGCTTGCTGTTTTTACAGCACGATAGGTGTGCAGTGTCCGTACAGTAGAACCTTTAGATACAATCTAAATCTTTTTGATGTATTGATTTAATCACGCTGGGTGCAATACTGTAGCTGCATTTGCAGTACAACTACATTGTATGCCCTATTGTAGTGGGTGAGCTATTTGTCTTGCATTTATACACATTTTTTTGGGCATACTTGTAAGGCAGATGCCTCCCAGTACAGAATTGTTTTAGTTAAGAACCAGAAACTGAGTGTCTAGTGTAAACTCTTGTTTTTCATAAGAGTTTATTAAAAGACAAATTGCTGTTGCATTAGCTGTGCAGCTGGAGCAAGCTTTCATTACAGTTGCTTTACTAACTTGCTCTGTTTTTTACTGCAGCTGTTGAATTGTGGAATGGTGTACAGCATTAATGGATGTAAATGAGAGTTTTCTTTAGCAAATTGATATAAAAACCAATGCAAGTCTCCTTGTCCATGCAGAAAAAGCTAAAGGGTGCAGCCAAAGCATTTGGGACCCATTTGTTTTCTGGTTGGTGCAGGGTTCTATGACATTTATGCTGTGCTGTAAGTCAAAGTTTGGGACTTATATTGTGTTTTATATTGGGTCCTTTTGTGAGCAAAGAAAAATGTTGCCCACTAGAAAGCATAGAGGGTACATCATTTGTCTAGAGCACTGTATCATTCCAGCTAAGGTTAATTATTTTAGTATTGGTTTAAAAAAAATAAATTAAATAAATGAAAGTTCAAACGTGTAGCAGCAACTATTATTAACCCTAATCAATAGTTTAATAACCACAAGGGGTTCCCCCCCCCCCCCCCCTCCTGTATGCTGGCGGACTTCCAAGTTATGCTGAAAGCAAGTAGTTGTCATCGGCCCTGTACATTGATCTATGTGATTTTATAATGCGTTCTACAAGCCTGAGCACAAGGCATTTTATAGCTAATGGCATACTGATGACTGTAAAGGGGAGAAGCACTTGATATGATGACCAGTGCTACTTAATATGTACTGTTTGACGTGATTTTTTAAAATTTTTTTATAGACACTTGTCAGAGCTGGAATACAATTGTAAAGGAAAGAGATTGCATTACATGTTGAATTTGCTCCACATATAACTTGCATTTAAAAAGAAAAAAAAAAAGTGTTGAGGACTGGTGAAGCCTATAAATTGAGAGATCCCGGCTTAACGAGGAGTGGAGGTACCAGATAGATAGGAGGGAGAAATGAGCAACAGTGGGCAGCAGGGGTCTGGGAGCACAGACCATCTGTCGGCTGGTTCTTCCAGAAAACGCAAGGAGAGGCAGAGCAGGTGGTACACGATCCTGTGGAACCCTTAGGCAGTTTCCAGACTCGTGTGAGTGGAAGGGTAAAGTGACCCAAACACACTCAGTAAGTGGGAGAGTAGTAGGGAAGATGCTATTTGTGTGCGTGGTACAGGTCCCATCATGCATTGCCAAATTGTTTGGGTTTAAGCCCAAGATGAGGTGGCGATTTGCTGCCTTCATGTGCATTCAACATGTATTAGCCTTGGCAGTGAAGACCACACATACTGCTACAGTAAACCAGCCTTTGTTGGTGTAGCTGTTTTTGCTGTAGCAAATGCATTGTATTTATAATGTTCACAGTGCAGCTGTTTCAACCTTCCTACACAGTAAGCTCCAGAATGCAGAGTAGGTGGAGTCTGGTTGGACATTGGTTTGCAGTGTTACAGCACATTGAGAAGAAGCCCAGTGTGATGCACAATAAACCAGAGCGTTGTCATCTTTACAGGGCTGCTTCTGCACGAGGGGTTGACAGGTGGGCCACCTACTTTGTCCTTGGCTCAGCTGGGCTCCCCCCTTCGCTGTGGCCTCACTTGGCAGATTGATGGTGTTTTCCTGTCATTGTATAGCAGCCTCTTCAAGCTGTTGACCTTACTATTCAACATCAATGCCGTCTCCACGCCTTTCTTTTTGCACATCCTACAAAGCGGAATCCCAATCATGCTGCAACTAAATCATTTTTATGTACTGTGTCGGACATTTAACTAAGTACAGGGTGATTAGAAAGTAAGTTTACCACATAAATGATATGGTGTGTTCTAATCACCCTGTATTTCCCCTGAAATACCTAGGTGTACAATATTTGTTATTTTTACTCTTGCCTATGTCAGGGGACTGAAAGGGACAGGAACCTAGTGCACTGCTGTCCACCATTACAAATTAATTCTTATTCCTAAACCCACAGTTTTGGGATTGTGTACACGACTCTCCCAAATTAATGTTACACTTCAGGAATTTTTTCTTATGTACTGTATATTATGTATGTAAATACTGCAGTTATTCCCCCAAAGTGCTTTGTTAGATATTCCCAGGTTTCCTTAGTTGTCAGTATGGGGCTGTGTAGTTTTTATCATTTGAGCTGCAGACAAAGAGCTGTGACACGCACCACATGTGCTGAGAATGTGTAAGAGGATAATGGAAAGTTCTGAATATGCTTTTCTCTGTGATACAGCACAGTGCATTGTGTGCTACAACATTCACTGAGAATAAACTGAATTTTGTAAAGCCAAATTAAAAAGCCTGATTTGATTCCCAAGGATTGTTTAATGCAGTATTACTAATTTTTGTGATGGATTTGACACTCATTTTTTGAAGACATTTTTTCAGTTAATTCAGTGATATTTATAAGCCTGTAACAACTTTCAAAGGATATAAGAAAGCAGGTGGTAATTTACTTGAGCAATGTGGATTATGGTGTCTATCTACTGTATATTTGGTACTGATCGTTTAGTATTTTAACCATTCTGGACTTCACAACGATTAAAGGCAGTGTGCTGTGCAGTGTCGCACTAATATTGACACTGTTATGTGCTTTCCATGTTACTGTAGAAAAGGAGCTCCTGCATATCAATTGATTGTTTCTGGCTGCATATTCCCAGGTATCTGCTTTGCATTTCAATTAAACGTGGTGCGCTTTCCACTGCATGGTAAAATCCAGAGCTCTATAGGCCCTGGAGTATCTGCTGGAGAGATGCTCAGTGAGATCATTCAGCAGGTTGACTACTGTAGCTTCACCAGAAAACATAATGTTTTTTAACAAGATTATGGGTTGCTCTTACATTTGCAGCCCTGAAGCTTTCAAGGTTTTATTTGTTATTTTTTTTTACTTTCCCAGTATGCAGTTATTCATTTCCTGTGTTTTTTCTAATTAAAATTTCCTGAACTTGTTACAATTTGTCATTTGCCTTGAGCTAGTTAATTTGTCCGTTTTCAGTTCCTGTACAGTACAGTACGTTTTCAATATTTTCCATTTTATTCTCTATACATTTGCATGAAATATGGAGGCTGTGTGGTCCAGTAGTTAAAGAAAAGGGCTTGTAACCAGGAGGTCCCCGGTTCAAATCCCACCTCAGCCACTGACTCATTGTGTGACCCTGAGCAAGTCACTTAACCTCATTGTGCTCCGTCTTTTGGGTGAGACGTAATTGTAAGTGACTCTGCAGCTGATGCATAGTTCACACACCCTAGTCTCTGTAAGTCGCCTTGGATAAAGGCGTCTGCTAAATAAACAAATAATAATAATAATAATAATAATAATAATAATAATAATAATAATAATAATAATAATATCCGTGTGAGGAGTTTGTTTAAAAATCAATGCTTCTGCTTCATAAAGATCTGGCTAAGATACTAAAAATTCTATAAACTCAAATAGCTGATGTTATAAAATCAAATAGCTGATGTTATCCTTGAAATACCAAATGTAATTTGCAGAGCATAAGGAGTGGATTAAGCGTGCTTATTGTGGCAGATCATTTTCTGGTTATTGTATACTGTACATTTTAAAATTGCCGGTGTCAAAATGGACACCTAATGGTTGTCTGGGCAGGTCACCATGTCACAGGGAACCATGCCCCGGCGACCTTCAGGAAGTGAATGTGATTTTGTTACTCTGTTCACTCTTTTCTTATGTGCAGTTTTGAAAGAAGCACATTTCATTGCAACCGTATTTTCATTACAACAATGATACTACAGCAGGTGAAAGGCATGCAAACAGCTTTTCTTACATTCATGGCTATGCTTACCTGGAGAGTGAAATTGTCCTGACCCCCAATTTCTTTTGTGTCATTAACCAATCAGCTGCATCCTCAAGGAGCCAATGACATGCTTTGTCCCCAATGTGAAAATATGCAAGCAGAACTTTCTGCACTACAGTAATCAAGACTAATGTTAATGCCCTAAGATTACTTGATGCGATGCTATATTACTGTGATTGGACTGAGATTTAAAGGTCATATGATGATAACTGTCAGTTCAGTGAACCAATTGAACTTCTACTATATTTTTTTTCTTGGTTTCTAACTTTTTTACTGTCTGAAGTGTCATTTCATTTGTATAACGTGCCTTGTTTTATGTTTAATCACATTTAATCCTTAAAGCAATCGTGATCATTTCAGATAAGCTTGACATTTTTATACGGTGCAGGAAACACTGACAGCTCTTTAGAATAGGCCAGTATTGTGCTGATTTGTCATGTTACAGTTATACATTTTAGTATTGAAAAGTGCAGAGATGTTGTTGTCTTTTGACACTCAAGGATGCTGCTGAAATGTGATATTTGTGGCTAATAGGTCTTGGTATTGGTTGGATGGGGTAACTGCATAGCAAACAAGCTATACGGATGCAAAAATCTAATTTCTTAAATTATGGAATTTTGAAGAATAGTACTTGGTGTGTGTGTGTGTGTGTGTGTGTGTGTGTGCAGACTGTGTTCTGTCTTTTTCTTTTTTATAATTAATAGCTAGAAACTTACAGCATTTCTGTGCTATCCATGACATCCTTTTATAGTGCTCTGATGAAAGGGATCATTGCTACTGGAAGCTAAAGTATATTGAAAATGCCTTCAACATAATCGAGTACAGTATAGCATGCAAATTACTTGGAGCGTGACCCCAGAATTATAATGAATGGTTCATGCTCTCCTTGGTGGAATGCATTTTCTTGCATTTTATTGTTTAGAAAAAAAGGGGTCATATTTAAGATGTGAGGTTATTCTTATTCGATTCCTGGTACTCTAAATCAGGTTTGAACGCACTGTATAATCGAACAAAGGGCAAGATTTTTTGTCGGCTATGATCAGAATTATTGAGTTTAATTATTGACTCTTAACACTGTAGTCTGCAGGACATTCCATTAAATCTAGCTGTGCCTGTCTCCTGATGATTTTGTTGAAAACAAAGCCGAATGGTTTATGGACGTGATCAATACCACTGTAGACCTCTTCTGATCATCCGCATCAAATATTTACACGCTGTCTAAATATATCTTGCATTCAGCTCTCCACTACTGTCCATGCCAGAGGTTAATGTGGGCCATCATATTTTAGATTTCTTTCGGAGAAATGATTTGGTTTAAGCAATGCTGAAAAATGTGTGTGTGCTCTGTGTGAGATGTGTTTAAGAATATGTTTGCTTGACAGGGTTAAAAGTCACACTGGTCCAATCCTGGGTTTCATATCTCTCCTTGTATGTTATTGAAATGACCAGAATTTGAGCCGAGTCTTTTAAACAATCACAGGGGATGCCCATGTCCTCTACTAACGCCTCCTGATTGCATTTAAAACAGTCTGTAACTTTACAAAAGCAGCTTCTGTAGAAGGAAGTAACAATGTATCTAACAGGGATTTATTAGCTTAAACCCCTTGCATCTGATCTCAAGTAATGTAACTGAGGGTAGTTCTGAAACCCAGGACTGGGTGTAGGACTAGAGGGGGTTTCTTATCCAATTGCTTTGTCATAAAGAGTTGCATTTATATTTTTTAGTCGCCACTCTAGACTTTGTTTAAAAAAAAAAAAGCAGTTGCTTTAGGTTTATTTTTGTCAGTTTTGTAATACCCATTTCCCGATTTTATTGTCCCATCACTTATTTTATCACATGTCTGGCTTGCCCATGCAATTGGTTTATTCACTGTCCTCCCTCATTTTTCTTCCATCTAGCTTTCTTACACTTGCATAAGCATTGTCAGGAGGCTTCCACTTGGTTTGCGATTTCATTGCTTTAAGTTTTACAAATGGATTTAATTTGTTAAAGGCACTCCTAACCCATATTAATCTTAGCCTTGATGACAAAATGATAATAATAATTGCATGCTGTGTGGTGGAGAAAGATAAGACTCGGCTCTAACTGAACCTGACCTGTGTCAAAGCAGAATTTTAAAGAGGGAAGGAGGGGGTTGCACTGTACGATAAGCCATGCTTCTGTTGCATTCTTGAAAAATTGCATTAACGATCCACGTGTGTATCAGTATTATAGTTCTGGTCCCAAGCGAGTTCTAAATTGCAGTTTTTTAAAAACCGCTCCTCTCCTCCTTAGAAAAGCAAACGCTGATTTGGTGGCGCCCTGCACAGCTCTGCCTAACAGCAGCCGCCTGCTGAGAGAGGCAGGACTTGCAACAGCTGCCAGGTCACCGTTTTCAGCACCTGGGGAATGGAAGACTTGCATTGCATTGTAGTTTGAGCTTTCATACCATCCTAGTTTTGCAAAGGGAATGCGCAACTGAGTCTGTAATAGATGCTGTAATAATAATGTACTGTAGTAAATAAGATTTTTGGCTGCTGTGTCTGTTTGGTTTATAACGATAAGAAAATTAAAATATAGTGTCTTCCATGCCAGTCAACAAGATCCTCTGGGCTTTATAGAAACACATTTATCACATTCCCTAGCTGAGACCTTCTGCAAAGTTTTGTGTAAAAATGGCAAACGAGCATAAAAGGTCAGCACCTGTCAAAGTGGTGCTTTTAGTAAAGAGAACTGTAACCATGCCTTGCACCCATCAGGATAGCAATGCAGGACTGCTCACATCTGCTGACTTCAGCAGAAATACTATGAAGAATCGGTCTCCAGTTTATTCATGGTATATGTGAATACACTCTTGACACAGAAGGTTTTGTGCGTAATCGTTCATTCATGATGCCTACATTACATTGAATTGTAAAATGAGATAGCAGTACTTCTTAACATTATTGTGGATTAATATCCCTCACAGTAAATTAAAAATATAAATCAAAAGATATAACCTATTGATGCAATTTTCAAAATGCAGCTCTTGACTTATCATTCACATTCTCTTAATCATCATCTAAAAAAATAAATAAATAAATAAATGAAAAGCTGTGGAAAAGGGAAGAGGTTCATGCACATGTTTTTATTCTGGAGCTTGGTGTATTTATTTTGAAAACGCATGATTGTGTGTCCTATAAGTGTGTAAGTGAGGCATGTGAAACTGTAAAGGAAACCGAAGTGTGACATGTTACATGCTCTGCTCTTCATGAAGTGTGCGTGGCGTGCCATTCTGATAAGCTCAATGTCCTGCAGATGTATGAATGAAATTTTATAAATGTTACCATTTCTGACCAGTTGACAGTCTAAGGATAAGGGTTCTCTGCCTTGCTTGCTGTTTAAGCCTCTCTGAGCTGATTCTCAGCATGCCCTTATTTGTCAGTTTTATTCTTTCCTCTCGTGAGGTGGACACAGGGATAATCCACCATAACTAAGCCAATCTGAATATAATGCATCTGGTCATCTCTCTTCCAGATTCAAATACTAGCCTCCTAAGGGGTGATGTTACCCAATTACACATGGAACACAAAGTCAGATGTTGGCATGACGGGTGAACATGTACAGTACTACTGCAGTTACCTTGTACAATATACTGCATTCTGATGACTTTTGTTTTTAAGATAATAGTACAATTACATTTCTAAATGATTGCTAAACCTTTCTAAATCAGTGATGGTACACTGTTGATGGGAAACACAGTGATTGCTGCTGATTTTTTAAAACAAACCTATTCTCCATTCAAGAACCATTGGATGAACTACAATGAGCTACTGTATGCTGTGCTTTTGGTCTTGTCTCTCAATACAAACGAAACATGCCTCTATTCCAAAATGATGCATCATGTAAAGTAAGAATCGCGACTCCTCTACATAATGCATCGTTCCACCCTCATGGAAAAAGACATCCTATTTCTGTCAGGAGAATTAGAAAGTCGCGCATTTTAAAGTACAGTTTTTCTCCAAGGCATTTTTCTTGGCTAGTAGGTAATAAAGAATGCGTTTGGCGTGTAGACTAATTTAAAAATCCATTTACAATATTTATGAGTTTATTAAAATTCAGAATTCATTCCATAACCAGCTTGGCTCAAAGTGCAACAATAAGCAGCCAAGGAGCACCTTGTGTTTGGATTAATATTTCCATGCCGTCTGCACACAGTGTTATTTAACAGTAGTTCATTTATTGCATATTAGGAGTAATTTCTTTCCGCTTCTATTGCTGTAGACCGAAGAGGATTTATTTATTGAATGCAGGGCAGGTATTTTTCTGTTTTGATGGAGCTCATCACAGAAACAGCAGAGTAAAATGATGATCTGTGAAAAACTAAATATTTAAGCCAACAGAGCATTGCAAATGAAGAATGCAGTATAAATTAAGGTATTGGCCGGATATACATTTGTTGTATTGATGTCTTGCTGTGTCTTGGTTCAAAATGCATGGGGTGGTTTTAAAAGCGTTTTGTTACAAGCCACACACAGGTACAATTGAATAATAAAAGAAAATTTGCTCATTTGCGCCTTTTGCATACTCTTTACTCAAGACACCCCCTGAGCTAAAGTGGTCTGTTATTAGAGTGACAAGGTAAAAAAAACCAAAAAAAAAACACTTCTTATGGAAGCATTTAAGTGCAATTGAGTGAGATTGATCTCGTTATTTTCTGTTCGAAGCTTCATTAAACTAGCCTCGCTAACCTCGGTTTGGAGTGTTTGTTTGAGGTCTTCACTGCTTAGCAGAGACATGCCCTGCGTATTGGTCAGGCATTTGTATTCAGTGTACTCCTCTGCAGTCTTAAACTCCCACACCCCTGTTGATCTTGGAAACCCAGCCCGCTTGAGAACACCGCTCCAACACAACTTCAATTCTTTGGAAATGTGAAAAGCTGCTAGCTCTTTTTAAACAGCACTATGGAAGTATCCAGTCTAAAAAAAATAGTAATGAAAAAAAGTGCAGTAGTCTGCCATGGAGATAATGTACAACCTTGCCTTTATGACCCAATGGTAGGATTGATTTACACTGTGTGTGTCTGTGTGGTGGTGGGGGGTTGATTGAACTGCAGATCATCTGGTTATGTATACTGTGAGCTTGTATGCTACAGTAAAACTGTATACAGTACCTTTTTCTTTGAAGCCAAGTTTGGATCACGCTCTACTGTCCATCTTAATCTAAATTTGCTTGTGTTTGACTACACTTTTCTATAATGCTATGAGATTTAAATAAAATACATGTGCATGTACATTTAACAATGTGATTTGACCCAGTACAGCAGGGGTTGTTTCTTTGTTTAGATTCCCATTGTCATATGCCTGCCTTCCTTTCAAAGCAAGATGTGAAACACTGGTTTCTAAACACATTCATTAACAACAATGCAGAGATTCAGTGTATAGGCAAACAAATGGGCGTGGCCTTCAGTCATTTCTTGGTTGCCTTTTTTATAGATTGCACAACCAAATATGCTTTGATTTGTACTGGCACTGAATCTGTTGTGCAGCAACAGTGTAAGATGGGGGAGATAGGGTGGAGAACATGTTTGGTAGACCTGCTGTTTGTAGGGCAGTGTCAAACGTCTGTGTTTTTATTATGCCAGCCAAATGAAGACCCCCGCTTTCAGCTTTAAGCAGACAGTCACTCAACCATGTGTGCAATGCAAAAAAATAGGCACTGCTATAAGTGGCAGTGCTGGTAAAGAAGAAACAATTACTGTACCAAGAAATGTATTGGGACAAAGGGGAGAAAGCTTTCAAAGCAAGCACGGGTCATTTTACTAGGAATGCATTTTGTTTATAATAAAATAAAAACCAGCACATGCTTTTCCTGGGTGTTTAAATCTATGTTTTTGCTACAGTTTACAATTTCAGTGGTAACTTCAATTTAGCCTTTTTCCATTTTATAGTACTGTTTTTAAAGCCTAACAATATGAGTGTTGTGTTACTGTTCTGTATCCTTGTGGTGTTTGCAAGATTGAGCGTATAGGTAGCAGGTGTGCAGATCTATTAAACCATTGAAAAGTGATTTTCAGGTACAGGCATTTCAAACTTACAAACAGCCTCTGTTCCCAAGGTTTTTTGTAACTCTGTGGTTCTGTATTTATTTATTTATTTATTTATTTATTTATTTATTTATTTATTTTATAAAACCCCACGTTTAAAGTACTATGACTAGACATACAACAGTCTATCAAAATTAAATTCACAGTTGCATATGTCACTTTTTTATAGTCTTACATTTTCTTTTTTATATATATTGATCTTGGGATCTCCTGAGATGGTAAAATCCTAACTCTAGCTGACCATCTCTCTGGTGTTAAAAATCCATTAGAAAATATTGACTCTCCAATCTCATCACCCTGGGATGCTCTCAGTGTCAGGAGAAGGATTCATATATATTTTGACAGTATGTCCCTTTTTACTGTACTGTAGATTTTACATGTAGCCTTCACATTGTCTTGGGGTTTGGCTGTGTTTAATGTATATTCTTTTTTTAAAATTTTAGATAAAGGTTATCTGCTCGCTTTACAAATTGAAAATGCAATAGTTTTATTTACTACAGTACTAGGCGGATATTTAATTGTTGTCTTCAGTAGCAAAACGTGTTAAAATGTAATTGTGTTCAAACTGTTGAAATGTGATTTGTCCTACTTATTGCCTGGACATACTGTCCCGGGAGCACTGTGTGTTTTTTGTTTTGTTTTTCTGTGTTAGTTTACACAGAAGAACATCCACCCTTGGGAGTTTTGCAGTTTAAACTGGTGAGAAAAGCAAATTCAATTTCTTACACTGACTGCCTGATACAGACAGCAGAATACACAGTAGCAAAACAATACACCATGTCCTTGGGTTTCTTATCTGTGCAGTGTTGAATGGTAGACCTGACAGAATTCTTTGTATGCTGGAGAAATCATAGACTGGTATTCAAATTGATTCTGTTTGAGTTATGTACTGTGGCGATGCATGCTGCATTTTATAACTAAACCCCAAATCCTGGATGTAAAATGTACCCACATGCACTCCTCCGTGTATTACATGGTGTGTAGAAATATATATTTTGCCACTGAAAGATATTAAAATGGTCTCTTGTTCTATGCTGAACAACTGCTAGTATACTGGATTGTGTTGAATTGATTGTTAATGTTTTTTCTCTTTTTAATCTCAAACAAACAAAGCGAGAACATTAATACAAATTCCTTACTATCATAAGTTTTTATGCTTCATATAAATTTGTTAAGGAGATATATATTCTAATGTAAATATTGGTGCTGAATGACATAATAATAATAATAAAAAAATCTAACTTGATTTATTCAACACATTATTCCAGGAAACTGACTTTAAATCAAGTCACAGATGGGGGGAAAAGCTAAGTAGAAAGATCACCCCCAACATATGGGATTAATATTATTTGAATATTATTCCCATTTGAATAGCCCACTTATCTATTCCAGCTAGCATGTCTATATTTTCTCATTGTATACTAGCATGTTGTGACCCTCTCACTTTAAGATAAACGTTACGGTAAGTTTAATTACTTGGTGTTTGCACAAGTATTCGGGTCTACCTATTAACTAATTAACAAGTTTGAGATCCAAGGACAATTGCTGTACCATTTGTTGTGGTTTTTTTTTTTTTGGAAGTGGCTGTGAAAGATGCATGTTTATGGGGTTTTTAATATATATTTGAATCTGTATAATCAGACAAGTATGTGTGTGTGTATATATATATATATATATATATATATATATATATATATATATATATAGTGCTCGGGGACAAACAATATGAGAGTTGTAACCTAAGAGCTAAGAGCATCATAAACACACATCTGACTAAAGTACTAAATAAAATAACTCCCTCTATAATGCACATATAGTGAAGCAAGAGTCATGTAACGTTCCGTGAATTAACCATACATAAAGCACCATGTCATCTGCGCTGTATTTTTTACAAAAAAAAAAAAAAAAGCCCACTTGTGGATCATTTTAATTGGTGGTTTTTAAACTATTAATAGCCTGGCTAAACGGTGGTTGGGAGTTCAGTTCGAAGCGACAGACAAGCAAACCAAGTGCGAGAAGGAGAGCGGGTCGGGCGAGGGGAAGAGGGAATGGGTTCGCCCCAGGTTCGGCTGCCGGAGCGGGGCTGAAGCGTCTCGTCTCCCGGAGAAAGCTGCAGCTCCTCTCGCAGCTAAAAAGTAAATAAATTAGAAAAGTTAACCACATAATAGGCCTAATATTTATTTAGTTATAAAACGAATGCTGAATAAGATGTCTGTGTTATAAAGTGACAGCGCAGCTTTTCTTCAGTTCAGATACTGTATCAAAAGGGAGAGACAAAAACGGAAGTTAGACTGAGAAGTTGTTTACAGTTTGAACAACACCGGTATTGTGTTTACTGTAGAAATACTGCATGAATCAGTAGTATAGGGAATTGGGGGACGTGCTGTAGGAGAGTTATATCTGAGGTGCGTTATAATCTCCCAGCAGAATCGCATTGTTCTCGCTCATTTTGCTGGGTCTCTTGTCATGCAAATCATGCCATTTCCGTCATTGCTTACTGCACAGGCCAAGATTAGAGGTGAGAATCGTGTCCCACTGACCAGCTGCTGTGAGTGAGTGTGTGCGTGTGTGTGTGCTGTTTTTCACTTCACTAGTTTCTTTCTCTTACCCTAAACGTCTCTCCAGTTAATGTGCTGGTAATGCTGTCCCCTGGGTCTGGGGCAGGATTCCAATCAGCCTGGTCATGAGCCTGGCTGTGTGCAGCTGTCGGCCCTGTGAACACTGGGGCAGGTGGCCCTCCTCGGAACAGGACTTTTCCGTGGCTCTCGGCTCCTGCTGTTGCAGTCTATACTAAAGGAAGGTGGGGGATGGGTCCCATATCCCAGCCTGCACTGGGTACCTAGAGAACTCGCCTTATTACTACAGAGAGTCAAGTTAGGCATTCTTCTGTATATTGACTGTGTGTTGACAGTTCTAAAGACACGGTAATGGTTGCAAGCACATTTAATGGAAACAACCTCTGTCCTAGCTTTAATGTCATTTTGTTGACTACAGCCTGGCTGGCAAACTGTGCATTTTTAATTCAAGGTTGAAGATCTGTTAGGGGTCCCTGATTACACTTGAAGTATAGCCATCTTGGGACCTGTCTGATGCAATGGGGCCTGAGCTGGAATTAACCCTTTAATGGTTATTCACAGAGGGACATTCACATTGCAATGGGAGTTTGAGTAGCTACTGAAGGTCCTGTCCTTTTGCTTGCTCTTAGTGGGCTTGCATCTACAAAGGATTATTAAAAGCAAAGGAACACATTCACTTCAAGAATGTTGTGCCGTGGGTAAAACCCTACTTCACATCGGGGTCATTTTTTCATTCTCTCTGCATATGCAGGTGTCCCTGCCCCAGGCCCTCTCCCTACTAGGAAATTTACAGCTAATTGGGGGGGGATTCTCATATTTATGGAAAATGTAAGGGCTGCATTACAGTATATCAGGTCTGAAGAGTTAGGGCTTTATTCTGCAGCTTTGCTAGTTTTGTACAGCAGAAAGAGTCACTAAAGTTTTGAATTATGCATGAAGGATTTTAGTACACAGTTTCTAATATTCTGCAGAATTCTTTAGTCAAGCAAAAATTAACATTTTTGTTAATGTATGTTATTTACTCCAGTCTGCACTTTCCCCATCACTTGGATAGTACTAGACCCCATCAGGTCTACAGTACCATAGAGCTGAAACCCAGCAAATGATTATTTTATGCCTGTATCCTGTTTTAAACTGACTGGCTGCGAAAAGCGTGAAAATGTCTTTTAACTACCTCAAATTATTGAATGGATCTCTCTTGAAAATTTGAAACACACATTTTTTTTTTTTTTTCTCTCCGGCTAGTGGCACTTAGGATCTAATTGGCTTGTTAAACCCCGTTACCTAATTTATAAGCTTCCACGTTTCCCAGAAAAGGTGTCAATGTGTTTCTGACCTTATTGTTTTGATGGTAATTTCCCAATGTCCTCGGTGGTTTAATATTTCTTCCGATATACAGTACCTGCTTAAGGAACGGCACACATTATAGGCTTGGTGACTAGTGTGTAATTTACCTAATGTGATGTCTTTCCTGTAGTTTATTCTTTGGTATAAAGTACAGTACAGTCACAAGTTCTTTTTTCAGTATGTACTGAATATTGGCACTCAAAGCTCTGTGGATCCGTTGATGAAGTTTAGTTTTTTAATTAAAAGTGAAGACGGCAAGAATTGGTGGCACACTGCCAGAGTTGACTCAATTTTCCCCACTTCAAAAGGCAACCCTTTTCATCTGCTGATAACACACCTCTCAACCCGATCAGACCATTTTCTCCATCAGTAAAGTCAGCACTTAAATTGCCCAGCAGTAATAGGACGCATGATCTCTGGGTGCAAATGCATTTAGCCTTTTGAAATTGTAATTTTAATATTTTGAGATTTCTTCACCGTCAATAGTTTTTAAATATTTCTGACTGTACTGGGAGTGTTTTATTTGAATCTCTGTTTTAAAATATTTTTGCAGAAAAATGTAATTCATGTATTTAAATACATACTGTGTGAAATGTAAGCGTAATAATACAATAGCATAGCACAGTAGCACTGGAAGGCTAAAGCTGTTTTAAGAAAAACATTATATAATGTTTCAACATTGCAAGTGGATTCAGTGTAAAATGGGTTTGAGAGCTATACATTACACTGTACTGTTGCAGAGCTGCGATTTGCCTCCGGCTATCTGTGAAGTGGATCAAGCACTTTGAGCAAGAGGGAGAAAAAAAAAGTATCCAACTTCTTTGACAAGGCCTTTTCTGCCCTGCTGTTGTGCATGGCCCATTTCCCTGGCTTACTATATCCCTTAAATCTGTTACTCACATCAGTATTGGATTTGGAAGGGATTCCGTGGAACTGTACCTGTTTGGGGGTAACAGCCTGGCCTGTCTGTTTCTGCATAATTATGACAAGGTTCAGCAACTGCTGGGTTTGGGGTTTGGGGTTTGGGGGTTGGGGGGGGCAGGCTTATGTATTATTTTGTTTTTGATTATTTTGTTTTTGATTAATCCCATACATGCTGTTGCATTGTGTGTGTGTGGCTTTTCTGAGAGAATCTGATATTGAACTAACATTTACAGTCATTACAGCCACTCTGCACTTTGTACAGTGGTTATTGGCAAACCAAAAAAAAATTGCATGCATTTGCACAGTACAGTAGGAACACAGCTGCATAGGGTTACTGTAACATTTTGCATATTTTAAAAACCCAACTCTCTGGGGACTATTTGTTTGTAATCCAGCTGCAATGATGACAGATATTGGCAGTGATCTTACAGACGGCGCGGTGACCTGCTGAGCCACTTCATATAAAGCACAGGAGCAGATTATTGCGGATTCTCTCTCTCTCTCTCTCTCTCTCTCTCTCTCTCTCTCTCTCTCTCTCTCTCTCTCTCTCTCTCTCTCTGCTGTTTAACCCCTTCAAAGAATTTGGCAGAATGGCCTATAAAACCAGGCACTAATAAATGAATACTATCGCAG
The DNA here is from genome assembly GCA_030684275.1 of Acipenser oxyrinchus oxyrinchus. Taxonomy (NCBI): domain Eukaryota; kingdom Metazoa; phylum Chordata; class Actinopteri; order Acipenseriformes; family Acipenseridae; genus Acipenser; species Acipenser oxyrinchus. The sequence goes on from CM060264.1 coordinate 28,230,056, forward strand.
ATGTTTACTTACCTATGTAGTTTATTGGGATAGAAAATGTCAATGTTGTGTGGTTTTTTTTATAGTTTTAGCAGTTTTTTGAAGAAATTGGCTCTTTGGATGTTGTGTTTGGAACATACTGTACAGTCTAAGCATTTTTATCCATTTGATTTATTCCCAATGGTGTTTTGCCTTGCATGGTGTTACTGATCAGCTTATACAGTAGAAGCTGGTGGAAGAGGATAAGTGATGAATCTGTCTGCACAGATGTATGGATCAGCTCCCAGTGTCAACCAGAGTGGATTACTGGTGTAATCTGGCATATTGGCTATATACTGTAACTGAGAAGCTCTCTTTACCACCCATGATCGTTCTCTTTTCCAACTCTGAGCTTTCCAATTGGAATGCTCAAGGGTAGAACTGCAGACAGATGTGTGTGTGTGCGCTCATTATCTGTACTAATGAGCGATGCAATTAGGTCTGTATGTGGATGGGATAAAAAATGTACACCCTTAAGATAGTTTGTGGTTTGGTGCCTTTTAGAGTCGGCTGTACTTCTCTCTATCCCATTCTGTTCTCATAGTGGAAATATTGTCTCCTTTTCTGTACTGTACTGTAATATGAAAAGTGTTTAGGCAGCAAGATGCACAGCTGTAACTTGTATACACATCTCACAAGTTCATACAATTGTTTTTTGTTTCATTATCTATAACCTACAAAATAGATGAAGGCGGCTTCCAAAAATAATTCCATATTTTTTTCATACTCCATGCTCTTATTTTCAAGAAAGATCAAACGCTGCCAGTACCTCTTGGTTCTGACTAGTACTGTAGTTAGCTGCATCTAGACTATTCTGTGGCATTGTTTTAGCAGGAGTCTCTCGGCATTGTAAATGGAGTAAGAGAGCCACTTCAACTGTGAAGAACAGAGCACAGTGCAGTGAGGGTGCATTAGTGGCATGAAGCATGTGTGCAAAATGCAAAGCCTTTTCCATTATCATTTAGATTTGTTTTCATTTGTTTATTATAATCCAAAGTGTGTAACAGCTGCAGTATTTGCTTTTATCTATTTTTGGATGCGTTTTTCATACATTCTCAAATTGTAATGACGATGAATAATGTTTGCCTGACAATGGAACATTTGAGACATTTGTTTTGCTCACAGATTTGTGGCCAGTGGGCGATCGAATAAATATGGTAGTTTGGATGCCACATGGATTAGGACTGCATGGGTACAAAATTGATATGGCACGAATTGATTATTCTGAGCCTAAAATGAGAAATGCTTACATTCAATTTTCAGGACAGTATAAAATGATTAATTCGGTGTTAAATTCACAAATCCAAAGAAAGTATTGTTCGGAGGATTCTTTATTTATTGTCTTGGATTACAATGCCCTTTGGTAGAAAAGACTCAATTAAAAGCTCCACGCTTTCTTCTTGGCATCATTTTCAGACTGGGGTCGGGGGGAGGTGAATGGTACAGTAGAGGAGTTGTCTTGGTAATTTTACTAATGATAGCTTTATATCTGTTTGATATACATCTGAGACATTTATGCCACAGAGCATTTCTGTGCCATGAGCACTCATGTCTGCATTCAATTTCTCACACTTTTTTATTATTATTATTTGTTTATTTAGCAGACGCCTTTATCCAAGGCGACTTACAGAGACTAGGGTGTGTGAACTATGCATCAGCTGCAGAGTCACTTACAACTACGTCTCACCCGAAAGACGGAGCACAAGGAGGTTAAGTGACTTGCTCAGGGTCACACCATGAGTCAGTGGCTGAGGTGGGATTTGATCCGGGGACCTCCTGGTTCCAAGCCCTTTTCTTTAACCACTGGACCACACAGCCTCCTACTTTCATCATCTTGTGGTGTTTTGCATTTTTGTAAGCGTCATTATTAGAAAGGGGGCATTGATTTTTATGGAACCCAAGCAATCAAGCTTTTAAATCATGCAACCTAATATCTGTGGCCCTTCCAAGTACAGTATTTCCGTTGCCTTTATCAATAGCTCAAACCAGCTCAGGACAGCATTTCAAAACTTGCTACACCACCCCCCGTCCAAACTAGTGGTCTGTAAGAATCACAGGCACTAGCACAACAGAACAATGCCAGCATTCTATATAAATCTGACCCAATAGAAAACATTGAATTTCTTAACTTGTTCCTTTTTTGACCCCTGTGGCTCTCTCCTCTATACTTTTTAAAGAGCAAGATCATCTTTTGAACTTCAGTAAGACCAAAGATCTACACTCCAAAAAATATATTTATCTATTGTTTATATTTAGGTTTCTGTTGTAAAGCTAAACCTAATTGCATATGTATATAGAAAATATATATTTTTTCTATTTACCAAGTTTCAGTGTGATGCTTGTGACTGCACATTTTCTGCCAGCTTCTTGAAGTTTGGTTTGTAGTTTGAAACAGCCAGTCTGATGCTGTCTTGAAGATGGCTATCTGTGATGCAGGTGCGGTATTTGGAATAATTTTAATTTGTGAGTAAGCAGTTTCTCACAGGTAGGTAGAACCAAAGTAAGCTTTCACCTTCAAAGCAGATGATGACAGAAGAGGGTACTTTTCTCTGTTGACAATTCCTCAAAAATCACAGTCCTTGGACCTAGCATTCAATTGAATGTCACTTTGCATGGTGGTTATCTCCATTTCTACTTCATTGCTTTCGGCATTAAATACCTGTTGTAATGTCGCAGCCAACCCACCAACGTCCAATTGCAGAAACGGATATGCATCACAGTTGGCTCCATCTAGTTCCACCCAATTTAGTTAGATGTGCACAGAACATTTAAACTCAAAAATACAAACTGAGATCGACTTTCAAAGGCTCCACGATTGACTGATCGATCGCGATCGACCTGCTGGAGACCACTGATCTACAGGTGTACTGTAGGGTCATTTTACAATTGTTATCCCATGATGGAGAACCCATGCCCTGCTAAGGACACCTGAAGTACATCAATCGAAAACCTGTTCCTCCTTTTAAAATTTGCTCTTGGAAGCATAGCTCTCTGCTCCTGTTTTTCACTGTATTATTTCATGGAAGAATACCATTTCAAGATACCACATAAGGAGTGCAGTCATCTTCATAAGAGAGAGTGATATCACAAGTTTATCAAAACCGTGCTCTTCGTACTGCCCAAGTTCTATGTAGTTAACTGCCTTGTTGCCATGGTAACCAATAGTGACAGCTTTTCCTTCATGCTCCCTGTGCAGTGGTATATGATAACAGCAGTCAAAAGGATAATACTTGAGAGAGTTAGAACTGGTGCAAAACCAGGCAATAATGAGGAAAATACAGCGTGTGAAGCCTATACTGTATTTAGTATCAATTAGAAAATGGTCAATTCAAATTTAATTAGGAATCTCAAAGGACCAGCAAAACAATTTTTTTTGCAGTAGTTCATATTATCAGGAGTCTAAACCAAATGCATTGTCAGTTTTTATTGAATTACAGTAACACAGAAATTATTGTACCCCAGTTTTTCAGAATTGGTGACAAAGGGGTTCGCGGGAATGTTGAAATCAACATCTTTCTTTTTCTTGTATAGTGGTGTATTATCCAACCCTTTCCACACCTCAACTTTTGTGAGCAAGGATAGTGCACATTTTTGCGCTGCTTCGTGGAAATTGCGTTGGTGCGTGACGACTATAGCAACTCGAAATGCATCATAGGATAGTAGTCCCAAAACGGCACTAAAATACAGAACAGAGGAGCTAATCTGCATGCAAGCTGATGCATTTTCCCAATATCCTTTGCAGTCAGCTGTTCGAACTAGGACAGTTTGTTTTATTCAAATTCTTCTTCGCGGGAAAGGGGAAAGGAGGTGGGCTCCAAAATCATTTGACAATGAAAGTGATAGGATTTCTGTTTTTTCCATGCCAATTTTCACCTTGTTAGATCTGCGTGAGAGCATCTGGTCATACTTAAAATGTGGATTTAAATGATTGTAAAGACTAGTAATTGAATTAGCATTTCTTTTTTCTTTTTTTTTTGTCCTGGAAATTGGATCCTTTTTTTATATACAGTACTGTACTTGGATCTCCATTATCTCTTTCAGCAGAGTGCATGATTTCATTTGTCACCATCATCCACCATCATTCAATCTAAGCATGGTTTTGTTACATTGGTATACTATCAGTGGGGGATGGATTTAAATTAAACTCATTAGAGTGGCTTAATGATGTCTGGGGCTCCCTCTGCCTTTGTCTGATTCGACCCAGTGCTGTAACTGATTATAATGACTCATTTACTCACTGTAATTAATTCTGCAGTGGGGGTGCAGGGAAGGGGGCAAAACACAAGTACATATTCAGATACTACTTCTACTACTACTACTACTACTACTACTACTACTACTACTAATAGCTTTTCACTTTACAATTACTGTGATGAACAGTATCTATGTCTTAAATCCTACAGGATATTAAATACTACTGTAATATTTATCGCAACAACACACCTAAAAATATGATAGGTATGCTATACAAGTATAATGTAGAGTATATTTCAAAATGTAAAATATGATCCTCGATTTCCTGGAAAACCATTGTGTCTAACCTCTCACAATAGTTGTTTAGTTTCCTTACTGTGTGTGTGTCAGACCAGTGGCATTAACTGACAAAGCAGCAAAGGGAATTTACACACACGTTTTCAGACTTTTAGGAATGAAACAGTAGCCTAGTAATCGGATAGAAAACAAGTTGTAAAACTATAACGTGATGAAATACTGTAGGGAAATTGATAAACTACAATGCAAAGTAAACCCATGCACTACATTTACAAATAACTTGGTAATTTTATAAGTGTTCAAATTGATACTTCGGTTTAGACATGCAGCAGTAGCATGGCTGTACCTAAATACTTGAGGTATGTTACAAAGTAGCCACTGTGCGCCTCTTCACTGTTCTTATGCAATTTCTATGCATTGAATACAGTTTATTTTGCTCACTGCTCCTTCCCTGCAGGGCTATTGTATTACAGATCCTTGCCTCACCCAAACAACCACAGTGGAGAGATTTCTCCTGAAGCTGGTTAAATGAGTCATAAGTCTAATTATCAGCCATTATCAGTAATGTTAATTATAAATGCTGCTAGGCACTTTCAGGATTGGTTCTTCAATTTTTGAATACAAATCCCAACTGTAACATATCACATGGTGTCTTCAAAACTACAATACTGTGATAGTGCTGGAGGTAAAACACTGAAACCTGTCTTGCTGTAAATAGTGGCCTGGATAGCAGACTTTAAATATTGTCATTTAAATAGAAAGCATTGGAAGCTTTTTTGAAAAGTAAGTTCTTAACTTTATTTTTCTTTTTTGGGGTGTTGGGGAGGGAGGAAGGGATTCTCCTTTTACCTGTACTACAGCTATGGCCTAATGTTTTGCATCACTTAGAATTTTAAGATTGAGACATTTATTAAAATGTAGGCTAATCAAATAAACTATAAAATGATATTGCAAAAGTAGTTAGCTGTATGGCTTGAAAATACAGCTTCTGAATCTTGTTATAAATAGCATGCAGATCTGAGTGGCAAATGCTGTAGGTTTCTTGGGGAAGGAATTATGTATCTTACTGTCAACTGGCTTTCTGATACAGAGCACAGGAAGCTGCACTTGGGTAAGGATCTGGTTAATGGACCACACCAGTAAAATAGTGTATCTTTATATCTCTCAAGTTGTCTTTCTTATTTGTTTGCCACTGCCGACTGACAACTTAATAGCAACATTCTGAAAAGTTACCTAGAGTCTTTCTGGATGAGCAGCTCTCTGAAGCTCAAGTGTCTAAACCTGCCGTGTCTGTATTTTAATTGCATATCATTCCAACGTGAAATCTAAGAAGAGGGGGCTGATTTACATTTGGTACAGTAATTAATGTGACGCAGAACACCACAAAAAAATTGCAGAGACGCCATTGACTGTAAATGACAGTGAGGGCTTGATAAAGAACGATGGCTTTTACTCCATCCATGTAAACAACATCTGCTTCAGAATGCTTTTCATGAGAATTATTTCTGTACTACTCCCCACTCCAGAACCCTTTACTCCTGAATGTGTGAATTTCTGTACACTTCCTGTATGTATTTGTTGTACTGCTGGTTCACATAGACTTAACCTTTTAGTGAACGGTATGTTTATATTGGAACAGTACATTGCTGCAGACGCATGTTCTGGATAACAAATTGAGGAATTTAATGTAATTTAATGAAGGATTAATATTCTGCTTTATAGGTAAATGTTAACCGAACATCAGCGCCATGCATGTTTTTTCTGCAATTCCAAGGTGTTCAACATAAAAACAGAACTCTAAGATTTTGCTTGTATCATACTAAATACAACCTCGTTTTGCTGAAAAGCACCTCTATAATAAAAGCTCATTTTTCACTAATGAAGTATCAGTCATGCTTTAATCTTGTTTATGGCATGCTTGTGTTGTTCATTCATATATGCGATAGTGTGCTTTCACCAAATAATGCTGTGCCTTAATTGAATAAAAGTACAATTTTTTAATTTTAAAAATGATGGAATCAATTTATGCAATTAGGCCTATGTGTTGACATTTTCAGGCTTTCCACAGGCTACGTTAGCAAAGCAGGAATATTTCCAGATTCCAATATCCACAAGAAAAATAGGAGTTGCTTACATTTAATAAAAAACACTTTTAAATATTAAAGTTGGAATGTTGTCTCATTCCAAAAATCTTTTTTTTTTTTTTTCCAAAAGATGGTTTAACCCCAGTAAATGTGTCGACTTCATCGACAGGTCAGATCACTGCATTAAATGTAACTGAAAACTGCAATTTGAAATCCCTGGGTGCAAAGGAGCAGAGTGTGCACAACCAGGAATTAATTATCTATTGGAGGCTTGTAACCAGGAGCTCAGGGGAATTACTTGAAACCAGGAGGGAACGGCTGTAAATATCTAGATGGGAAGAGAAGCAAGGGTAATGACAGGCTGGATGAATGTGCTTGTTGATTCAAACCAGGAGGCAGTATTTGTGTTTTGAAAAGACACTGGCAATAGCAAAAAAAAACTTTCTCTTTACACGCACAATCCTTGTTTCCTTGAAAGCTGTACTTTCCAAGCAACCTCCTGAGCGACTTCTGTAGACATAGGCAAGCACGTGGCAATTCGAAAACTCTGATTGGTTCTTATAATGCTGACTGCATGGCTTGCATATCCTGTCATAAAGAAGCGGTAATTTTAAAAATGTTGGCGATTTTAAAATTAAACGGTTTCATCCAACTTTTACGTGGCTTTGTTATTTTCTTTAGGGAATATGGCATTTAAAATAACAACAGTTGAAAAAATAACAGCCAGACTCTTCCTTGTTAATTACTGGACACATTACGACCTGACCAAAAAAAGTGTCAACTCCGTTGACAACACCAAAAAAAAACTACTTCACCTTGTAGATGGAATAAAAATGTAAAAAAAAAAAAAAGAAAACTGTCACCTCAGTTATCATAAAAAAAATGAAACTTGTAGACGCAGGAACCTTGTTGCACAAGTAATTGCTCAGATGTGGACACAGTAGTTGCTTTCAACTGAGTTGCGCGATTTCGGGAGCGATTGGGTTGCGCAACTGACAGCTCAGGTGTGAACCCGGCTTTAAAGAACATCAGAAGATCGTGACATTCATTTGAGTAGCAGATCAAGGTGAAAACGCTGTGTTGAATATGTATGAATGACACCATTCCCTGTCGCAATAAAAAGGATTAAACAGAATGAGCCTGTTGGATTTTAGATTTATTTAGTGGAAGAGTTAATTGGGTGTCATTTTAAAGGAATTATTGTAAGTCGCCATTGCCACATAGAAATTTGATGAGATTAACTGCCCCACTTTTTTCACTTTGTAATTACAGTAATACAGGCTGGAAAATCAGTTGTGCTTTGAATACGTTTTATCAAGACGATTCACATTTCTCATTATTTTCATTAATTGTCGGTGTGCTGGTAAGAAAGAAGCACTAAATATTTGCAAGAATAAATACAGTATCGTGTTCAGATTACCCTGGGTGGTGTGTTCTGAGAATAAGTGCAGGGCAGTGCACATTTGAATCTGTTTGCATTACCCTTTTAAGTTTAATAAACCCTGTAAAGAAAGGAACATGTTCTGAATAAAGCAGTGTGTGCTGTGTAGCTTCTTAAGTATGCTGTGTCTATCTTGCTTGTAGATGATCAGCTCATTTCGGTCTTGTTTTTTTTTTTTTTTTTTTAATGAGAATGGAAATGGTCTCAGTGGTCAAGAAGATCTACAGTAGATCAGATCTGACACGCCCCACCCTTGCTGTACCTGTAGACTACAGTACAGGGGAATGCTTTAAGTAGCATAAGGTTAAAGGTTTACTTTTTTTCTGCCAGTGGGTACCACCAAAGTGCTTTTAAGTGAAGGAAAAAAAACGTGTCTTTTACAATTTGGACTAAGTGCTCATTTGACATAAAAAAAAAAAAAAAAAAAGTGTAAGGAAGGGTAAGGATATTATTTGTAGAAGGCCAAATATGTACTGTAGCAGTTGAACAGTTAACATTTTATCATAACTAATTAGTTATGGCAAGGATTGTCACATCCCAATATTTTGGGATTAGCTGTAGAATTCCAAACTGCAGCCCCTTCTCAAAGTAGGAATGACATGCTTTTTTGTACCAGTGTGGGGAACAATACCTAATCCTTTTTTTAATAAAGCAGAAGTATGTCCAAAGGGTCCTGTTTCCATAGCGACAGTGTTTTCTGTAGACTATGGTAACGTCTGCAATAAATAAAATAGAAAGCTACAGCACATTAAATATGTACAGTATTACAAGTAAGACAACAAACAAACAAATTGTATTTTTTCTGGGTATGATTTTATAACTTGAGACAATTCTGGTTATAATATGGCCAACCATTTTAACTCAACACATGTCAAACACGGCACGTTTTCTTAATCACGTTTCAGTTATTGACTAATCCGATTTACATATTTCAGTCTACCGCACGGTTTTAAATACGCCACTTTCTGTATTGTTTCTCGTGGGTCCCTCTGTGCTCTAGAAAGGGGGCAAAGTCATGATCTTGGGTAACCTCAATGTCAATTGCATAATCACAAACCATCCTGGAGTTTTATTTTCATACATCTTTCTAATAATGGCTGAAAATTGAAGTAGATGCATAACCACTTCCTAGGAGGAGGGAGAAACTGACTGCCCACTTGGATCTTTCAAGCTTTTCTGTCCAGTAAATACAGTAATTTGTAGGCAAAGTGGTCTCCCTGAAGGACATGAATGTGTGGTAGAGACACATTTTAATGTGATTAAAACCGCAGTATTCCCATGCTGCCAGTATAAAGCTTCATTCATTGGTCTTAAGTACAGGTTGTATAAGCAATTAAAAATGCTGTACGTTGTTTTCTCGCAAATAGAATGCCTCCCGAGGACAGTTATTTGTTCTGTGTTTTGCTTTTAATTCACTTCACACCCTTTTGTTTTCAAGTCTGTTTCTTTGAATACAGCTCTGAAGGACAGCTGAGTGTTTTCGGTATGGATTTCTGTCTCGGCTACTGCTTGTGCTGAAGCGGTAGTGAAGGTGGCTGTTCATTTTAATGATGATTTATCATTGCATCAATATTCATGGTCAGATTCGATGTACTGTACTCCTTTTGTAGCGGCACCTGGTTTACAGCATGATCTTAATCAGCACAGCAAAGTACAGTCTTCATGTGAAAATTATACAGAATGAATTGCACAATGTATGCAGTATATACTTTTAAAATAAATGTTTTATTTAATAATAAAATCCCAACTCTGACAACATTCTGCTGATAAGCAATTTTAGTGTAAAGTGTTCTGTTATGTCCACAAATGTGTTCAGAATAAAATGTTGGGATTACAGCCTGTAGGATAAAATGATAATTTCTGTTTTGCGGGATTTTGTAGTTGTGTGTATGACATGTTATGTTATATTTTTTAACCAGAGGTGACCTACAATAACTTTTGAATGAATGGCATATTTATAATATTGACACTACGGTATGTGTTAAATTTAGTGAATCGCCAATGGTTTTTACCCTGGTTTTCTCCCCAATTTGACCCACAGGGTCGCTGGTGCTGATGAACCGTGGATGACCTTGCCGACCTAAGCCTTCCCTAGCCTATTATCCTAGTAGATCAAATTGTACTTTCTGTTTTGGTTTAGAGACTGATGTTTAATCCCTCTAACCCTGTGGTTCCTAACCTTTTTCAATGTAGGGACAACCGTGGTGGTTTGTATTTTTCCCATGGACCGCTTGCCATGCAATTTTTCACAACAGCATTTTTAAACTCATTTGTTTGTGTATATGTCTAAGTACATGTAGAAAGTAAAGTATTCATATAACTTGCCTAACTTAATGAGATTCCTGGGCTTGAATCTTCACTACCATGTCAGCAATGAATGTTGTCATTTTGCACATTTGAAAGTTGCTGATGGCAAAGTTCTTGTTTCTTTTGTCTAAAATTGTTTATTTTTGTCACATTCCGAATGCTTTGTAGATAAATGGTGTCTCAGTTTTGCAGGTTCAAGAGTTTTGTTTGACAAAACCTCCTGACAAATAATGCACTGGGGCATAGGGCATCCTCAGATCCAGTAAATGTGGGTGGGAAGCAATCTTTCACATGGTACGCACAACTGAACCACACCAACATCCCTTCTCATGCCCATAACGACTCTGCATCACCATGCTGTAAAGTGTTTCAGCCAATCAGAGTGCTGCATTTTTGTTCTTTTCCTTGAGTTTCACAGCACCTACACTGTCACGTTAGAAAACCTATCAAATTGCGTCACCGTTTCCCTTTCTAAAAATGAATAAACGCATCGCGCTGCCATCGAGACAGAACAGCAACTACACTGACAGCCAAATAGTCCACAACAACAATAAAAGCTACAAATAAACCTATTTGAAATACAGACTTAAACTAGGGGAAAAACTAGCTCACTAATCTTTTATGCTGGTTCCATTTCTAATCATTTTACTCTCACAATCGCTACAACTAATCATTACTCATCTCCTAAGTATGGTGTATAAACATAAACTTTTTTTATGTTACACTTGACAAAACAGGCAGTTTTAAAAAAAAATAAATCCTCAATGACAATAATAATAATATAAGGGATAAACTCTCGTGGCAAGATAAATGACAAGACTAAAGATGGAGTATCCATGTCACCAGAAGCCCGAGATACAATTACAGGCTTTTTATTCCACACTTTGGTGTACTTTATTTGTTATAATTAGTTGTAGTTCAGTGAACACAAGCAGTAGAATGAGCACAGATTAGAAAACGGTGCATTTACATGAATGCCAGATGTAGATTTGTTTTTTTTTAAATAATGCTGGCCACAGGTTGGGAAACACTGCTCTAACCCTTTTAGTATGACAGCTCCAGGACCTGATAATGCTAATGTTTCCTGCCTTTCATTGATCTTTTCAACCTCCATTGCTTTTTCTGTTTCAATATTTTGTCATCCAAACAAAGATAATAGAATTGGTAATGCTGCAGTACATTGACATAATCACGCATTAAGTGTTTTGTAAGTAAATACATTAGATGTTACTATTGTATTAACTTGGAGGTGATTTTATATATATATATATATATATATATATATATATATATATATATATATATATATATATATATATATTGTTTAAACCGTAGCAGATCTAAATACTAATATCAATATCAAGCAGGCTTAAAATTGATTTTGCTAGATTTTCCATTTCAATTTTTACAAGTTAATCTCAGTAGTTGCTGTTCCTGGCAGCACAATGCTACGTTAAAATCATCAGTAATTGGTTTAAATAACCTAGCAAACATTTAGGTTTAAGTGTACTGTAGTAACAACAACAATCACTTGCAGTTTAAAGATGAACGCACCTATGGTATACTGTTAGAGTTACAGAAACCATGTGACAAGCTGACCTTCTTTTCTTGAGCTTTTCTGCCCTTAGCTTCATTTCTTGCCAGTGATTTCAATTGATGCCGTCGGAACTGACTTGTACTGCAGTGTGATAGACAGGCTGTGATTTTATAGTATGGCTGAGAAGGTTTTTACAGTCTTTACACTACCAGCCTGGCAGTGGATGTGTGTTTGTGCTTGTGCCTTCGCTGTCCTCCGAAGCGTGTGCCGTCAGCCACCCGCTTCTTTACACTCTGCAGACTCACCGTGCAGCCGCCTCAGAGCTACAGCGTCGGAGGACAATGCAGCTCTGGGCAGCTTACAGGCAAGCCCGCAGGCGCCCGGCCAGACGACAGGGGTCGCTGGTGCGCAGTGAGCCGAGGACACCCTGGCTGACCTAACCCTCCCTTCCCGGACGGTTCGGTCAATTGAGCGCCGCCCCCTGGGAGCTCCCGTCCACCGTCGGCTGTGGAATAGCCTGGACTCGAACAGGCGACGTCCAGGCTATAGAGCGCATCCTGCACTCTAGCGAGTGCTTTTACTGGATGTGCCACTAGGGAACCCTATGATGAAGCAAATTTAACGTAATGATGTCAAAGACTTCTGCTAGAACAGGCTGTTTGCTGGGTTTTAAAAAGGCAGCATATCTGTAAGTTTTTAGTTACATAAGCCAGAAATTATTATTATTATTTTATTATTATTTGTTTATTTAGCAGACGCCTTTATCCAAGGCGACTTACAGAGACTAGGGTGTGTGAACTATGCATCAGCTGCAGAGTCACTTACAATTACATCTCACCTGAAAGACAGAGCACAAGGAGGTTAAGTGACTTGCTCAGGGTCACGCAGTGAGTCAGTGGCTGAGATGGGATTTGAACTGGGGTCCTCCTGGTTACAAGCTCTTTTCTTTAACCACTGGACCACACAGCCTCCAATTGTGCAAAGTGATTTTTATATACATGTTTACAGTCCATGGTAGGTTTCAACAAATGCTCCTTTACAGTATTTTGCTAGACCTGTGTGTGTGTGGAATGAGAGGGGCAGCTGTGAGAGCAGTAAGGGTTGTTATAAACTTGTTCTGTGAATTCCCCTTACTATAGCTGTACAGTATTGCAAGCGCTTGCAGGCAGAGCATATACTGTAGTACAGCATGTCAAATTGCAAAAAATTCAGAATCTGTAGAATGATCCTTATCCAGCAACATTGACCATGTGTTACTTTAATTTAACATGCAGAGACGTACCACAGTGTGGTCAACCACAGTACATGGAAATTCAGCTCTGCACGTTCTATAGAAATTCTAAGGAGATTCTGGGTCGGGAGCAGCAGCAATGCCCAGAGTGACTTCTAATATGGCGATTTGTCAGATGAAAGATATGCATGATGGATTTATAGTACTTCTGGGAGTCATTTGGTCCAGATGCCCATTCCAGTTTTATTGTCTGGTATGGTGATTTAATATGAGAAGCAGGCCACACTGTGACATGGTCATTTGCTCTGAGCTTATGAGATTTTTTTGCTTTTGGTTTCTTAAGATTAAAATCATCTTTTAATGAAGTATACCCAGTCTTCTTTACTGTCTGAATTGCACCACCTCGTATGTTTTCAATCTTCATTTATTTAAGTTCACTACCACACAGCTTGAACCTTCTGTACTGTAGCAAGAGGATTTCCATTCTAGCTTTAAAACAGAAAAACACAATGTAAGCTGCCAAATGTTCAGATGTTAGGCGCTTACCGCCTAGGTCATCACAAACTTGCTTAAGCTTCTAGAATTTTAACGATCTTCATTCCTATAAAAAGCACAGAGTATTTCATATTTAAGTAAAGTCATTGCATGTTAAATATTTAATTGAAAAGGAAACAACAATGGGGAAGTGTTTTTTTATTACTGTGTTTAGTATCAGAGCATTAGAAACTGAAGTGTAGTCAATAGTACGATGTGGGTGGCTGCTGCAGTACACGATTCTCCTGCCTGAGCCCTGATTCCCTGGAGACAACTTGTTGGGAATGAGATGAAGCAGAGTGTCCATCAATGGACCAGTGTTGCCCAATTGTGTAATTGTGGTGCAGAATATTGTACAGTATCAATTTGATCTAAACCCATCCTAACACATTTTAACTGTATCTTGGTCAAGTGCAAGTACTATTGGTAAGCTTTTAACTTACAGAATGACCTTGTCTTCTAAAATAAAAATAATTCCCTACAGTGTTATCTACTGTATAACTATACTGTATGCCTCATGCCTGAATGCTTGTCTAGCTTCTTTATGGAATAATGTTTCCACAAACATGGCTTTCGGTGTCTGTGTTTTAAGGAGTAATTTAACAATGATAAATACAGCGTAAAGAAGTACATACGCATACATGGTTTGAGTCTAGATGTGTCTGTGTGCGCGTATCCTTTTTTATTACCTGTTCTGGTACATGCAGACTGACCTACTTCTCTTAGTTGTTTCTGACTTCCGTTAACCAAAAGCCGTTGTTGCTGCTGAAGTTAAAGAATTGAGAAGTACATCCATTTTTGTGTCCAGTGCACGAAGTGAAAGAGCTCCAGACGTCGGTGTTTTACCAAATGTCAGAGAGGTCATGATAGACGAGCGCCATTAAGAGCCCAGGGCGGATCAGTTCTGTACATTAGTGTGGACGCTGTTGTCAACGGGAACTCAGACAGATGGAACCGCCTAGTGAGAGGTGATGGATGATACGGTTTCCTTTTGAAGGTACAAAAAAAAAAAGACATTTTAGTCGGATGAGCATGAGTATGGAATAACATACTGTACTGTATCTAGTGTGTTACAGGAAACATAATGGCTTGCAGTTTCCCTTCTTAAGAACGTTGTGTACTCATCCTTGCAGTGATGTTTGTAATTTTGATGCACTATTGAGACTTCAGAAATAAAATGATTCATGTTACATAATAAATATTTACAATAAAAAAAAAAGAAAAAAACATATAGATTGGAAAAATAATATATTATATGAAGTGTTGGCTTGGCCTCAGTTGTTCTATTCTGTTAGGTATGATTGATGTGCTGTGAATTGCATTATAATCTCGACAGGGTTTATGAGGTGTGAAGCTGGGCAAGAAACAAATATGCATTGAACTGGTGGACAAATTTTAATAAAAGTCCCAGCTAATAAAATAAAATAAAAAATGGTAGGCCCTGCATTTGCTTTGTTTGTGCAAGGAGGGGGCCGGTCCCTCCTCCTGTAGCTCTGGACT
The DNA here is from genome assembly GCA_030684275.1 of Acipenser oxyrinchus oxyrinchus. NCBI lineage: Eukaryota > Metazoa > Chordata > Actinopteri > Acipenseriformes > Acipenseridae > Acipenser > Acipenser oxyrinchus. Next base: position 28,245,199 of record CM060264.1, read on the forward strand.
TATAAATTAAAAACAAATCTGCTGTACTCCGGACCACAGGGGTCAGGCAGGACAGGCAGGGAGGCTTTTTTTGGATAATGCGGCTCACCAAAAATATCCAGGGAAAAAGGTCCCCAGGCAAGTGATTTCATGCCGTGCAGATGGTAAGGACAAGCAGAATTGTGACCTGAGGGTTTGCCCAGGTTGCTATTTTGCCTATAGTTAGGATAAAGGGTGTTTTTCTACCAGCTGAGTGGGGAGTAAAACAGATGGGTCGGAAGATTGAGCACGAAAATGGGGCAAATAGAGCACACTAATTACAATGAACATCTGAGATCTCTTTCAGCACACAAACTGAGCTGCTCACTAAAAAAACGTCTCATTAGATTTATGCATTCAACACAGTATGCAATAAGAGGCTTTTAATGTAGTCGTTATAAAACGGTTAGGCTTTTTTTTTTCTTATTCAAAGCTAACTTACAGTAAGTATGTTGGATTCTTGTGTGTGTGTGTGTGTGTGTGTGTGTGTGTGTGTGTGTGTGTGTGTGTGTGTGTGTGTGTGTGTTCATTCCTGATATTTCCATTACTTTTACTTTTTTATTTTGGTTATGTTGTGGTTCTTTTTTAACCACCTTTTTTGTTTTTGGATCTCCTACCTTGTTTGTTTTGTTTGTTTGTTTGTTTGTTTGTTTGTTTATTTATTTATTTATTTATTTATTTGTTTATTTGTTTGTTTATTTATTTATTTATTAATTAGATTTCTCTCCAGCTCGCTAGAATGGTGACTGGTGAGCGAGGGAAGAGATAAAGGTGGCTCTCGTTGCCACTCAAGCAAACCGTGCAGTCATAACCAAGAGCAACTCCCTGCAGTACAGTACAAATAGGTTTCAAAGCCGATGCAGAGAATCTGGCACCTGCTCTGTGTTGTGTTATTTGTTATGTTTTGTAAATCTAAGGCCGTCTGCACAGTATAGGAAATGTACCGGTAATAGTCTAACAGTAGCCCCTAGCTAAATGAATATTTTAGACACAAATAATTAAACATTAAACAACACAAACAGCTGTGCAAATGGAACCTGCTCTGTATTGTTTTATTGCTGCAGAGATTTTGGATTCAAATGTCAGGTAAAAGGTAGATTCATTTAGAGTTTTTTTTTTGCAGGTACAATCCTTAAAATAAAGGGAATTGCTTTCACGGTAAATGAAGGGTAATCATGCACGCTATACTGATACCAGGAGTATCACAGGTGCAGTACAGTGCAATACAATATCCAATCATGAATGCTTCCATTTTTAAGGTTTCCAAGGATACCCTAGCCTGCCGGCCAATCACAGCTGCTATTACATTTTCACTTGGTTTTAACTGGAATGCTGCATAGTGTTCGTTACTAGGATAAAATCCAAAATTACTGCACAGGATGTGCAAAATGAGACTCCGTAGCCAACCTGTCTAAATGAAGTAGCCTGAATGATACATGTCTCACAGACTTGTACTGTGTACAGAGCATGCACACCCTAACAAGGCAATTCTGTTGGCAACAAGCCATTCTCCTGTAGTGCCAATGGTGGGTGTGGGAGTGTTACCATCTGTGTTCTTTTGTTGCATGCCCTGCCTGCCCCACTACTGACTAACAGCTGAGAGCAGTCTCCTGTGTACTGTAGGAAAGCATGTTCGTGCTCCAGACCAACTAATCCAGCAGCAGCTACAATCCTTGCATGTCGGGGATGTCATCCTGTATTTGATTGTAATGCAAAAGGAATCGGAAGAGATACTTGAAGAATGCAAGCGCAATCTGGTTCAGTTGTGTTTGGCTTGGTTTCATCCTTGCATGTGCTGCCACCACGTGGTGGTCGTCAGTAATACACTAAATCTATCTCAGAACTGAGAGCCTCAAGGTTTTCAAACTGCAGTAGCTTACAGTGAAGCCATGCAGTTTCAATACGATTTAAAACAAATTAAGATTGTCTGTTGTTAACATCATTTAAATGTCCTCCCCATGTTTGCCTATAATAGAACAGGTCTAAAATATTGTACATGGCAAAATCTCTGGAATGAAAAGCGTAAGAGGCTCAAATGATGAGGCAGTTTGGGATAAACCCATGAAATGTAAGATATTTACACACAAAGCAGCACTGGCTTGCCTTTGATCATCATTCTCACAAGCCGCTGTGTTGAATTATAAAGGCGATTTATGGAAAGAAACGGTCGGCATCGTGGCATACGTTTCCTACAAAGAAGGAATGAGTTTTTCCATCTCAATTAGTATTTGGTCAAGGCTTCGCTGAGGTTGCTGGGGAAAGAGACAGAGAAGGTATGAAATAAGAAACTCCAAAAACCCAGAGGTTCATTAGCATAGGAATGCCAGCAGAGAATAATGAAGTGTTGTAATACTGCTTTTGGGTTTATCATGACATTTACATACTATTGAGGTTCAACATATTCTCAGATGCAGTATTATTATTATATTTTTTCCAGTTCTGCGTGTTGTTTTTCTTTTATATTAAGACCTTTAGGGGAGGTATTCCAGAAAACATAATTTCTTTCTGTCCCACAGCTGTATTAATTTCACAGATGTTTACAAGAGGTTTTAAGTCTCTGTGTACTCTGAACAGCTGTGACCCTCTAGGTTTTTGCTAGTCAGGCTGGTTATCTCCAAGGTACAGGATTAGAGAGTCATTTGCCCATTTGCAGCAATGGATATATTGGTTAATGTGTGTATGGTGCACTACATTCGTTAGGCAAATCCTTTATAGGGAAACCTGAAAATGTCCTACATACTCTAGCCCTTACCAGTATTTCTGAAACTGCTTTTTTTAATTTTAGTGACCAATTGGTATTTTTTACTTATTTTCCCCCAATTTGGAATGTCCAATTCTGTGACTCGTCCTACACTCCCACGGCAGCGCTTTAACTGGATGAGCCACTAGGGGGCCCTGTTGAAACTGCTGAATTTCTAGCAATGACACTGGCACTAGCACTAAATGAGCATCATGTCAATATATACTGAACAATTGAGTTATTCTATCTGTAGTAATTGTATTTCATAAAAAATTGTCTGTAATTTTGAGTTGCGATGCATTTACTGTTTTTGAGCAATGGTGGTGCTGTGTCAACAGCAGATCAAAGTATGAAAACAATGCTAATATTGAGAACGTAGCAGACAGAGAGGTAGAAATCACATTCTCAGCATCCCACATGGTGATATGAGAGAGGCAACAGAGAACAGAACATTTTCCATCAGTTTACTACTGGAGTTTGTATTAAAGAAAAATCAATAAATGAATTGACACACAGGACATTTTATAACCACCTATTTGACTATTATGACTATTGTATGTATTTTTATTGTTTTAACTTTTTTTTTTTTGGCTTATGTTCCAGATAGTAAGAGATGTGTCTGGTCAAATAGTGGTAGAGGAGGAGAGAAGTGGGTTGGAGAATGTAACTTGATTTGCTCAAATATTTACAGCAGAGAAGAATAAAAAATAAAAAAATGTCCCTAAATGTGGAGACCATCTGGTTCTTGGACCGTGCCAGAACTGTGCATGATTCATTCACAGGTAGTGACTTCTAATGTCTGGTATGTGAAAGGGTCAATAAAGCTGAAAAACAGCAGATGACTCAATAGTGATGCTGCCGTTCCCTTTGAGTGTCCTCTCGATACACCAGAACTGTACCACCATGTGAAATAAAATGGTCATGAATAAGGAAACACAATGTTTCAAATTATAAATCTACTTTGTCTAGTCATTATATATATATATATATATATATATATATATATATATAAAACCATTTATTTTATGTATTTGGTTATGCTTATTTTTTTCACTTTTTCTTCCAACCAGAAGGAGGAGACAAAGTATTTGTTGGCTTTTACTTGATTGGATTCCTCTACTGACATTTTAAATATTGGTTTCATAAATTACCTTAAATGTAATCCGACAGCTATTGCTCTGTTAATATTGGTGATACCCTTTGAAATATATTTGAAAACCATTTTATTAAAAATGAAGTGTTATTGCATTTTTTGCATGCCTATATTCTGAAAGTGAAACAGTGTAGTGTGAAGCAGTAGTCTATGTTTGGCTGTAATTAATTCAAATAAATCGGTGTTCTACTTCTAAATTAAACAGTCAGAGACTGTTTGACGAATGAAGGACCTGGCATGGACTGGGACACGCTACTTTTCTGTAGAAACCTCGTTCTTGTTCTTCTCCTCCTCCCAGGATTTATTTTCTCTGGCACACACTCACACACACACACACAAACACGTTTGTATTCTTAAATTTGTGGGGACTTCTCATTTGACTCACTATATTTTTATGTACTATTTCCAACTGCAGTCAGACAAAACACCCCACAAGGTGAAAGTCGACAACAAACTAAATATTTTGGCTTTTTTTTAAGGCATATTTAGTTCTTAAAGGTGTTTTAGAAAGTGGGGCCGTCCCCACAACGTCGTTTTTTCAGGAGTTACTTTGTGGGGGTATTTTCTCAAATTTTGTTTGCACATGGATAGTAATACCTGCCCGCACACACACATACATAGTGTCAGTATGTTGGTGATAATATAATATAATATAATATAAATTACATACTGATGTCTTTTCAGTCTTGGTTGGCACCCTGGCGCAAATATTTCTGCAGGGCTAAAAATGTTGTACTGCCAGTTTGCTTCAGAAAGTCTTGTTTGGAGCCTTATTCAGACTGGCAGCTGGTAATTGCTATGTACAAGTACTGACATGGCTGGTGTGTTACAGCTGAGAACAGGGTTTTCTAGGTTGGTTTGTTTCTATGGCGACCCCATATATTGTGTGCACAAATTCGACTGCGTTTGCTCTGAGGCTCCTGTTCTGTATGTGTTTTTATTTTATTTTATTTTATTTTATTTTTTTTAAAGAAGATTTCAAAACCGGCAATTACTGCCAAACGGCAATTTTAGTGTTTGTTGATAAAATGGAATAGGTTTTCCTCACCCTGTTCAAGTTCTGGCACTGCAGTGTTAATACATTTTTATTATTTCCTTTTAAAGCTGTGCTGTGCTGATCTCTGGTGTGATGCTTTGTTGGTGGTTAGCAATTTGATATGCATATCGGCTAAAAATAAAGCTAAAAGCAAAAAGAAGCACTTGTCGTAAATAGAAAAGCAGAAGGACATGCAGTTTTAAATTGTTAGTATAGCTACCCATTAAAAAGGGTATTAAAAGCAGTGTGAGGTACTGTAGGCTGGAACTACATGATAAGGCTGGGCTCTGCTCTGTATCAAATTAATCTCACCATGTAAAGATGAACCCAGCATGTCCCAGTAATAGCCTTGTGATTTGGAAAGATTTGATAAGGGACGTAATTGTACCTCCCTTTTATTTTAACTTTTAAACTCGTATATTGAGCGTTGGTTGGTTGGTTGATTTTTTAAAAATTTTATTTATTTATTTATTTTATTGTATTTCACCCCCTATGAGCATCTTGGAAATCCTTTAATAATCTCTGAGACCCCTCAGGAAGAGGTATGGACTTGGTAGCCCACGGTTTCACAAGGGTTACTGTAATCTTCAGACTCCTGTGTGCTTATTGGCCTAAGTCTATAGAATTATCTTCTTTTTTCCTTGCGTCCCATTTTTTAAATGAGTATAAAATGTGCTTTCACATTGAAGAGAATAACCTTCCAGCAGAGTATTGTACTGTAGGTCTCTGGGCTAAGCTTATCTCTCATGCTCAATGTTACCCTTGATGTACATCGGCTCTCTTGTGCTTCCTTGTAATGACTCTGGCTGGGGGGTATCCTGTCCTCTATAATTCCTTCACTGCTTAATGCAGTATTTATGTTTTGAGACTAACATGAAAAAAAATCGGAACTTGAGGCTTATCTGGGATGCTAAATTTTATTTTACTTTTTGGTCCCATCACTTTTTCAACATTTAAATGTTATTCTAGTTGGGACTGGTAATACTGTAGTGTAACTTGAAGAGAGTGACTACAGTCTTGCGCTGTACAGTTCACTTGTTAGGGCTTCTACGGAGCATTTGACAATCCATATGCTCTAAGAAAACTGCCCTTGACGGTTGTATTCACCTTGCTTTTCCATAGACAGCAGAGGTAGTGAAATACATAGTGAAAGCTTTTATTATGTTTCACAAACAGAAACAAGCCAATTAGCTCTTATTAAATAAATTATAACATTTTACAACTTGGCCTTCGAATGGTGAATTAACTGTTTATCATTTCTGACTGTAGAGGAATGTGCTACCGTTCACATTGGGGTTACAGGCACAATGTCTAGATAAACTGTTCCACCAGTGCTGCCAGTATACTTTTTCCGAATGACCTCCTTTCAATTACCAGTTTTGGACTGGTTTAAAATAGTTTTCTGTTTTCCATTCCAATGGATAAAAACTTACTTTTTTTCCATCTCCTGTACGTTTTTGAACTGCACATATTCCAAACTCACGGTTAGAGCGTGGTTAGGCTCAGTTTGATGTACTTTTATGAAATACTGCAGATAAAATATTGGCGATTAACCAAGTACAGAGCTCAAACCTTCTGAGATGATTTGTGTATTTGGGTACAGCACGTTGCCATAACCTTCTGAGGTGATTTGTGTATTTGGGTACAGCACGTTGCCATAACCTTCTGAGGTGATTTGTGTATTTGGGTACAGCACGTTGCCATAACCTTCTGAGGTGATTTGTGTATTTGGGTACAGCACGTTGCCATAACCTTCTGAGGTGATTTGTGTATTTGGGTACAGCACGTTGCCATAACCTTCTGAGGTGATTTGTGTATTTGGGTACAGCACGTTGCCATAACCTTCTGGCCCAGTATCCACTCAAACCTGCCCTAGTAATTAAGGTTTTAGCTCGCCTTGAGGTAGTAACTATTGTTTTAATATTCTCTAGCACTAATGTTACAGAAGCAGGCTTACCATCTTGAGCTTGTCGCTATGCAACCAAAACTGATCCTGGGAGAGGATACTTGATTAGAAGTTCTTGGCTAATCGAGAAGACAAGATCAATACTGTATCTTTTCAATAGCAATCTTTTTATAGGCTGCAGTTTCTGAAAGATGAATGATACTCTACAGCTCTGGCCGAAGGTTTTGCATCACCCTCTATACAGAATGAGCTAATTCTGCTTCATAAAGTCGAACTAAACCTGCTGAATAATGTTACGTTAACATATCGAATTACAAACCGCTTTGTATTTCTTCATATACTTGAAAAATGTGACATTTTGAAATCTAACATGAAATACTCTACTACTATTTTGGCTTCTGGTAGACACTTCGAATATCATTTTGTAGTTTATTTGATTACACGATAAATACATTATTTTTATTAATTACATTTTTTTTTTCAGATTGTCTCAATCCTAAAATTCTTGGTGATGCAAAACTTTTGGCCATAGCTGTATATTTCTGGAATTTGATAGTACTGTAAGTGGTGTTAGATGTGTAATACTTCTGGTGTCTAAGGGTGCTTGGAGGTGGTCTAGCATAGATAATGTTTAATATCCTAGTCTTGGGGCCATATGCTCTTGTAAGGCAGTTAGCTTGTAAATCTGTATGCATTTAGATTGATTCGTGAAATCCTTTTCTGTTTATTTTAATATTAGCCACCCAATCTGGCTCTGGCAAGTGATCAGCATACTTCTGGCTGTGTTGTCTGTCTAAAGGCTCCTGGCAGGGACCTCGGTCTGAGATTTGCACGCTTTTTCCATCCCTATGAAAATGCCTAAGACGCCTAACCATACTTAGAAAATCAAAGGAGTGATCCCACTTAACCATTAAAGGAGGAAGACTGAATGCCTGCACCATGGCTTTCGTACTGTAACACATGCTTTTATAATTGCAATTCAAAAGAACATGACCAACACTTGCAAGGACCCAAAGTGCCTCTTATGTGTGTCGGACAAACAGGATGCAGTTGGAAGGAAGGGACCTATTCGCTGGCTGTTGTGGACAATCCAATTTTAGGTCTAACTTTTTTTAAGGAATTTTGAAATGCGTGCCTGTTTTGTTACACAACTCCGGTCCATCATGCTGAAGAAAAAACCTCAAGTGCCAACAGCTGGCAAATTCATGATTGTAGAACTGTTGGTGAATTAATAGTAGTTTAATTATTTGTCGTCTTCTGTTTAAAAGGCACTTTGATATGCTTCAGTGCATTAAAAATTACCCTATGTAACAATTATTTTAAGGGAGAGCCTCACTGCTCCCACTATATTATTCACTTTTATTTTATTTTCACAAAACCCTTTTATCTATATCTATATCTGCCAACACAAGAAGTGGTCTCTTTCCTGACCCTGTAATTTAAAGCAAATTTAGTGGACGTAACCCAGAGGTCATTTCAAGGTGAACTACTGTTAGATTTGACAACCAAATTACTATAGGGAGCAGGTTTACTTAACCATACAAGACTTTCTACCTGTTGGTAAAACATGTCTCTGCAGTACATTCTATATTGGGACACATCATTTCCCAGGAATTGATGGTATTCACAGCCCCATCTTGGCTACTTAACATGAGCCGTAATTAGCTATCCTAGAATTACTAAACCTCCTGGCCCAATGTACTGTAGGAACCAGATGTAGGGAGCAAGCTCTGAGCCCATTGTGCCAACTCCAGGAGTGTTTTCTCTCTTTTTTTTTTTTTTTTTTTTTAAGGAACATATTTGCTGTAACATAGTCTAAAAAGCAGCAACGTGTTGGTATTTTTATAGTGAATCTTATAATGTATACACCTAATGACCTTCTGTACAAAACAATACATGAATATAGATGTAAATTCAATGTCACCATTCCCGTTTAATCAAACGCTTTCTATAAAAAGGCACGTTAACCTTTTTCTAATTGGTGTCAAATATTACTAGTAATCCAATGATGCCATGTAGCGTACTGTAGCATTTATGATTTCTTTTGAAAAATCCACCTTGCCAGTCCCTCAGAGTCCTGTTTTTCACAAGAGCATCTTGAATGTTAAAAGCTTCATTTCCTAGTTTTTCCAAAGCACTGCAAAATATGGTCATACCGAACATATACAACGGTTGTTTAAATTTCACTTCAGATGTGCTGTATTATAACAGAAGTAGCTCTCGTTTGTTTTTTTCAGTAGATTTATTCCTCAGTTACCTGCGTCTTGGCCTCAAGAATTCATTTAGTTTGCCTTGTAGAAGCAAATGGAATGAAACATCATCTCCTGTGTACTGTGTAGGGTCACTATAATTGGCTATTAAAAAAAACAGTTTGTTTTTTATTGATATTATCTGTTCCTGATGTATTGTTTTGTAAGTATCATTAAAGCTAATATAATCTCTCGTGCTGAATGAGGCCGTTCTAGTAGTTTATTGCCTATATAGTAAACATTAAAAACCATAACAAGACAATATTTCATTAGACATTTCAAATTGCAGTTGTGTGATTTTGTAGTTTTAAGTGGATCTTCTTGAAATGGCTTGTGGAGGTTCTAATCTTAAGGTACAGTGAATATTCTATTTTTTAGCCTTTTGTTTCCACAAGTAATTTAGTCCGGCTTAATTTATGTACCTCAGGAGCTGGTATCTAATTAAATATCTGTTTTTATGGGCAAGCTTCGATTGAAAAAAAGCCTAAATTAATTTCTGTGATTTCTGTATTGCACTTTGGTGAATTATTGTACTTGGTATGAAAATCTTTCCTGCATTTATAAATTATTAAAGGTTTTACTTGGGGTTGAAGCAGATGAGACAAATATTTTATATAAAATACATTTTGACTGTGGTTGACATGTAGATTTCTTAATTGGTTATTCAGGGAACATACTGTATAGTATTATGGACAGAAACATGATACAGTAGCTGGTTTATATACCGCAAGTGTACTGTAGCATAAAGTTTGCAGCATGTCAAACTGTTTGATTGAAGATGTCTCCACAGACAGACTCCCTAATGTGGTTTGTTTGTGTGTGTCTGTGCGTGTCAGTTTTTTCTTGTTTATTTTTTGGTTGATTTTTAATGCTCTCTGTGGCAATACATATGACATCCTATACGTCAATAAAAAACAAATCCATGACATTTGTAGATCATGCAATATTTAATGGTCCATGGCAGAAGGGTCGATTTTTCTTGGTGTGTGCAAATCAAAAGAATATGGCATAGCATATTTAGCGATATTACGTGTCTATGATTTTCTATGGTTAGCCATGCTTAATGCTTCCTCAATTAGTCCTCAAACAAATGTGGAACTACTGAAGATCTAATATGCTGGTGAGGATTCTCTGTCCTGACATAATCGTCATTGGAGGATTGAAACATGATTTCTAGTACTATGGTTCTACTATACAGTATGTGCACTAAAACCTGCCCAAGTGTGTGTTTTCCTTGTTTTTTTTTCTTAAAGGAGAGTATAGCCAGTTTTGGAAACTAATACACGAGGGGATAAATGGGCCAAAAAAAGCAAGCCTTGAAATAGTATTTGGGGCGTTGTGTTTGAGCAGCTGATGGCATGCCGTATCAGAGCAGTTTATTTAATTGAAATATTTCAGCACAGTAACATTTTGAAGAAAGATAACTCTAGGATAACCTAAATGAATGGTTCCTGTGTCTTCAGTTAACTGCTGGTTTTATTTTTCTTTTGTTACTGTATGGAGATGTGTAGACCTACATCTTGGAGTGAAGTATTTTACGATGCAAACAGTTTGGCAAATTAAATCGCAGATTGTCTTTAAAAAGAACTGCAGGTGCTACAAAGCTTTAGCTGCGCTGACTGTGGATGTTCCAGTATCTTATACAGAGTAGGTAATGTACTAGGAAAGTTCTATGTCACCTCAGGGTCGTCTCCATGGTGATGGTTCTTCATGTTTGCTGTCAGCTTGGTTTCTGAGGGTGTTTTTTTTTTTTTTGCCTCAGACTGTGAATGCAATAACCTGCATGAATCTTGGCCTCATTTTACTGCATGCTCCCATGACGGTGATGCTTAGAACCGTCCACCTAGGAAACTGTGAAGAAGGAAGTGATGTCAACATTATCCCAGCGCCAAATAAAACCTACAATGTCTTGGCAGCCTTGTCTTTTGGAGAGCCATTGGCTAGTTTTGTATCAGTTTCTCTTGCTAAACCTTGACGGTTTGGGATTAGAGAATCCACAGAGCCATATTGTGCTCTGCATGCTCCTGTGGTGTTCCTGTGCAGTGTGGGCACAGCAGAATTGCAGGACCAGTTACAGTACTATGGCCTTCTGTTACCGGTGTCACCCATCTGCTCTCAGAAAGGAGCTACTGGGCAATACAGATAATTTTAAAATGTCAGCATTTTAAATCAGATTCCTTTCTCCCCCTCCTTCAAATTTCCAATGTGCCTCAAATCAAACAGGAAATTCTTCTCCTTCTTCTCCGTCTCCTTCTCCTTCTCCCCACCCCGATGTCCTGAATCTTACCCAACCTCTGGCTATAGACTAATGCTGTACTGTACAGCTTGAGCTGCATTTCAATTTGAGGAAAATTGCAGTTACTGTACAGCATGACGAGGATAATGATTTTTGCATCTAGCCCTGAATGTATGCTGTATTATAAGAATATTGTATCATATAATCTGAAGGGCAGTGTGTTGGTTTGAAACGGGAATTACAGTCTGATGCTCTGGCGAATTCCCTGCTTTTTATAATGTGCAATTACAAGCCGCAAATCTACTTGAAGCACATTTTAAATTCCAAGTTTGTTACTTTAGAATACCAAAGGGAGTCCTGACAAAAAAATAGTTATTAATACTTTTAGCTGGAAGGTCAGACGGCCAGTGTGACAGAATGATGGGTACCTTTAGCCTAATTCTGACTGGCTGTTTATGCCACGTCTTGTCACATCATCTTCATCTTAGGGCATTTACTGTACATGAATCCTATACTGCTGCTATACATAAAGTGTATTGGTATTAATGTCTACATCAAAAGCTTAGAGGATGACAGCCCTATAAAACTGCTTCCTTTTCTTCTTTAGGTACTCAATTTGAATTACTGTACTTTGACTGCAAAAGAAAAAAAAAACTTGTGTAGAAAAGGCATTATGTGCACTACCAGATACAGCACTAAGCTTATTCAGTCAGGTTGTGCTTTTAAAATTTTCCTTGCCATGTATGTACTGCAGAAAAGTAAGAATGAATCAGCTGCTAAGGCAGACCCCACAGAGCCAATATTTCTGAATCATTAGATATTCCTGTACAAGTGTTTTAATGCCTGTAGTAAAATTTCCAAACATGGTTCAAAAGAGATGACAGTCCTTTTGGAGAATGTTGAATAAACAGACTGCTGTTCTCCAGTTGTACTGTATATGAAACAGGTTCTTGGAATTCCTTTCTGTATGCCAGCGTAAGCCATTTTGAAATGCTGCAAGTGCTATCCTGTACAGCAATCTATACAAGCTCCTCGGTGATGTGTCTGCGTTGTTCTACAGTACCTGATGTGCTATAGCTGGGATGGATGTTTTATTAATACTTGTTGTTTCTATTTAATGAAGGCTAAGTACATAATTGTGCACCTTACTGATCTCTGGCAGTACTTATTTTACGTTTATTAAAGACAGACATAGAAACGTAGAATTTTATTATTATTATTTTTTAATTATTTTCAGCTTTGGGGGTTGGTAATTACGTTGCTAGCGGCAATGTGGACCCCCCCTCATTTGTACACCTTTTTTTAGTATTTATTTTTTTTTCACCTTTGGTTTTGTCTTTAAAGCTACTACAGTAAATACATGTATAAATCATGTAATACCAATATGCTGGGCTAATAGAAAAGCATTATGATCATTGAAATGTGAGGCACTTATGACAGTGGCCTCAGATAAAACTGAACCCTAGGTGTAAGGTTACATCTGCATAATCAACACCTCGTGGTTCAGTTATGTTGTAAATACTGTTGGAGTGAATTGGGATGATCATGCATAAAGCAATATATTTTGCTATTTAATGATCAGGAGATGTGCCTTAATTAGTTAAGGATTAAATAAAGTATCAAACACAAAGGAATTGTAATTAGTACAATTCTATGTTTTCACAGATTTCTCTTAAGATGGTATAATTGTGATACTAAAATAGACTCTTAACTCCATCCCAGCCCATAATACATCATATGGCTGAATTTGTCCTCAAACTACTGCATGAACATTGCTTTTTATCTTTTGAAAGTGTATGTACAGTTCTGTATCTTTCACAGCTCTTCTTCCTCCAAGTTTCATATTGTGTCTGTCCGTCATCAGAATGCTTCCATTCATTCTTTCTCTATTTTTACCTCCCTTATCAGAGTTATTTCCTTTAGCCATGTGTTTCCTGGCAATCAACTTGAAAGACACCAGGTCAAAAAGTGTGGTCTTCTGAGGTGTGTTGGAACAATTGCTCAGCATAATGTGTGCGCTCGAAAGGGAAACTTAATATTCTCCTTTTTATAGTATCCCACTGTACATAAGTGGACTTAAATTTGTAGACATTTAGAGACCAATTGTGATGAAATTTCAATCAGGAACTTCCTTCTGTGAGACAGATGTGATTAACTTTCAGCTAATCACACATTAGGTCTAGCTATGACCAGTGATGTTCTGGGAAAACAGGACGTAAAAATTACAGTGAACCACAAGTGGAACATCTGTGGGCATTGGAAAACTGGCAAAGTGTAACTATTTTTATTTTTTCCTTTTATGTTGCTATTAGGCACACCCTTTTAATCTGATGTTTTGGATGGAAATTAACATTTAAATAAACAGGCCGGTTTTTAGTTGCGTCATACCTAAAAGTAAGTAAATGTGGCCATGTTTTGTAAATTCCATAGCCTGTTTTACCACTCTACCATTTCTAATGCAGGCGCTTTACGTTGGCAAACACAATCTCTTCTGGATTTGTACATGTGAATAAGCGGATTTGTCTTCAGACGACTGCATTCCTCTTATCATTCTGTACAGTAGCCTACTGTGTGTACTTTTACTGTAGGTTAAAATGCAATGCTTTTTTTTTTAATCTATCACATATTTCATGACACAAATTTCAATAAGAAACAGAATCAACCATTGTACGTGTAGAATACTTGAATGCATTGTGTTTTAATATGTCTGTGTTCAATTTACAACTGCTGTGCTGCTGTTAACCTTTTTGCCTTTTATTAGCACAGCTTGATAGTACTGATAAAAAGTGATGGTAGCTGGCTTTGATACAGAGACATTTCAGGTGTGAAACCACAATCCTATTGTGTGGAACCAACATATTTACTGCAACCCACTAAACCCAGTGGGCCCTATATTCTTTGGCTCCATAATGTTCTATATTCACTACATAAATATCAGTGCATCACTGTAAAAGTTTAATATGTTGCCACACAAACCTTTTTTTAGTTTCTTTTCAAGTTTGAGTTATTTTCCACCGTGTGTGGGACAATCCTGCTGTATGCATGTCCATTTGTTTTGTATATGTATTCGATGATGGAGTCTTGGTTACAGTGGTTCTACATGTAGTGACCAAAGTGAATTATTGGAGATTAACTATTATACATATAAACAAGCTTAGTACATATATAAAGCACATCTTGTCTTTCAGTTTGGATCTTTTATTAAGGTGATCCTGGAGTGGCAGAAAATCATCACCTTAAAGCACAGCTTCAGTCACATGTAGCTCCTCGTGTATTCTGCTTGCAGACATGTGCAATGTATTTGAACCTGCTACAGTGGCCCAAATCATTGAACCCTTCAACGATGGACAAGACCCACCTGTTTTCACTCAAACTGCCAGGAGCTATTTTGGGTGGCCCTGCCCAATAGTCAGGCCATTCTGTTACTCATTTACAGTCCCTACCCAAAGGCAAGGCTGTATTTTTAGAACAGGAAATGTGTCATCAACTACAAGATGGAAAAGTGAATGTTGGCAGTAATGGATAAATGTAGTAATTTTGCAATGTGGGCCTTGTGGCTATTGATACCTCTTTTTCTCATAGTACATTACCTTCCTCTTAAAATAACTATTGATTTCCACTTTGGATTTTATCCATATATTGATAATGCAGTGTTGTCTTTAAAAATGTCTTAGGGGCTGAGGTGTGAACGTGCATCTAATTATTAATATTTAAACGACTGTACAAATTACAGGTAGTGCACTTGTCATGCGAGAACTACTTCTGAAACACTCTGTTTTACTGACATCAACTTAAACCGGCACTTAAAATAAGCAATTCACAGCCAATAGGGAACTCACTTTAACAAAGCATACAATATTTGAAAGATTCGGCAGAGGAGTTATGAATGAACACCCTGTAAAAGACAGCAACCCTCTCAAAGGGCATGTTTTTGCTCTGTAAAAGCCGGTGTAAACACTTTGATGTTGTCACTGTAATGTATCGTAGTGCACTACATTGTGAAATGTATTGCTTTTATTTGCAGTCCTCAGGAGGGATTCAGAGTGATGAAAGGTGGTAAATTGCTTTTTTTAAATGTCGGTTAAATGATCTGAATACATTTTGTTAGAATACTGAACTTACTTCAGGCCCAAATCCGCTTAAAAACCTTATGGATCGGTTTATTAACTGAGGACATGCAGCCTCTTCAATATCAAATTTGCAATTGCTGTTCTCTTGCACTTCTTTTATGTGAAGCACTCCCCTTTTACAGGAGACCTTTAAAAATCCACACTCACTGGGGTTTAAAACAAAGTCACTTGATGTGTTGCAACTCGAAGGCAAGAAGTGTGATAATAAAACCAATGGCTTAAATCAGTGACAAAGTGATTATTAGCATGCTGGAATAAAGCATGCTAATAAAGTTGCCATTAAAATTGAGATTAAAGGCATTAGCTGGCTGCTATAGCCAATGTTCTGCTGTCGTCTGCATAGGAATGAATTAGAAGTGATTTTTTTGCTTTTAAATTGTATCCTGTGCTTTAGTAAATAACATTTGTATTGAAAAGAATGGGGGCTGGTAAATGTTGTACTGAAAAAAGAAAAAAGCATAAAAGCAGTTTAATATCTAATTTTAAATGGCAAGCAATAATAACCTGTCCTAAAATATTTTTTAAATCATTTATTTCATGTATTATTTTAATGCTGGATCCATGTTTACAAAAGCTGTTGTTACAGTATGTGTTGTCTTGGAAATAAATGAATCTCTTTTCCATGCGCCAGACCAACAGTACAGCGTATCAATCACTGTAGAGGTTTATCGCTGCGTTTATTCCTTTTGTATTGTATTCATCTACTCTATAAATAAACTAAAAACCTTGTCTTTTTTTTTTTTAAAGCCAGATCAAATGACATGTCTAAAGTGCAGTAAATAATTATTTTAGTAGAAAAAAATTGTTTTGTTGCTCGCTCTCTCTCTCTCTCTCTCTCTCTCTCTCTCTCTCTCTCTCTCTCACATATATTTTATGTCTTGAGTCTTGTTGAGTCACTTAATGTAAAAGTTTTACTTTGCTGATCAAAGTGAGTAACCATATCCTGTCAGGCCTGCGTATGCTGTTCATGAGATTTTTTCAATAATAACGTCAGCATTTGTACTGAGGAAGGCAGCCTCTATTGATTTTAATTTAATTCCTAATGGTGAACAAAATGTAATGGTAGAGGAAAATCAATTAATTAAAAAGCATATATGTATCACTAAATCAATTACACATTTGATCGTTTTCCTATTAAATACAACAGCCAGCTGTTGGGCTTACTTGTTCCCAGATTGTGCAGTACTTGCTTAATGACTAGTCAATAGTGCTATATGTAACATTTATTGAAACTTGATTGTACGATTTTTAATATTTAATTATAAAGCCGTGGAATAGCCTACACTGGAACATGCAAGTTTACAATTTCAGGATACCAGTATAGATAGACTTTGAAAATTCAGCAAATGCTTAGTTTGTTCAATTCCAACAAAGTGGTCCACTGCAGAAACAAAATCATTTTAATGTGACAGCAATTTGGCCTGCTTCATAGACAAATCAATTTCCACCAGGTCAAAGGTCAATCAAAACGGTCTTCAATTAACAGCATTGGTTCTCTTTTTTTATTATTCTTATTAATAAACCTTTTGTTTTTCATCAGTATTGTGCTTGTTGTGTGTATTTATTATGATTTATGTAGATATTTATTCGTTTTTATAAAGCTAAACGTGGCTGCTTGAGTTCCAGGAGATCTCCTTGATGGCAGTTTTCCAGTGACCGGTTCAGAGGGGAGAGACAGCATTGTGGTTAGGGTTAGGGTTAGGGTTAGTGGTTATTGTAGCTGCCAGTGGAATAAAACCCATTATCTGTCAGTGGAGGACTGCATTTGGCAGTAGTCCAGAAATGGGCAGAAACAGGTCTTGGTTACAGAAGCTGGTCTTGCTGACTTCTTCTCCTGTACCAGCTGCTCCCAGAAGAAACTGCTGTAAGTGAAAGCACATGTACTTGTCTATTTACGGAAGCTAAGGGCAGTACTACAGTCCCACCTGCGGCTCAGAATCGTACAGCACGCATAAAATGCAAGACCGCAAGTGGTTCCTATTTAATTTTGGAACATATTCATAAAGCATTTGCATAGCATAAAGGTCCTTTCACACTGAGTGCGTTGCGTCAAAGTCTGGCGTAAATTCTTCTTTTTAGAATACAATCCATCCTATGGAGGCATTCACACTGGACGTGTCGCGTAAAACTGACTGTGTCAAAAATAGACCTTGTCCTATTTTTCTGTCGCGTCTGGTGTAAATTTGTCTCTCTAACCAACCGCACTCCAACTCTCACCCCCTCGTCGGCATGACAACAAACAACAGGTAGCCCCTACTGTATTTCATTAACATCATTTAGGACATCAACCTATTAAATGACGACCACAGCAGTACATGATTTACATTTTAAGAATAAAAATAAAATAAAACTACTTGATATGAAACTATATATATATATATATATATATATATATATATATATATATATATACAGTGTGTGTGTGTGTATGTATATATGTGTGTATATATATATATATATATATATATATATATATATATATATATATATATATATATATATATATATATATATATATATATATATATTATTTTTTTGTACTTTTAACAACTGTGCCTGGGGTTGGAGAAATATGGATTTATTACATATATTTTTTTACTTAATTGTGTAAATGTTGAATTGTCATTTGTCTGGAATTTATTTTTACTTCTTCCCTTTTAAGGCACAATTTGTTTCTAGAGTATTGCATTTTAACTAACTGGAAAAACCAATTACTCGTGCTGAACTCCGTTGGGGAAAGAATGGACGCTGGCCTTTTATTTTCTCATTAAAGAAAAGAAGCCTTATCTATAATAGGACAAGAGTTAGAATTCAATAAAGAATTCAGTGTGAAGATGTGCACGCATGCACTTTTTTCCCCAAAATGTAATGAATAATGAACTTGTTTTATAACAGCAGAGGATACCTCATGGTAAATGCAGATATCTACTACTGTTTCATACTGCTGTAGCATGCACATATAATCTATAATGCTTGAAGGAGTTTTTGTGGTCTGTTTAGCACTGCTCTGAAGATTGTCAAAACAACCTGACAATAACAAGACTGAATTCTTGCACAAGTAACAGTTTTTGTTGATGGGTAACCTCAAGCTAATGTATAAATCATCGGCAGGGAATATTAAACTAATTCATCATCATCATCATCATCATCATCATCATCATCATCATCATCATCATCATCATCATCATCATCATCATCATCATCATCATCATCATCATCATCATCATCATCATCATCATCATCATCATCATCATCATCATCATCATCATCATCATCTGGACATTACTGTCCTGATTATTGTGAAGGTTAGTAATGATAAAGCCCCTTTCACACTGGCACTCCCACCTGGGTTCTGGCTACCTGGGTCACAATACCGCGTAGAATGAAACCACATACCTCCAGATGTGGGTTGACATGCTTTGACCCGGGTTGTGCGAGACAAAATACATGACGGCCATTCGTGAGCCGACGCAATAACAAACAGCCACGTCTATGGGAAGGTTTCCCTTCCGCAAGGAACATTTCTGTTTATTCTGTTTAGCCATATTTTTGTTGATTTGAGACCAAATTGATTTGCAGCATGAGCCAGATTACAGCAGGGATGAAGAAACATTTGTTCTAATCAACATTTGGGCTGACGGTTCAATCCAGAGAAGCTTGGATGGAAGCGTCTGTAACAAGCTGCTTCCAGGGCATTGATACACGCATAGTGCACTTGCATCTGTCACCCAGGTCAACCCTGCTTTCTCAAAAGCAGCGTGAAATCACGTAGCTGACCCTCCTGACCCAGATAGGTTCCGACCCGGGTAGAGCATGCCAGTGTGAAAGAGGCTATAGATTACAGTACTTTGCATTTGCATATTAAAATGATTGTCTTTTTTCAAAGCCATAACTTGAATGTCACCAACATAAGCAGTATTCCTAGTTTTTTTTATAGATTTCAGAATGTTTTGCAAACCAATTGCCATGCGTACATCTGCTTAGTTAAAAAAACGTTTGTTTACATTTTATCTTTTTTTTACACGGTCTGAAAGAGACACGTTTAATTGAGGGTTTCATTTTTCAGCTTCCTCTCTGTTAGATTTTCCTTGCTGCTGCTAAAGCATGCTTCCAGTCTCATTTCCTCCATCTGTAGGGTCAGATTATTGCTCCTGTCTTGAAGAGGAAGGCATGTAGCAGAATGGGTACAATCCTGATTTGATGTGACATGGTGTTGGCTTTCAAAGGGCACTGCAGGGCTTTAATGCTTCTTACTGTAGCAAGGAAATGGCGGTCACAAAATATTTTGTTTAACAGGTTCCTTCTCCCAGACTCATTTTTGATTAAAGATGCAATGAAATTAAACTGGTTTTAGTCTCTGGCTACCACTTACTGTAGTTTTTTGCTTAAGGGTTATTCCATGTAATGTAATGTCACTTTCAATTTCATGTCTTTTAATCTGCCTTGTACTCCTTCTCTTGTTTTGTATGGCATTTAACATAACAGGCACTGAAAGAGAGAAGGGGTGGGGGGCACAAAGTAAAAAAAATCAATGACATCATCCCCCCAAAAAACAATCGCAAGCACATGGAGTAATGTGTTTTGTGTTGAGAGCCCAGCAGGGGGCTTTGGAGAGGTCAAGAGCTGTCAATATGGGTTTATTCAGACACATTGTTGGTTTAAACACAGATTAAGTCTATACGCACCCTCTCCCCACACGCAAAAATATGGTATATTAATGGCCATTTCCATTATGATGGTTACAAATCCAACACTGGGTCCACCCCTTTTTCCTTCTTTTGTTTTCTGGCAAATAAATTCTTGTATTAACTTCCAATGTACTTTAGACAAAGCAGTCCATGATGCATTGTATACCGGATCATTGGCACGGGGCATTTCTCGTAACATTATGCTTGCCTTTCTGTTCTAGCTTCATGCAAGCTGTGTCTGCATAGTAAAAGCAGGATTAGGTGTAGACAGCAGGAGGATTGTCTATGTGTGACACAGTGTTGGGCTGCCAGCCTGATACTAAGCTGTTAAAGGGATTGGCTGCTGACTGGGCACTCTGAGCATTTAATCTCATAATTGGGATAGATCCCTGTCCAGAAACTACCTGTACACCTCGGAGCATATAGCACTGGGTTTATGTAAATACAGGGCCTTACACTGTGTACAGACTATGATACAGAATTGTGATTTTTTTTTTTTTTTTAAATAAAAAAATCCAAAACTGCAAATTTAGATTTCATGTTACAAATGTCATTTTCATACTGTAGCACCTGTTCATTAATCTGCATGTCTATTGGATAATCGAAGTGCCTTTAGGCTTCTCTGTCTTTTAGCTGTCAGTTGGCATGTACTGTCCCTTTTTTAAAGGAATTAATGCAGAGAAGACGAAAACAAGCTGTCAGTACTGAGTGGATACTGAGTGGATATGGAATGTTTTGCAAAAATGACGATACAGATAACGCAGCAAACACATGCACGGATTTATTGTGTCGACTATCCACATGCAGTATTATGTAAAGCAGTACGACAGCAAGGAGATTATATTTCTGACATGACTTTGTGTATCTTCCATGCAAAATTTGGTTTTGATATTTCCATATGAAGCTTCAAAAACAGCATTATTCTGGTATCTAACGTGTACTTCATTATGCAGGGGAAAAATACAAAATAAACCCAGGGAAATCTTGCGTGTGGTTGTTGTACCTTGCAGTGAACATTTATACAGGAAAAACAAAGCACTGCAGCATGTCCGTTCCATAGGGACAAACCTGGCTTGACCCTTGCTTTATTTGGCCCTGTGCTGTAGAATGTTTGTTTTATCCTGCATACTGCAGTCCTCTGCATTTTAATTAGGCTTGGCAATTTTCTTATATAGCATACAGCACATCTTGCATTCGTTCACACAACAGATAAGCCACTTGCTATCTTTGTTTTATCCAGAACAAGTGCAGAACTATAAGCACAGAAAGGAAAAATTTGGCATTTGAACATGGCATTGTAAACCTTTTCAATGATTAGCACAAAGAGTGGAGATGATTCTGGTTTAGCTGTGGTCAGATTTACTTTACATCTCCCATCTACTGTATTTGTTCTAAAAAAAAAAAACCCAAAAAACCAAAAAGGGCACTGTCAAATGAACCAGCTTTGTGTGTGTTATAGTTTCATGGGCCAATTCACACTATGGGTTCTATAACTAGTACTGTATAGCACTTCACGTTTTGATAAATATGACTTATTTTATAATGGGTTGTATTCACACTTGTGCAACACTGTGCAATGCAACAAAATGTTAGATAAAAATATTTATTTCAAGTGACATGTTGGGTCCAGTGTGAATGCTGTATGCAATAATAAATGTTACATTACCACTACAACCACATCCAATTTGTAATAAGGTAATTTAGTCTCAGTCCAACAGCACTTGGGGCCAGGAAAACAAAGAAAAAGCACTGCAGTGGTGTCAGAATTCAAATCTGATGATTCATCCTTTTCTGTTTGTATTTTATGGCTGCAATCTTACAAGATTAAACCGTATTTTATTGGCTTGATATTGTTCCAGCAGAGAGTAAACGTCAAAATGACACTTAACCGATTACTGCAGAGCATGGGGAATGATTGAACTCAAAACTGAAAAAGCCATGAAGCTCAAAAAGCTTTCCTTTTGAATGACTATCTGAAGTTGCTTTGGGCAGTATGTTTGTTTGTTTGTTTGTTTGTTTGTTTGTTTGTTTGTTTGTTTGTTTGTTTGTTTGTTTGTTTCATTTGGATTGCTTTACTAATTCAGTGCACCATGCTTTTAACAAGCACTTAAACATACTAATATTTCATTATGAAATGCATTTTAAACAATCAGATTGTCTTTTATGATACGAAACTGTGATACATGTATTTACAGCTGGGACGTGCATCTCCATGCTGCTACGTTTCTCTGTGTATTGCTAGTTACCTATTACACTTGTTTGTTTGTGGTTTGTTTTGAATACGCGGGTTCCTGATGTACATTCTTACATCTTGTCTTTTCCCTTAAGTTGTCTTCCTTGTAATGAAGATCTAGCTGCTGTATGGCAGAGTTCTTCCCCCTGTGCTGTGCCTCTGCTAATTAGTGCATGTCGTTAATAACATGCATGTCATTCTAGTGTTTCTCTGCATGCCACTGCCCTCCACTTTTGCCATGTTTAGCAGATCTAACAAACTAAATACATGAACAGCATTTATTCTGTGCAAGGGTTGTAGAGGTGCTGGTCTGTTACAAAATCTATTTGATATTTTAGTATAATCCTAATAATACTAATGTATTGAATTATACTTTAGCTGGCTTAGTCACGTGTGTCTGAGTGGATCATGAATCATGGTTCTGTGAGTCCTCTGTTTGACCTGTAGTATAGCGGTTACCTGAACATATATAATTTATAGCATAGTTTTTTTTTGCAGGTGTCGGAATTCACATCTTTAATAGATTCTAATGGGTATACAGTAGATTTTTTTTTTTTTTGTTTCAGCTATAGATTCTTCCATAAAGAAATTTATTTTTTTGAACTGCACCCTCTTTTCCATCTTTTAATATTTCGTCACTGGGCGTTTGATTTAAGCCAAAGGCGTCTTGTGTCAACAATCATTCTCACACCTGCTTCTGTGTTCTTTCCAGAATTGATTTGAGAGAAATTTAGAACAAAATTGAATTGTATTGTTGTGGAGTAAAAACTACCCTGACTAGGCTCCAGCCCATATACAGTCTGCTGTGATCTGTTTTTGTGCATAATCCTCATCGACCTTATAAAGGTTAATAGTGGTCATTCGCACGTGCCCAGACAATGCAGTTATTCTAAGCAGACAGTTTTGCTGTGTCTGTCACTTTCCTTTCAAAGCCCTCTAAAAGGACCCATGCTGACTTGTGCTCTAATTAAGCCTCCAGCTCGCTCTGTATACAAGCGTTGAGAATCAGCCAATCTGTGTTGTCTATCTGACAGAATCTGGTGTGGGCGTTTTTTGTTTTTTGTATTGCTCACTGACACTGAAAATTAAATTGCTAAATGCAAAAAAAAAAAACACATGAACAATAGACTGCATTGATAGATTCTGTGGGTGAACTTGCTTGTGCCCTACAGTTGAAGTACAACTTGTGTCTATTATTGGAAAATAAGTTTATCTTTTCAACACTGATTTGCTCTCTGGTATACTCAGCTTGACTTTAAACTTGTTATACAACTGACTGGGAGTATTTAGGGGTTTCATTTGGACTTTGTAGGTCCGTCTACAATCAGCAGTTGATGGTTGCAAGTTTTAATATGAATATATCAATGTATAGGATACTAACATTATTAATAGGCTGACCTTTTAACATGTAGAATTGCAGTGAACACACTTTTTAAAACTTTTAAAGTACAATATTCAAATGAAAATCCGTCTTTTCTGATATATTAGGAACTTGGAAACTGCTTAAAAAATGCACCCACTTGGTGTCTGAAATGATGCCAGATATTAAGATATTAGTTTTGATTGACCTAAGGACGATTTGCCTTTTTTGTCTTTCTGGTTTTATTTGGGCTTCAGAATGAAGCTCAAGCATGACATTTTATTAATTCATTTGTATGTTTCTTTTTTTTCTTGTCTCCTCGTCATTCAATACAACGTGGGTGCCTAAAAATGCAATGTTAAATTGCACTTAACATATCAGAGGTACAGTGGATGCTGTTGTCGGCAGTTGGAGGCAAAAGCAGAGGGAAGATTTCAACAGGCTCGGGACAACAGGTTCTTTCTACTCGACAGGACAGCCAAGGCCTCTTCTGTGGAGGAAGTTGGGCTTGTGATAATGGTATCTGGGCAGGTGTGCATGCGCACAGGGTCATTAACATTTCCTCTTCCAGTCTGCTGAAACGAATTCCTAGATTTCTTGTGCTGGAGAAACCTGAAGGGTACTGAATCATTAGTAGCTTTTTGTAAAAACATTTTAATCTGTGTGACCTGTGACCTGTTATTGTTTCCTTTTGTGAGATTCGAAAGTAGACTCAACAGTGTTACTTAATTGTAAATTATGATAATTTTACCCAAAAAGATCATTTTAGTTGATGTAAAAAATAATAATAAAAAAAAACACAGTACAAGGGACTGTACACTGCCTCTTTTTTTCTTTTATGCTGTATTCTATTTTTTAGAGCAGCAAAATTAGGCTGGCCTTAGGGTTGCACTTTTATAAATGTATTTATCTGGATAGCAAAGAGCAACGGCTTGTGCAAAATGGTTTTAAGCCACAAATTAAATTGCAACTTTGTACGTGACTTGGAGACACACCAGGTCAAAATCTGGAACTTCCCTTGAAAAGATGATAGGGGGTCAGATAGATACATTCATCTTGAAAGCTCCTGCAGCTGAATAGGGCTTGAGCTCAGTTCACTGTCACCATTAGTTTATCGTAGGAATCCTCTGCATTAAAGTAGAAGACAGCAGAATGCTTGCCGAACTGCAATTCTCTGCCACAGCCTGAGCCTATACGTGTACTGAATTCCACCACCACCAAGTCCCTACCAGGCTCTTGACAGGATTAGAGCCAAGACACTCACAGCAATGTTCACTGGGAATGTGAAACGTGCGTGCCCTGGGTTTTCTGTGCTGATGGCAAAATGATTACTTTTCTATACAACTTGAAGACAAAGAAAATTGAAAGCTTAACAGATAAAATGCACAAAACCTTTTAACCTTGCGAGGCTGTACAAAATAAAAATCGGCTCCAGTGGTATTATATGGCTGGAAACTGTCCTGCTTTAAGTGCTTTTATGTGTGGTCTACTGTAAAATACCTGGCAACCAAACATTAAGAAACAAGATATTGCATTAATATATATCAATAGATTTTCCAATTAGGCTGACAGTATGCATTCCTGCGATTTTTATACAATTATGCAAATATTTTACAATATTTAGTTCACAGTAAAATGTTTTGAGCAGAATATAAAAAAGTGAAAAGACAAACTGACAATATACATCCTGTTTATTTACTGTAAGTGTAGATAATAACACGCGTTGAGTTCTGAACATATTGCATTAAAAATTGGATGAATTGTTACCTACAGTATAGGGGGGCTAACGATACACTAATCTCACGATATGATACTTATCAGGATATGCAGGTTGCTATGCAATGTGTGTCACGATACATAACATTGTCCTGTTTGGCTACTTGTATGGCAAAAGAAGATCAAATAATCATTTGATGAAGGACCATTTTGTTAAAAGACAAAAATTAACGAGATAGGGAGAGTATGTATCCATACCAACTATAAAACACCTTCTGGACAGATGAATCACTACACCCTTGCTTACCTAATGTAAGGGAAGGTACCTGCTTGGTAAACATGTATTGCTGAGGAAAATATCTTGCAAGGGAAAACAAGCTTGGAATATTATTATTATTATTATTATTATTATTATTATTATTATTATTATTATTAGTTTTATTTATGTCTTAGCAGATGCCTATGAAACACAGTGGTGTATCTGGGTTGTATTAGCAGCTTCTTACTGTAGATTGTATCACTGGAGTAATCAAACGACTTGGATCTGTAGAAGTGCATTGTACTGAAAGAACATTTTAATTCATGAATTGAGTATGCTAAATTTCTCCGTAATATCACTGTTCCAATGAGGTCTAAGTTCCTGTTGTAATAACCTCCTACTTGGCCTTTTGTCTGAGCATTTACCTAGAAATTCTTAAGTCAGCAAATTTAAGAACAAATAAAAAAATGAATAATGAATAAAATCGGTCTTGACTAACATGGGATGTCCAGGAATGGATGCCTTTTGGTTTGCAGGAAATGTAATATGATACACTAGATTGTCAACTTAACAGCTCAGTTTCTTTTTTTTATTCCCATTTGTGTAAACTGGCAGAAAAAAGAATGTTTGGTGCCACTGATTTTATAGTTAAACCAAAGTAGAACTTTATTTTTAAAATTCAAAAACTAACAGACTACAGAGTGACAGAATAATAGAAAATGGAAATATTATTCAGCTGTGTCAATACAGATTGAACACACAGTAGAATTCCTGCATGTACTGTGAATTAATTTTCCCTCACCCTTTGTGCTCATCAAATACAACACAGTCGGGCAATAAAATACTGTGCAGTGTGTATCTAAGAACAGGCAGCGCTATTGTATGCGTTGGACCTTGAAGGGTAATGCTTTATGTAAATAGATTTGTAAAAATGTGATGAATTATGCATAAAATATAATTGTATGTAAGGGGAAGAATTGACCTTTTTGCGAGCAACCGAACAGTGTATGTAATTAAATGTCAATTTAAATGTTGATATAAGCCTACATATAAATGACCGTAGGTTTAATTTAAATGTTCCACTACAGCAGTATTCCACCAATTACATTTGCAGCTTAGGCCTAAATATGTATATAAATAAACATCCCTATTTTGTAAACATAAAAACGGTCTTAAAAATCTAATTCTGCAAACTGAAGCAATGACCAGCTCTTGTACAGTGTGATGATGAGCTATGTTAATTTTGTCACCCAGCTTAGAGTGTGCATCAGACTTGAATCTGTTAGATGATTTCAACTTGCTTGAAGTGCACTTTTTTAAACATAATGATGGTTGGAGATGCACTATATTGATATTGGTACATGAATTTTTCCTGCCCATGTTTATTCCTGATATGATTGATGGGTAAACATGTCTAGCGACTGTTTCCATTGGGGGGTGACATATTTCAAATTAACAAACACATTTGAAAAAAACAAAACAAAAAAAAAAAAAAACACTGCAGAGGCATATTGAGTGTCTGGAGTAATAATTTAAGTAGGTTATGTTTTACTTCATGTAATTTGGCTTTATCCAGAGCGATATCTTAACAATGATAATAATAATAATAATAATAATAATAATAATAATAATAATAATAATATCTTTATTTTTATATAGCCCCTTTCATAGTGGACCACCTCACAAAGTGCTTTACAGAGGTAGGTTGTGAACTGTGCATTATATGCAGAGTCACTTACAATAGGACATTGATTTCATATCTCATCTGCAGGATGGAGCACAAGGAGGTTAAGTGACTTGCTCAGGGTCACACAGTGGTCAGTCAGTGGCGTTTTGAACCGGTGACCATCAGTGGCAGAGGCGGGATTTGAAGCCCTGGACTTTAACCACTGGACCACACTGCCTCCTTTTCGCTAAACACCCGATCATAAAATCATAAGCTTTAAGAAACAAGTTGACAAAGACACTTTTTAAAATTTTCTCTCTATGACTATTCCTAGACCTATGAATTACTTATCTGTTGTGTTTACAGACCAGCCCTGTCCCCACTTGAGTGCCATCTGTTTGCAGCTCATAATTAGCACCTCTGAGAGGAAAGACATGGAAGCTGAGCTGACCTTGAGGTCCCCCAAGGATGCCTCAGTGGTGGCATTTAACAAAACCAAACAAAAAAACCTGGTGAACACGGAGTGTGCTTCTCTACTGTACGCTGCTGCACAGTTTGAAAGATCGGGTATAGGTTTAACATACAATATGAACAGCCAGCAATTTTATATTTGTTCTAATGTTTGTTGTAGTATTTTTATTTTTAACCATACAGTATATTTCTAATGTATATTCTGATGAAAAAAGATATATTGTGGTGAGTCCCATACAGTAATGACCATTAAGTGTTCTGCATTAATGAAATAAAATACAGTTTTGTTGAACTGTTACAGAATGTATTATTGCAGATTGCTTCAAAGATTAGTCTAGATCATCTTGGTATTTGATTCTGTTTCCAAAAGCTTCAGTGAAGGCATAACTTTTCCATCCATGCTGTAGAATATATTTGTAAATTGCAGTAAGCTATACAAACTTTCACACAACAGATGTCTTTCTCTGGAAAACGAACAGTACTTCTCTGTGAAATGACTAATGAAGTATAATGTATACAAAGGTTGACTTAAGTATTGATATCCAGGAAAATGTTTATAAAATGAAGCACTGGAGCCCTCTTAGCCCAATACAGGTAAAACCTTTAAGAGCAACTCTAGGTGGTCTTGCAGAACTGTCTTGGTTTGGAGTTGGAGAACTGTACAGTACTGTACATATAACAGTTTCTAAGTAACAGTCAGTGGAAGAATTCAGCACATGCATCATTATCTTTATTGAGTGCCTACTTTACAATCAACAGTGAACCTTTTGTACTGTATGTCTGTGGATGGCATGAGTTAGGTGTGTATTTCCTTCCGAGTTGTGTTGCCATGCTATGAGTCAGTCTTGGTTGAGTCATTTTCCTTAAAATAATATTATTGAATGTGTCATTGAATAGACATGGCACAAGGTTTTTGGAGAATTGTTCTGGGTGACATGCTTGCCAAAGAGGAGAGAAAATAAGGGCTAACGCTCATTCCAGCCCTTTCTATTTAAGCTGCTAGTCAGACTATCTGTCTGCTGCAGTTTACCACTGATCAGTTTTGCTACAATATTTATCGTACCACCTTTGACCATGTTATTTTACTACAGTGTGTTTTTACCAGGGTATGACTCACTGACAAAGTCATTTCCAAGAGCATGCTGGTATAGCAAGTGAGCAGGAGAACAAAATAAAGAGAAAAGAAACAGAGTACAGCTATTTTAACAAACTTGTTATTATTCCAATGAAAGCGTCAGAGAGGAGTTGACTGTGCTCACATTTGAATGGCTTTCTGCCATTAGTCATTTAATACTACATTTTAAAATAACAGAAATTGTTAAAGTATTTGCACTGTTTTACTGCTTCCCTGAATGTTTTAGAGCAACATGAAATGTTGCATTTTGTTACAGCGTTTGCTTGGTTTTAAGGCTCTCTGCTGCACAGTTAAGGCCACTGAATCCGTTGCCGTGTTTTATAGGGTTTTTCATGATTTTAGCTTTCGCTAATTCTGTATGCACACAGCGAGTAATAAAATACTGGGTCTGTAATTGTAATCTAAAATGTACTCCCTGTTGGCTGATATTTTTCCTAGTACCACTGCCCTTGCTGAGTACATGCTACAGATCCATTTGTTTTCTACTCTTGCTACCATGCAATGGAATTGCACCTGCAAATGTTTTCCTCACAGCATGTAGATGGAACAAATTTAATCTGTGCTTGCACTACAGAGAGATGCAGACTCATGTAAGTGACAGGATTACAGGTAGGTTCCTATATTGAACTCAATTTACAATTTGTCACTACTGCTACAGTAAGGTATTTATATAGAGGCTAGCTGTACACTTCATGCACACTGCATCCTTATGAAATACTGTTCACGTGCCATTTTAAAAAGCTTATTCTGTCTGATAATTTTTGGTCTGACCAACAGGTAGAAAATGGCAAATGTATTTTTATTTTTGATGTAAATAGTCAGCTTAATGATTTGAATTTGATATTATCACAGTACTGGTCTCAGCTTTTTAGTTACAAAATCCATAACCAGACCAGAATAAAATGTATCACAGTATTTGTATACAAGAACTTTATGAATCTGATAAAATGATGCACTTTTTTTTGTGGTACTTTTTTAAAAATCTATATTTTTCTAGTAAAATGAAAAAAAATAAATAGGAATCTGGGTGTCTTTTTTTTTCCTGTTTTCGTAGACTAAGTCCTGCGGAACAGTGTAAAAGGGGCAAGCGACTCGCCCACAGACATAATAAAACACGTTGTGACTCAGTTGGAGTTTTTAACGATTTATTGCAGAACTGCTCATTATCACAACAGGGTGCTGTGTCATACAACTGAATTTATTGGCCTTCTTTTCAGTTACTCCTACAATATAATATGAAGGTGCATCTAAACACCGCTATGTATTATAAATAGGGCTTCTGATTTTCGGTGCTTTACTCCCACTTTTCTACTCTCCTTTTAGAATTCAATTGATATCTGTTAAGCCATTCGTGTATCTCAATCACAACTGAAAAACGTGTTGAGTAAAATTGATTTAATTTAAATTATTTTTCTGTTGGACAACTAAATTGGCTTTTCAAGCCAAGCCTTAATTTTTTATTTAACAAGCAGAATGTACAAACGACATCGCAACATGTGAATAAGCGACTAATCTTTATTAAACCTATAATGAAAAATAAAATATTTTATGCTGGACACACTTTATTACAATCGTTCTGCGCGAAAGAGGAGTTGCTTCTGCTTTGAAATGAAAAAGTAAGACTTATTATTTAAAAGCCCATTTAATTGTTTCACAGAAAAACCATTAAATCAATCAATTAAATCAACGTTACTATTAACACATTTCTCCGTTGTGATTTGAGATAAGGCTTAACTGGTATCAATTTAATTTTTAAAGGAGAGTAGAAAAGTTGGAGGAAAACACTGAAAATCAGAAGCCCTAATTATGAAGTACAAGTACAGCATCCAGTGATAATTATTTCAATGTAATTCAAGCCATGTCCTAGCATATACAGTACAGTAGAAATGAGTTGCATTCTCCTTGCAGCATCACCAGAGACCAATGCTGAGAACCTCAAAGTTGGGACTAAGGCTGAAGAAAATACATGCATTTATAATTCTCACTGTCCTGTTTTAAATGTGTCCACTTTAAGAGTAAAACCTGTCCTTAACGGAAACCGTTTTAATATGTAAAGGGGAGCGACTCTATATAACAGCTTGTATAAATATAATTTTAACATCTAGTTTAATTGGAGAGGCATTCATCTAACCCGAAAATCTCTTGTAGGTGTGTACAGTATTTCAGCCTATGGACTGCAGTCCATGTGTTGTCTCCAAGCTCACTCCTCCAGGATTTGCTTCCTCAAAGGATGAAGTAAAAGGCCTAAGACTGGTATATCTGCAGTGGAATACTGTAGGTCACCATCAGGTGCAAGGTATACATGTAAATATGATGATGCTGTACTATACAGTTCTTCTAAAGCAGCCCACCTAAATTGGACTCCAAGGAACTGAACTTCATCAATTAGGTGTGGCCTGCTGTAATCTCATAAGATTCGGATAGCACTGATGATAGTTTACTGAAAGTATATTGCTTATACTACACTTGTTAGCAGCTTATCTCAATCGAAGGCTAAATTACAAAATACATGATATTTATTATTTTAAGATGATCTGTTCAATTCATGGTTTTGGGGGAGGAGATTGTTGGTTCTATAAAAACACGTTCTGGTAAACAAATGAACAAATCTGTTGTCATGGAAACACGTTTTCCCATATTTTTTTTTTTTTTTTTTTTTTGCCTGGTGGGCAAATTGTACATGATTTAAACACAAACAGAACAAGTTGTCTCTCTGGAGAAACGAGAACACTTTTTGAATACATTCTTCTACATCAAGTGTGTGCCTAATAGGGGAATTCTATATGACAATTTTTTTAAAATGTTATATATATATTCCAAAAGTGAAAACTCTCAATTTCTTTCCTGCTGTTTTTTGTAAGATGCACGTGTACAGTCTTTTTCTTAATGCAATATAATCAACATCTACAGGTCTGTGTTTTTCACAATGAACTTGGAATGCTTTGATTTGATGGGATTTCATTTGTATGCTCAGTTTCTGCTGTTCAGACATTATACAATACAGTACAGTAGCACTGCTGCTTGGCGAGTCTTGATTGAAAGAAGATTGAAAGATGTCACTGGAGATTTTCGTATTAAGATCCCATGTGTAATACAAATTCCTACTAAGGAAACTTGACTTTTTGGTGGGGTTATCTTGTCAGCAGTGATATTGTTAGATACTGTCAAACTCAAAGGCGCAATCCAGGTCCTGGGGTAAACAACTTGCTTTCAAGTATTTCCCATTTAAATGGCAGCCTGTGAAATGTAATTATCTTGACTGATGTTTAAGGGAATCTAGGGAATTGCAGTATGGATTTACAGGGACTTTTTAAATTACAGCCTTTTATCTGTGGAAACCACAAACCTGATGCAACCTAAATCTAACCATCACGTAGTGCATGAGATGATGTCACTGTGCAGTGCACAGGTGTCATGTCTCACACTGATGATGTCACTGTGCAGCGCACAGGTGTCAGGTTTCACACTGATTGCACAAACTATTCAGGGAAAGAGGAACTAAAGACAACAGAAAGTGACTCAATTGTAAAATAGCATTGTACATCTGCTGTAAGAAAAATAATTAACAGGGTTTTGGAACGCATGCATTGCACAAAATAAACCTCATAGTGCGCTCTTCTTCCCTTCATTATTGCCATTAATCATATATAGTTTTGTAACTAATTTAGAAAAGTGAAAGAATGAGGCACTTCCATGATAGACCCTTTCTGGGTTTTTTTTTTGTTTCTTTGTGAGATGGTAGCAGGATATAAAGTGTGCCAGTGTCTACATAGTGCCCCTCCTGACTCAACACTGCAGGTACAGTTTGATTCCACTTTGTCAGAGCTGCCACAGCACTGAGCATGTGCCTACAACTCTGTACCTACCTCACTGTGGTCCTGTAGAGATGACCATGGCGCCTCCATGCATGGAAAATGACATTTGAAAGCCTGTGTCAAGGTTCAAAGAGTTTCCCTCCTTACTACGCCTTCAATTAAAATGTTTTTTTTTTTTCCCGTAATCTGATTAAAACACGGTTATGCCTGCCCACATTGACTCCTGATATCGGTGGGAGTGATACGAAGAGTCGGCTTCACTCCAATCTAGCTACTATGTCCAGTACTTATTAACATCATGAAGAAGTACAATCAAATTCTCGTGGGTATTGTACACCCCAAACCAAAACCTAATTAATATACTGTTGGTGTCAGTGAGTGGTACTGTAGTGCTGCAATTTTAAACTAACTCCCTACATAACCCAGTTACAGTAATCTTAAGTAATGGCGTCTGGAAGCAGATTTTTGGTGGTTTGTGTGAAGCCAGCCTGGAAAAATGTCTCTGTGCTTCTTAACCTGTTCCATTAATAATCTCCCAGCTCTGCTCACACAGAAATAACACAGACACTGCTTATGGATCTCTGGAAATACTGAAAAGCATTTTTGAATGGCAAATTTCGAAATTATGTTTTCCTATTGAAACAGACTTGCCATTCGTATTAAAAGAAAGTATTAGAAAAAATAACCAGGTAATGAAGTTTGCTTGAGATTTGAGGGGGTGCGGGGCAGCTATTCTGACTATCAAGTCAGCAGTGTGGAGTAGTGGTTAGGGCTCTGGACTCTTGACCGGAGGGTCGTGGGTTTAATCCCAGGTGGGGGACACTGCTGCTGTACCCTTGAGCAAGGTACTTTGCCTAGATTGCTCCATTAAAAACCCAGCTGTATAAATGGGTAATTGTATGTAAAAAATAATATCTTGTAACAATTGTAAGTCGCCCTGGATAAGGGTGTCGGCTAAGAAATAAATAAATAAAATAAAATCTAATAGACTGCATTTCCCTGATTTTGCTGTGTATTCTACAATAAACCACACAAGTATAATATGAAGCTTTTTATATGATGCATCTGAATAACTTTGTATTCTATGTATAATATAATTAGTAGAGCAGGCGTAAATCTGGTATTGTATTCCAGCACAGTGACAGGACATTTTTGTATCTGCCTGCAGAAGCCACTCCTCTCCAGCAAAGCTTTTTTTTTTTCTTTTTTTTTTTTTCCAGAGTTTGGCCAATCAAATCCCAGCACTGTCCTACTGTCAAATAGCACCCTGCTTCATTTAATCTCAGTAGCCTGCTTCAGTCTAGGAATGAGAGCCTGCCAATTAAAAAGCAGCTACTCAGCCAGGACCTGTTAAGGTTTATCTGTGTTGTATAAAAATGAAAAGACGGCAGCAATCTAGTGTTCTGCCTGTCCATGGTGGTGGAAAGAAATCTGTTACACTTCTCTGTTGAACATGTGCAGGAAGAGGTCTATTTCCAGCCAGGAGTTTATTTCACCATCTGTGATTTGAGAGGACGGCAGTTTTCTACGCTTTGCTGTTCCTGTGTGTGAGAAACTACAGTAGCTGCTGTGTCTACAAGGAGGATGGCTCCACTAAGGCGTTTGTCTCCTTAAGGCTCCTATCCAAGGACATCTGTCATTAACTTACTAAGCTACATCTGCTACTTGGCTAAAGCTGAAGGAAAAGGCATCTTAAGCTGGAGATCCCGCACTGACACCTGAACAGGCTAACATATGTACAGTAGCAGCAGGTTTCCTCAGCCTTTCTCTCTCTCTCTCTTTTGTGAACAACTCGCTACTGGCAGTGACAAGATAATGAAGTCAGAGCTCTCCGAAATGGAACATTACATTGCTCTGTCACTAGTCTGGAACACAAGGTCTGAAACTAAACCAAAAAAGACAAAAACCTGTTAAAATACCTTTGCCAGGCTGCCAAGGTACCAGGGACTTTGATTTGTTCTACTCTTGAAAACGCTTTGTTCGGTTTTGAGCTAATCTGTAAATGCAGCCTGCCTCGGTGCAGCAGCTCATTTGTATTCATTTATATATATAGATATAGATTTATTTTATTTATTTATTTATTTATTTATTTATTTGTTAGCACATTTTTTTTTTCTTTTCATTTTCTGTCTTTCACTGCTGTTGCCTCTCCTCCTGCCCTAAACGTGTTGCGAAAGCAGGAAAGGAAGATGCCGGCCATTCTGGTGGCCTCGAAGATGAAGTCTGGATTGCCTAAGCCTGTGCACAGTGCAGCTCCTATCCAGCATATCCCAGCCAGGACCATCCCCCAGCCCTGCTACCTGAAACTCGGGAGCAAGCTGGAGGTGTCCAAGCCCACCTACTCCAGCCAGATCCCTCTCAAGTCTCCCCATGGGCACGAGGGAGAAGGGGCCCCACACAGAAAGAGTACCGGTTTAGAGAATGGATTTGACACCCAGGTTAGAGCCAGCTGTACTATTTCTGTTTCTGTCTTGCATGAATTTTTCAGTGTGCTATACAGCACAGCACATATGTGTATTGCATTAGAATTTAATTTAAGGCAATGCCCTTGTGTGATTTGTAATGCAGGAGTTTAGCCCGTTCCCTCTTGTATCTTGCTATTGTGTAGGTCATTTTCTGATAAAGGTGCATTTATGGGTGTTTTTTTAGGTTAGATTTTTATTGTTGGGGATAGGTTTATTTATTTATTTATTTATTTATTTTTCTCATCCACACTTGTTTTTAGATATTTGAGTGCAGTAGTATGAAGTTTGGCTTGCACAGTAGGATTGATGTTCTGTCATGTACAAAACTATTCCTGTACTTGGAAATTTGATTAAATTGAAAGCACATAATGGTGCATCGGATAGTGATGTTGACAGCACTGGTGTCGTTTATTCATGTTTTTACACACCCCTTCATGAAAAAAAAATTCAAATATGTTTAAACTGCTGTAGTACTGATCAGAGAGAGGTTCCCACTATTGGAGCACATGAAGATGCTTTTAAAATAAAGGCCTGTTTTTAATCTTTTGGCACTGCCTGTAAAAAGAGCTGTACAATACTCCTATAATCAGCTGCTGTGGAAATACTTGACATGAAGCAATTGTTCTTCTACCAAACTATACATTGATTTATTTCCCACTGGTTTGTGTGGCAGTGTGATTTTTTTTTTTCGTTTTGTTTTATTTATTTATGTATGTTTTTAACACTCTCATAGACAGTCCTATATAAATATGACTGTGTAGTTTACAGCACTGCCTTGAAGACTAGCGAATCTTTCGAACCTGTTCATTGTGTTTCTGAAAGATGGAAATATCAAACGACTTTCACTTGTTCTGCTTTAAGGGATGGCTTTCCCAGTGAATGTTAAAGTGAGAGGCAGCTGGCCGCGGGGAGATCCTTAGCTTGACATTTCATATTCTCATAGCCTACAGTACTACGGTATACGTTAAGCTGCAGTTCTGCACATTGTGCTCAGACTGTGCCAGCTACCAAGGAGGTATAGTAGTGAATTAAAAGCAGAACAGATTTCCGTTCGGTTCTGTTAATTGATATTGGGCGAATGTACCAGTGCAGGGTACTGTGTCTTATTTGGTTATCCCCAAAATGTAAAAACCTCTTAACACTATCAATAGTATATAGTACCCCCAGATAGATTGCAGTTTTGTGTTGAGAATAGTGATGTATATACTGTACCATGTCTGTGTTTTGAAGTGCTTTTCAGTGTGCTTTTAAATTATGAATTACAGTACCCTTTATTTTCTTTATTTTTACTCGGTATGGTACTGGATTACTATTGTAAACTTTGTTTTACATTGTGTATTAAATGCTTTGTGGTAGTACAGTACATTAGTACACAAAGATTTCTTGTACGATCTTGGTGGGAATTAGGCACCGCACACCTTAGCAAAACGTACAGTACTAGCCAGCGCCTTAGCCAGTGCTTGATGTGTGGTTTAAATGCAACCTGCAGATTAAGAAATGACCAAACTCTGTCAAGGAACTGAACCATTTATGTCCTAAAAATTGATGTTCATTCAAAAGCTTCTATATTTTCATTCAGAAAAATGATTTCCATGCCAGGAAAGAACAATGAAGTGTTCTGCTGAAGCCAAGATGTGCCTTCCTTCCTCTTTCTTGAACTGATCGTAACTGCAGTAGAGATTTCTCTCGTCCTGTTTTATTTTCGGCACGCATCAGTGCTTGCAGCTGTCTGAAATGGAGGTATCGCGCCTTTCCATAAGGCAGTTACAAATACATAACTTACCATTTAAATGCTATTACATAGTGTGCAGTGAGTAATTAGTAAGATGACTTCATGCACACTTGTTGAAATATGTGTTTCAATAACAATATTAATATTTATTTGCAATTGATTTATTGTTTGTAACTGTTATTTAATTGAACCTAATTATTTTGGACATGTGTCTGTATTTATGATGCAGATATTTATGATGCAGTTCAATTAACTGGTTTTAAAAGATGTTTTTTTTAATGGATTTATTCATTTTAATTCACTGAACACACATTTGTTTGATATTACAATAACACACATTTTAACATGGCCTGGAAACAAACCAAGGGATTGGAAAGTGGCCATGCTGTTACCTGTTCCCTGCCTGCACATATAATTACAGTTAATGAAAATTTTCTTTTTGACATTTAGATATTATGATTTAAAAATTGGACAAGGTGTGAAATAAATAATCTTACTTAAAGCAATGTGTTGCTCCCTGTGTGCTTGTCATGTTCATCACTTATTCTGTAAGCCTGCAATTCCCAGTCAGAATGGATTGGTGGTCATATGCAATCAGTTTTGGTCATTTATTATTTTTTGGGAAAGCAAGACTCAGCGCAGAATATAAACTTGGTGCACGGTGCAGAGAGTGCTGTCATTCCGCTGCACGTAATGCAATGCCGTCTTGTCGTGAGCTCTGTCAGTAAAGTCATGTTTCATTTGGCTTCCCTGCAGCTCGGATAATCAGTCCTGATCTACCAGCTTGCACTGACCTTGCCATGACCACAGCTCTGCCTTCTGAAAGCAATGTGTTACACCTTTAGCTAACCAATTGACTCTTCTTCTAGTAAGAAATACATATGTGCTTTAATCTTGTGGTTGCAGCATTTACTGAAATTACTGGACGAAGTAGAAGTGTTCTAATCTTATAGGGGCTGAAGTGTAGTGGATTTCAATATATCAATTAAGATACTGTATGCCTTGGGTACTGTAAACAGTAGGATGCACCATCTTAGGTTGTAGGAAAACAGTAGTGTGTACAGTTAGTGGCTGAAGCGGTACCCTTAATAGTTTCAAATGCCATGTATAAAGAATTTTTAATTTAGTGGTCTATAAAACCGTGGTAGAAAAACATCTTTTTAATGTTTCAAGTTTGAACTTGGGTGGAAAGTGGTTTAACATTTTAAAGCAAATGAATAGCAATGGGTATTTCAGAGATTGCGGGGGTGAACAAATATGATGGTTGTGGGTAACCATCTGCGTTTTCACTTCAATGCCATCTGCCAGGGCAGAGATAAGAGCTATTGTGCTGCCATGATGTCCTACAAATTTAAAAACAAATAACGACCAGTTACACTTCCTAGCTTTCTATAACGTGAAACCAAAACCCTGCTGTTTTTGGCATCAGGATGAAAAAAAAAGAAAATTTGTAGGATTTAACAGTAAGCTTCAAAAGCTGTGCTCATCCATGAATCTACAATAACGGCATACAGTATATGGCAATATGGTTCATGCATATGCATTGTATCATAAATACAGTACACTCTAGGGGGAAACTACAATAATGTGTGTATTCTAATTTATAATTACAGTATATTGAAAAAATTAAGCTGCTCAAACTATATATCTTACACTGATGTCAGCTAGGCTTGCTTTAATAACACTGCAAAAAAAAAGAAACTAACCATAATAAAGCCAATGAAAATCTAATAATTATCAATTTATAAAGATGCCTCTGTCAGAGTGATTTTGATTCTGCTTGACATATCATGCATCTTGTTGTGACATTTCTGAACTTCACAGTGTGTACTGTAATTACTTCCACTCAGTAGAATATTTATTTGGTTTTGGATAGAATTCCAGTGTCAATCAGGGAAGTCAAATATGAGTTAGTGTTTTATATATACTTTTTTGTCAAGAGTTTGCCACCATATATATATCATATATATGTCAGTAATTAACTCAGAGTGCAGATAGTCCCATTATATTAAGCTAATTTAGGTGGTAATTGTTTAAGAGAACTAAAGCATAGCACTGAGAGCCGTTTAGTCAAGGTTGTGATTATTCTTTTCTAGAGATTGGTGCCATCTGTTGGAAGGTTGTGTCATTACATGAACCAGACAATTTCATTGTGGTGTGTTACTGGAAGTAACACATCACAATGTGCCCTCTTGGCATCTCTGAAATAGTCTGGTATTCTGTTCTGCTTGCAATGCATTGTGGTCTGCTGTCACGTTACCTTTTGTCTGCTCGGTCAGCAGTTGTCAACTAGATCAGTCTGCACCACCCCGCCCCTCACCACTGTTCACACTGTTAGTAGCTTTGACAGGTAGATGATCCTTCATACCACAGGAGACCTTCCAGCATCTTGTGTGCTCCATGCCCAGGCTATTGTAATGTAGCTGCAGAAGGTGGACCTACATGAGGTGACTCTAAGCTAGCGTTGTCCACACAGGGGTGGAGTGGGGGCTAATTTTATAATTCTGTTTAAACTTGCAGTGGTATTTCAGGCTGGATTGTTATACTGCAGTTGATTGAGTTATTATTACCCTTCCCACATTTAACATCCTGTGTGGTTACTTCATCCTTTTAGGCCAGGTGCATATAGTACATGTAAATCCAATACACGGTGCAAATGGACATTTTTAGATAGGTATTTGCAAGATAACTACTTTTAATGTACATACGTTTATATAGGTTTGAGTAATGTTGTCCTACTGACTTGCATGTAGATGGCTATAGCCATGCATCTGTTTAGCAGAAGGCATATTTTGGTGCCCTCTAGTGGACAAAATTGACAAAGTACTCCACCCTAGGATAATCACAATATGTGTGTTCTGTGGTTTGTACTCAAGCTTTTTGAAAATCATTTTAAAATGGCTAAATCAATATTTATATGCAGTACTATTTTTGTTTTAAATTCATGAACGAAAACCACAAATGATTCATGTATGTGTTTTTATGTATGTATGCATGTGCAGCAGAACCAGACTTATCCAATGCTGTAAGATACGATAGCCTCTAACCAGTGGACCTCTGGCATGCGTCATTTACACAGGCTGCTACAAACTGAACGGTTCTGATGAAAACTGATCAATGCACATTTTGTAAGCTAACACTTGTAAGCTGTTTTGGACTTTTGAAGCTCCAACGTGGGTACTGAGAACCTCTGTTTTATTAGCATGGTTTGTGTTCTGACCTTCAAGCTTCATTGTTCTAAATTTGCTCTTGCAGCCTTTTTCACGAGTCCAGGAGTCACATTGTTACTGTGCTGTGCCTCTTAGTGGACAATTTAACACCAACGCTACTCGTGTTAGAAAATCTATTCTTGATGTTGTTTTCTCAGCAGCATTAGGTCTTAATATGTACATGGGACCATGTACACTGGGACAGTTTGGCACGGTTCAGGCTTTTCAGCTCGCACCCCAATGCATTCTGGTAAGTGTAGTCCTGTTGTGAAAGGTACCTGAGACAGGTAAAACATACCAGAATGTATTGTCCTTCGATTTGAAAAGCCTGAACTGTCCATGGAGTCCAATGGTAACCCTACATAAGGTACAGTAGCAGGAGCTGCATCATGCTTTAATAAAAGGTTCAGTAAAAATGATGTATCCTTTGTTCAGAGCCTGCTGAGAGATGGAGAGCGGTAAAGTGTTAAAGAATTATTCCAACATAGCTGGGGTTGTACAGTACTGTTTGTCTGCCTTTGTTACTGTGCCAGAACCCACTTCATTGACCTGTAGGGAAGAAGCCAGACTGCTTTTCAGCCCTGTGCTTTCAAGGGTAGATTGAGGTCTCTTTGAACAAGTCAAGAAGACTTTGGCTTCAGGGAAGTTTAATTTCTTGGTTTATAAGCTTGCCTTGGGAATTTAATTGAGAGAGAATGAAGAAATACAAATCTCTTATTTTACATATCTTTTAATTCAAAGAGCTCCTTGTAGTGGTATTTTAAATTGAACAAGTCATGTGTTGCCAGATACAGTATCAAAGGTTGTGAGCATTGTTTAATATAGTACTTTAGACTAATGTGCCTTAAGATTATGTAGAAAGTTGGCAACGTGTATTCTTTATCATATTGGATCATTTTAAAATAGCGTTTTATATAGTAAATATCTTGACCGGATGAAATGATTAATAGAAAAGTGTTTGAAACTTTTCCAGCAGACAGGAGAAGTCTAACATTATGGTAGTTAATACTTGTCATTTTATTTTGTTCTTTTCAATGAGTCTAGTGGTAGTGTATTAGGGAAGACGTTGCTGTAACATTGACTAGTGTGTTGTTGTGCAGGGGGATGCTATTCTAGTGTATCCTGCTTCTGTAAACTCATTGGCAGGCCTTTATTAAAACCACACTCCTATCAAACAAGGCTTCTTTTGAACAATAGGATTGTTTCCCCACTGTGTGTGAGAAGAGGACGGGGAGCCAGCTGGGCTGTCAGCAGTACCAGTGAAAGGACAGCTGGGCAGTGCAGCACTGTCACTTTATTAGCATGACACATTGAAAGATCTGTGTTTTTAAATATGTAGTAACTTCGCTTTGGAATCCATTTAGATCAGATACCACAGTCTTATTATTCACAACCACAGTAAACCCTGAATACTGAGGTTTCTGTCTTTTTAGTACTGTAGTTGACATTTTTTTTTTAAATTATATTTAATCATCCAAATAACTGAAAAAGCCTTTATTTAAAAGATAATGTATTTACAGTAATTTTTTGTTTTTTAAAAAAAATCTAAACCTAAGCAACAGAAATACATATACCAGCAAGAACAGTCTGTAAATATCTTAGTCACTTCAGATATTTACTGTATGTTACCACATCTAGGAATTATTATTATTTTAAACTGAAGTTATTTTTGCATCGCTCTTTATGTAATTACAAAGAAGCTGTGAGCATGCACTGCAGTCCTACATGGCTGAATGGATATTCTCTCTCTTTAGACAAGGCTCAGCCAAGCGATGCACTGCATTCACGCTGCAGGTAGAACCTGAGCATTTAAAGAAACAGAAGAGCCCATAATTAAGCAGATGGCAGGTCCTTTTTAAATTAGTGACAAAGCCCTTGTGCATGAGTGCGATTGGCAGGCCCTGCTCCTAATCCCTGCCTCCAGCACCATGTCCACATTGATTCAGGAGGGGACCAGCATTCAAATGGATGCAAAGATCTAAACGCAACTTTCTAGAATGCCTCTGGGTATGTGGTACATGTTTTAATGAACTCTGCAGGAAAGATGCTATAAAGGGCTCTATTTTGGGTTAGTTTTAAGTGAAACACACTGATGGTCCAGACGTGGATGAAATTGCTTTTGATCGTTCTCCAGTTTTTAGATCCCTTTTTTGATAAGAGTTGATGGAATTTATAAGAGTTGAGTGTATTCAATGGAGCACAGCAATATCAATGACCAGTCAGAAGGAACTAAGATAGACAAGACACAGCCTTACCTATTTTTCTAACGTAAACAATAGATTGTGAGGGAACGGATTTCCCTTTGCTTTCCTGGTAGTGGTTGTTGTGCCGACAATGACTGCTTAGGTTAAAGTCATTCATTAAGCTGGGACATCTGTTTCCTTTTATTTTCTCTGCAGTTTACCCAGCTACACAGGGAACAAAATTAGTCTTCATTAGAGTGCTTTTTTTTTTTCTTTCCTCCCTTCCTTCACGTATGCTTTTATATCACTTTGTATGAACCAATGGTCCATTTGTATAGAAGCCTGTACGATCGCACAGGTATTTATAGGTTTGATACCAATTTTAGTCACATTTTTCAAAAATATGTCAGTGTGGATGGAGCTGATAGAAATGTTTATACTGCTTATTTTGTGCAGGTACTGTATATACAGTAGATTATAGCACCATAGTCATAAACTTGTATTGACTTTATTGACATGACGTACTGTTTCATCAGTACGAAATGCATGTCCTCCTGCCTAACTATCATATTTGTTTGCAGAATGTGAGTGGCAACTTCTGCACAAAGATCATAGAGAATTGTTGTTGAGCCTGCTTGTTCCTATTCATGAATTGCGGTTCAGTCTGCTTGTTCCTATTCATGAATTATTATTATTATTATTATTATTATTATTATTATTATTATTATTATTATTATTATTTTTATTTGTTTATTTAGCAGACGCCTTTATCCAAGGCGACTTACAGAGACTAGGGTGTGTGAACTATGCATCAGCTGCAGAGTCACTTACAATTACGTCTCACCCGAAAGACGGAGCACAAGGAGGTTAAGTGACTTGCTCAGTGTCACACAGTGAGTCATTGACTGATGTGGGACCACACATATGTGTCATAGAGAATTGCTGTGATGTACTGTGTATTGTAATGCAGCTTGTGTTGTACAAGTACACCTGTCGTAGTTTTAGAACAAATCCAGTGTTCCGATTCCCGAAAAGTGAATTATTGGTTATACGGTATAACCTGAATGCATCTTGCCCTCTCTTCAACTCCCCTTTCCAAAACCTTATTTATAGTAGGCCTACTGTACACTGGCTTAGCAACCATAGCATGTAATGTATTTAGTATTAAGTCTAAACTCTTTTCCTCCATTAGAAATTGTAGCAACAAAAGTCTAAACAGCTTAAAGGTTTTTTTGTTTTATGGATGTACTGTACTGTACTATATAGCATGGAGAAAAATTGAAACCATCTGATCTAATTCACAATGCTCCTCTGGGAATCCCAACACACACTCTACTCTGCATTCATCCATTTCCCCTATTCATAAAATAATATTATAAATCACGTACAAGAAATGAATCGGTTTGAATCAGTTACAGATTTGTCAAAAAAACATGTGCAAAGATGTCACCCAGTGCATGGAACCTACAGCCCAGTTGTAAAAAAACACCCCAAAAAAACACCCCTTTTCATGTTTAATACCAGTCGTCCCCCCACCCCCCAAACCTCCAATCTTTCTTGTAGTTGTGTAAGCAAAGAGCAATCTAAACCCATCCTTACATCTTTGTCCAGCAATCAGAAGTCATCACTGCAGCTTGAGTTCCAGGATGTGAACCATCATTACGGTTGCTTGTCGGCAATATCACATAGTGTCAGCTGTAAGAGGAGGGACCCGCTGTTAAACTCAAGTTGCTGACTCTCCGAACTTTTTTTGTATCTGGTTTTCAAAGGGTTTTTATGACTCAAGTGAATCGAACTATAACGCATGCACTGCTGTCGTTGGATCTTTTGTGACGGAGTGGAGTGGAACCAGCAACCATTCAGTGTGAACATCAGATGCTTTTAAGTGATTGCTATTTTCTGCTAAAAGGACTCTGTGATGCAACGTGCCTTACCTCCCCCCTCCCCCCAAGAGTACATCCAGTTTTTCAGAGGCTTGTCATCAGGCCTTTGTTGTTTGATTTACCCCCCATAGACCCATACATCTTATTCCTGAAGTTCTCCACTAGGCTTTGATCCCTTCTTTTTTTGGGATAAAATGTTTATCAGGGAATTTATATCACAATTACAACATAATAATAATAATAATAATAATAATAATAATAATAATAATAATAATAATAATAATAATAATAGTACATTAGTAGCAATTCCCCACATTTTTCATTTTCACTCACCCCACCTCTTTGGGTAGCAGTGCCCCTCCCATAAAGGACCTCAGTAACCCAAATCAATCAGAGATAGCTGGAGAAAGCTTAATCCGGGATCTAATGGAGTCTGCAGCCGATCTCCAGGCCTGCACAGTCCTCTCTCCAGCGCCATGGACCTGAGCAGTAGACAATTCCAAATAGATGATATCTAGAAAAGC
This sequence comes from Acipenser oxyrinchus oxyrinchus, assembly GCA_030684275.1. Classification (NCBI taxonomy): domain Eukaryota; kingdom Metazoa; phylum Chordata; class Actinopteri; order Acipenseriformes; family Acipenseridae; genus Acipenser; species Acipenser oxyrinchus. The sequence goes on from CM060264.1 coordinate 28,290,006, forward strand.
GAGGGTCCATTGACGGTAGAGGAGGGAATTTGGAGGTTGCCAGCGAAGCGCAATCATTTTAGCTGCTGTGACACCAGCCAGCCAGATCCGTTTCTGCTGTAATGGTAGGCCAAGGGTAGAGTCATCATTCAATAATAATACCTTAGCAGAGCAAGGGGAGAGAGAGCTGCAGAGACCCGATTCCCAGAACACAGCAACGTCCGGACACTCCCAGACCATATGCATAAAGGAGCCAATGGTATCCAGGGGACAAAGCGCACATGCACGGCTAGGGATAAGTTTCATTTGGTAACGTTTGCGAGGAGTTAAATAAGACCTATGAAGATAGTTAAAATTAATCATCTGATGATTTGGATTCTAAAAGCTGAATGGCAGTCCTTCTGTAGGGTGCCCAAAACAATCTGCTGGCCGGGAAAAGGTGGAGTTTTATGGTTCCCTCTTTTTTTAAAGTGAGATTTTGCTTTTGTGTATTTCTTTGCTGCTTCTCTCAAGAGGCAAGAACCCACACCTAGCATAACAGCTGAAAACAAATAACCCAATGTTACCCTTTTTATTTACACTTCATACCTAATATGTGGACAGGTACTGTAAAGCTTTTTTTTTTTTTTTTTTTTTAAGAAAACAAACTGGCTAAAAACAGAGGGCTTAATACGAATGTCCTGTTAGCATTTAAATGTGTTTTCTGGGTTAAAAAGATGGTCTGACATGCAGATACAGTGCTGTAGCTGGAATAAACCATGCTGAGATATTGATGAAGCGGAGTGGGAAGGGGTTAAGTCTAATCCTTTTTCTCCAGATGACGATGCAGCCCATTGAAATAGGGATACCCAATCTGAGTGGTGCGTTAAGCTGGCGGGGGAGGGGGGGAGACTTCCTTGTCCTGACTTTCACTCCTACAGGCTCCACTGCCTCAGAGCGTCTTTCAGGAGTTTGTTTGATTTGGCTGAGGGCTTAGCATTTCTCTTCAGTTCAGTGCAGTGCACCCAAAAAAAGTACACCGAGTAGCAAAACTTACTGGAAGCCCAGGAGAATGTAGCATGTTTCTTTGAATGGATCACATGGCTGATGAATTGGACTTGTCAGAGGGCAGGTGGATTTATAAACTCTTTCGGTCCAGCGGTTGGTCCTGTGTTGGCAGGTGCTTTGTTTGTCACTCCTGAGAAAGATGAGCATGATGCTTTGGCGTTGGGAACAGAACAACGTCACCATGAAACTGGTAAATATTCAACATTTTTTCTTGGGCCGAGAGATGAACACTTAGGCAAAGTGTGCTACTGTGTTTCTGGATACTGTTGAAGCATTCTGAGAATGAAAACTGAACTTTTCATGCGATTGTTATCTCTGTTTTTCCTCAAGTGTTTTTATCTGATGGGAAAGTTGCTTTGTTTAAGTTTCAGGCCAGCAGTCTGTGTGAAGAAAGAAGGGATTAAGTGAAATGGATGCTGAATGTGTGTGTTTGTGTGGTGTTTGGGTCAGAGGACTTTCAGCTGATTGGATGTTAGACTTTTTTAAATGAGTGCAAATTGGCGGGGTGGGGGTTGTTTTGAATTCCTTCTCTGTGCAGTAGTTTTATATTGACAGCAAATGTATTGGTTTGTGGTATGATTCTAGTCAGGTTTGTTTCATTTTGAGTTTTATGTTACGCAGCGTTAGTTTTGATAGCATGTCCTGCGATACGGACAATCAATGTTTCCAGCGGGAAGGGAAACTAAATGTTTATCATTTTCAATGAAAAGCATGCATACACTGACTTGATAGGTGTGTAGGTGGGTGGGTGTGTGTGTGTGGGGGGGGTACTATTGGTTTTAAACAACAGTATGCACCTCAAAAGTTCACTGAATCATGTACAGTAGCTTATAATTACAGTATTTTGAGTTTTTCACTTGGGTAATTCATTCCTGTACGGTGCACAGTAAGTTAAAACTGTTGTGTGTTTGTCCTGCTTTTGTATGCTGCCCCTGCACAGTATTCTGCATTGGTTCAAGTTGGAGCAGAACATGTTGTATTATGTGTCCCAATAGCTTTGAACAGCAAGGCGGAAACGCCTAGCTGCTCACATCACTGACCCTTTCCTCTCGTGTCATTCAGAGATTGCTGTATATCGTGGAGGGGGATCAGAAACCAGTTACTCACAAAGAATGCAGATAACTGTACTGAACTCCCAGCTGCTTAATGATGCTGCTGCAGCTGATGAATTGTTTTCTTGATCTCAAATAGCTTCCTTGCTCGTGGGTGACTGGTTGAGGATAATAATTTGAACTTCCTGTGAGTCATGTGCATTAGAATAGTCATCTTTTAACCAGTCAAATCGCAGGCAAGAATGGTATAATTAAGGAATTTCCTATCCTTGTTAAAAGTAGATCAGAAAAGCAGACGTTTTTAAAGCCATACTTGCTGGCTAAGAAGTTTATAATATGAAAATGCCATCTGTCTATAATTGTAGTCTATAGTAGCATGCCACATTTTGGTGACCTATTTTGTTATTTTATTTGGGAGGAGATATATTCTAAGGCCAGGAAATACACTTTTAGTCCTCTCTTTTTGAATACATCTTTCAAAAATTCTTGTATATATAAAAAATATCCTTTCTGCCCCAAAATTACAGTATAAGCCCTCTTCACAGTGCAGACAACAGAAGAAGAATTTAGAGGATGTCCTTTCATGGTTCACACTGACATTGCCTTTCCCATTAGCAGAACATGGCTAACATTTTTATCTTAAGACACACATCACCACATATTGGGGAGTATAACTGCTGAAGATATGGACAGCAACAGCTGCGAGCAGACAGCATCAGGAATTGTGAACCCCCCCTCTTAAAGATATGAAGTGGTTCTTGGTAAACTAAGCCCATTTCTTTGTCTGCTTCAGTATGCACATTGCACCAGGTACTTGCTTAGTGCTGGGTTGGCTGTGGAGATTATAGAAAATAGGTGAACAGTTTGGCTGCTGCTAATGTGACGTATAGAAGCTTGTTTTTTGGATGTATTTGTTTCTCTCACCTAATAGAGTGAAGGAATAGCAGGGAGGCTTTGTACACCACTATATTTATAATCTGGTCATTATAAGTAATGCTATGGTGTGCAGTACTGTAAAGATACAGTTCCCATCTGTTCTTCTGTTTTGGTTTGAGCAGTTGTTGGGGGAGGAAAACAGTGTTTTAGCCATCTACATGAAGCCAAACGAAAAAACTTTACATGTATTTTACATTTTTAGACTTTTGTTGTCTGATTCTCAGTCTATATTACAAGTTTTATCAGTGATGTAAACCTGTACATCTAAAACTGTTCACACACACACACACACTATGAAAGAAAAACAAAAAAAACTGTCAGTTTAATCGAGGTGTAAATGAATAATATAAAGTACTGCTTTGTATCAAGTGTTAACAGGTAGTCCCAAGAATACTACAGCAACAGGGCGAATTTGAAGTTTAAATTAAATAGCTTCATAGAAGCTTTGTCTTTTGTGACAAGCGAATTAAATTTGATTAATTAATTGAATTTAATGAAGACTGACGTTTGTTCAATAAGTCCCATTGTGGTGAAATGATCCCTGGTGAATTGATAAATTAGAAAGTAACTACGTCCCAGGGTGGGTGGGCAATAAGCTATATATGTTTCTTCCAGTAGGATTCAAATCCTCTGCAAACAGACGTAATGTATAGAGATAGAATTATCCGCATAAACTAATTGCAGGGATATTACTGGGTTATGGAAGACAGCTGTCTTATCGGGTTAGAAAGGAAGAACACTAATGGTCTGTAACCCTCTGGAGTGTGAGGCTGGGTATTCTGCTGTTAACCAGGGGTTGGTGTGGGGTTTGACAGCCTGACCAATGCTACAGCAATATCGGATTCTCCTAATCTGATTTTTTGGCTTGTTTGTTTTTTGAGTCTGGTATCTGAGAGCAGCTGGGGTCATAGTAAGAAGATCTTGCTAGCGCTGTTATACCAGCAGGTGTTGGGGTTACCATTGGAAAAGCCAGTTTATTTTGTACAAAAATTGCATTAATGAACATACAATAATTCCATAAACCATGACATTTAATTGTTCCTTTAAAATTGAGTTACAAATGTTTGTCTTTTTTTAAATGCCAGGGTGTGTCCCAATTTTAATTATTTAAATGGTAGCTGAGTATTTGTACCCACCACCCTTTAGAGGATCTGATTAGGCCCCTTGAATCTGCTTAAGCCAGCTCGATCTTTTATATCAACCAAACACTGACTTGTGCTTAAGGCTACCTCCTATACGACATGCTTTGAGTTACAGGGCATGTACAGTACTAGCTAATTTCAGTACTTTTTCAAATGTGTTCGTTTCGCTATTTGTTTGTATCTAATCTTGGTGCGAAATGGTAGCTGTCATGCAGTACTATACATGGCTACCCAACTGTTGTAAATGGGATAGCATTAAATCAGTTTGGGATGTCTTACAGTATTGCCTTCCTCATTGTTGTACAGTATGGTCTTTGTACTAAAATTTCTATAGTCAGGATTGCGGTAATCTTAGATTTGTGTTCTGTGGGTTTTTGCTGATTTGTAATATAAAGTGATGCTTTGAAATGATGTTGCTTTGATCCGCTATACAAAACCAGAGACATGTCATGAGAAGGTACTTTACCTGAGGCTAAGGAGACTTGTAGTACAGATGAGTACAGGTGAGACAAAAAAAACATCAAAACATGACTAAAATATGTGCTGCTTGCTTGCGGTAAAGAGTCACATTTTGTAACAACTTCTCGATGGAAGCTTTGTCTAATTTTTACTGTGATTTCTTGTCTGTTCTATTCTCATGAATACTTTCTTTTTGTAATATGTGATAGAGATTCATATAGAAGAAAATAAATCACAGCTACTTGTTGTTATATATATATATATATATATATATATATATATATATATATATATATATATATATATATATATATATATATATATATATATATATATATATGTAGTAGTCGATTGTTTAGGTGGGGGATAAATAAACCTATAGGACTTGCATATTGATTTTTCAGCAGACCTTCTGTTTCTCATTTTTGTTCTTGCCCGAACCATGACCCTTGTCCTACAGTATAGATTGTGAATTGCGTTGGAGGTGTAATGAGTGCAGAGCAGTGATTTATTTCTGTGATGAGGAGTGGTTACATGTACAGGGAAGGGGTTGCTAAAGGTGAAGTGTACAGGAGGTCATAGTGAGGTCCTCTCTCTGAAAGCTGAGCCCGTGACCCCTTCGTTGTCATTGATTTCAAAGCATGTTTCGAGCTTCAGTTTGCCAGTTCTAGAACCACTGTTTTTGTAAAACAATTTTAACTTTTTATATACGTTTTGAAAGGTTGCCAAGCTATTTTTTGGGTGAACATGTGTTTTTTCCTCTTGGCAAAAGAATGACTCCAGGTGGTATTATTTTGAACCATGTACGAGTGTAAAAAGGTGGTGGTGGTGGTGGAACTATTTTTTTCGGAAACCATTGTAAAGCTTGTTCCAAGCTATTGTCAAGCTCTGTCCTTAAACATTTAAGTCAAGCCTCAAACACGGTGCTTTAAGATATCATTATTTCATATATCTGTTGCCAGGGGTTTTATATTGTGGTGAATGATACACAAAACATCTTGCACACAAGATTCATATCTTGGACCACTGCGCATTCCCCCCCTAAAGGACAGACATATCGGAAAAGGTTTGAAGCATTAGTAAAATAAACAGCAGGGTAAACGACCATATGGAATCTAGTTGGGGGGGAAAAACCACAAAATGAACTACATTATGGTATGCCAATAGAAATAATGCTGCACATCAGTTTTGTGCTGTGACTACATTTTTTTCCTTTGAAATAAATGGGCTACATTTCTATTTTATCGCAGGCTAAAAGTTCATAGTACTGTTCTTTTTAGCCCGTGGCTCCTGATTTGATTAGATGACACAAGATTTATTGTTGATTTGCTGTACTGACTTTTTGTAATGTCAGCTGTTCAACTATTAGGTCTCAGAGAAATGTTTACAAAGCTACAGTACAAACACTTGAAATAGAGCATTCACAGTTCAAAATTGTGACTGGCTTCTAACTAATAGCCATTTTGATGTATCTTGTTGTTGCTAGCCAGTGTCAAGCTTTTTTATATTTATTTATTAACTTAAACTCTGAGCATTAATAGCACTATTCAGCCAGTGTTTTGCCTGTCGCTCTGTATTATACACTACAGTATAGTACATAGTAGTTTGTGAACAGTCAAGGATGGCTGAAAGAAGGTGTGCAGTTGCTAGAATTATTTTTTTAATTTGAATGTTTTCTGAATTAAATGCCTAGTGTTCTGATCATCTGTATTTCACTTATTAATCCAGGAACTGAGATGTATTACCTAGAAAAGCAAGCTTCTAAAGTTCTCCTGTTCTAATATAATTAGTGGAGTGTTGTGCTGTAAGGTGCCAGGTATCCACAGGTCACTTCCTCAACAACTGTCTTGCAGTAATTGATTACACCCTGACCCTTGTCTCTTTTTATATTAAACAGTGCATGACACCTCATATTGGACTATAACAATTCAGGAATATCTATGCATTAATTATCCATTGGGCATCTGTAGAACTCCTGTGGTGTGGAAAATTTATACCATACTATCCCTTAACAGATGTCAGGTACTGGATGTTAATTCAAGACTTTGAAGAGCAAGCAAGTTTCTTTATTCAATTGCTTTTGTTCAGTGCCAAAGCCGGGGAGACACCCATGGTAAACTTGACAATTGACTTAGAACCGAATTGTAGCGAATACTACATTTTCTGTCATATACTGTATACCGGCTTGGTACTAGGTTCAGTATTTCTACTGGTGTTCTTGCAGTGACAGCCTATGTAGTGTATGGTGGCAAGTCTAAAAAGCTGTGAGGTTTTTAAAGGAGGAAGTTCAAAACTTCACATTTTGTCTCTTTTTAAAAGTTTGTAAAGAGACTTTCCACACTTCTTTATTCAACAAGGCCCCTATTACAGTCACTAATTGATTGTTTTATTTTGGTGCTGTTAGTCCACCACAGCAGAAACACTGCATATATTTTGAATAGTGAACAAGCAGTTCACTTTTCATTGACCCCACACACTGTATGTACTGCCTGCACACTGTGCTTGAAAGCTACATTGTTTCTTCTGCTGCATCTTCTCATTTATATACGCAACTGACAGTATATCCCTTCTATAGAAACGTATGTTTACAAAGAGCTTTCCTTGCTTTTGAAAGCAATCCGCATCAAGGGTTAATGTATTTTGGTGGGATGGGGATGTGAAAGCTGGAGGCATTGAGAAGGTAAGTGAGACTGTATACAGCATAACAATTGAATTTAGAGAAACATCAGTTGGATAAAGTGAAGCAGAAATGTGGGGGCCATATGGCTAACCACAGGATTATTAGATTAGATCGAAGGCTTCTGTTGAAATTAATTCAACACTTCATTCAGTGTTATGAAGGGAATTGTCATGTGACCCTGTTGATAGGATGCAGCTGTACTGTAGTTTGGTTTGGAGTATTGGCCATAGAAGGGGTGTAAAAGCTACAATACATATTATATACCATAATGATTGTAAAGAGTTTGCAAGTGTGTTAAATAAATAGTCCACCATCTACAGATGGTTTTTGGTCACTTCAGGATGGGGATAAGCCAAGGCAAATACTGTCCCTTACCTTGCTTTAGTAACTTGGGATCAATAATTTATAGGAGCGAGTTAGATTGCATAGAACACAATGCCCTGTCTTGTTTGTTTTTTGTGCTTGGTCAATTATCTAATCAGTTATATTTGAAGATGGTTCTCTAATCATTAACTTGATATAGTATCTTCTGTCATTTCCTTCTCACACCTTTATTCAAGAATGGATCCCATGTTAACATATTCATTTATGGAAGGACAGGCCTTGGGTAAACACACAGTCTTTGTCTTCTGGCAAATATTAAAGATCAGTGTCCTTTTAAGAAAGTGTTCAAGATTTCCTGCTTTGAGAAATGTACTTTATTTAAAACGTAACCTAAGATTTTAATATTGTACATACAAATTATACTTGTAATCACATTATCTAAATATATATTTTTTTTAAATCTACAGCTGTCCAACTTGAATCTTGTTCATTCTTTACTGGAATATATATATATATATATATATATATATATATATATATATATATATATATATATATATATATATATATATATATATATATATATATATTATTTTTTTGTGTGTTTGGTTGTGTTTTGTGTGCCATGTGATTTAATGTGTCTGCAGTAATCAACCAAATTGCATAATAAATACAGTGTGACCTTGTAAGGGACAGTATTTATATATATATATATATATATATATATATTATAATATATTATAATATATTATTTTTTTTGTGTGTTTGGTTGTGTTTTGTGTGCCATGTGATTTAATGTGTCTGCAGTAATCAACCAAATTGCATAATAAATACAGTGTGACCTTGTTTAGTTTAGAACACCGGAGATCAGGGAGGGAGGAGAAGAACACAGGGAGGAGAAGGTGCTTCATTCCAGGGGTTTGACAGGACATGTAATTGCTGGGCTGTGCAAGCTGAGTTTCCTTGGGGTTTTACGGTCATTGCTGTACAGGGAAGTCATTGAAGAGCTCAAGAACGGTCTGCCCGCATGGTTAGTTTTGCAGTCTGGACCGACGCGTATACATGCCATAGCAAACAGAAATGAAGAGCAGTACTACAGTAGCTTCTTCAGGACTTGGTAGGCAAGCCTTGTGTGCAGGGTTATAGAAACATGCATGCTTTTCATGTGGGGTTTGTGTGTGTGTGTGGTGTTGTGTGTGTGTTATTTTTCTTTCTTTGTAAAACCCACAAGTGTATTGTTCTGTACTGTATTATAGAAACCTGGTTATAAAAATCTAATTATAAAATAGTTTTGGGGCTCTGTAATTGTTCTTAATGAACAGTGTTAAAGTATTTTTTATGACGGCTTCAGAAACTGCTGACTTGCCTACTGTTAGAACACAACATAAATAGAATTCTGCCCTTTGTGTATTAGGCTAGTGGCAGTCTATTTTATTTCCCTAGTGTTTTAAGTGGTTATCAAACCCATCAAATGTGAACTTAATCTTTATTTACCAGGTGTTGAGTTTAACAAGGCAATAAACTCTAAGAATAGATTAATCCTGTTTACGTTTGTCTATGCCTGAACTTTTGTGTACCTTGAAGGGGAGTGGAGAGTTAGCACGATAGTTTCAGGAGATAGGGGGGCTGAGTCAGGGTGGGCTCACTAGTAGACATTGCTGGGAGTAATAAGATGTCATTCCTAGTGTGCAAAGAATTTGGGGAGGGCTGAGAGAGCATGGCTAAATTTAACTGCGAAGTCCCCACGTTCCAGTGTAAATCACCACTGTCTGCTGCACACACACACACCCCCCCCCTTTGTGTGAGAACCAGCACTTCGGATGCACTTCTCAGGGGTTAAGGATGGCAGTAAACATGGGTCTTAGGGTTCCATTGCGGGGGAACAGTGCTTTCTCTGGTGAGCACTATAAAACGGTAAGGAGATTTCTTATTAATTAACTATCTCTTGTGATACAGTACAGTTGCAGGAGGTACATTATAGGTTTTAGTAATGAAATAGGCATGTAGTTGCATCTTTTTGAGATTCAGTATCTTAATACAGACATACAGTAACTAAAGCCCATCATGTGTTTGATTTGTTCTTTTAGGCAAGGCTTGAGTAACGCTGTATTTTTTTTTTTTATTATTATTTTTTTTTTTTATGTACATTTATTTTTAAATGGCTTTATGGGCTACTTGTCTGTCCTCTGTTTTTTTAAAAAAAAAATTTTATACTGTAGTTACAGTTCATATTGCACTGAAATGGTCTAGGAGCCAAACCCAGGGGGAAAGGATTTGAATGTTTTTCTATATTTTTCTGTGAGTACACAGGAGGCATTCCTGGGTACTTCTAACAGTTGCTATCGCAACGTGTTCTAAAATAAGATTGTACTGCAGCTTTGAACTGCAGTAGAATATACTGTAGTACTGTACAGAATGCTTGTGAAAGTTGAAATCCTTTAACTAACCCCATGATGTTTAATGTGAACCAAGCATTGGTGAGCTACTGTATTATAAAAGTCCAGACATGCTGTGCCGTGCTTTTTTAGTTACCATTGCTGCTTAGCTACAGAGTAAATTCCTTGAGTGTAGGCTTAAATATTTGTTGTTAAAGCTGTTAATGTATTCATTTGGGGTGTGCCATGAAGTTATCACAAACAAACATACACTTAGTGCAGTATTACATATACTGTACAGCTATAGCAAAGGTTTAGCATCACCCTATATAATTAACTAATTTTGCTTCATAGTCGAATGACACCTGCTGAATAATGTTGACGTTAACATATTTAATTATATCCCGCTTTTGTAGTTTTCCATATACTAAACCTGACAATTTAAAAATGTGACATTTCGAAATAGAACATGAAATCCTACACTACTATTCTGGCTTCCGGTAGACTTATGCAATATAATTTTAAAGTTTCTTTGATTTACATGATGTTTAAATAAAATATCAAAATTATGTTCAGGTCATGCTTTTTTTTCCATTATAGCTCAATCCTAAAATTCTAGGTAACGTATGTGTGCACTGCTGCAGAAAACTACTTGCATAAGAAATCTTTAGAACCTGTTGTCACTATTGTTCATCTGTTACTAAAATATAAGGACTGTTGCAAATTTCAGTAGATGAACCAAGGGGGGCACCCTAAAGCATGCTCAAGAATAGGAACGTATTGTAATATTCACAACATGTAGCGAGTCCTTTTAGAAAGTAGGATTAAAATGTGGACATTGAGACAAATCCAGTAAGAGCAAAACCAACTTTATTTTGAATTTACCAGAAGTATGAGGCATTGACTGTGATTGAACAGGCATGCAAGGTTAATGATTAATACATCACACAGAATAGAAAAAGCATTGTACTGTTTTCTAAGGCAATGGCAAAAGCATGTTATGTGGTTAGAAATGAAAGGCTATTGAAATGCATTCAGTTTGTAGTAATTGTTAACGCAGCCCGCTTGCTCGACTGACTGCTCATGTGCTGATGATTCATGCTGTTTTCACATTTGATCACTGGAGCAGGGGGGTGGTATTGATTTAGAAGGTGATTCACGTCTTCTTGACAGCTGAATGACAAATCTTATGTTCCAGAAAGATGACCCCCGTTGTAACTTATTCATTTCTGTTGCTTTACTGTATTTACCTGAAAGGAGAACAGATTTGAATTTTCCAATGTATTGGCCGAGATTTGGCTGCCAGATTACATCTGTGGTCAATAAATATGTTTTTGTATTGTGAATGTTCACAGTAAACTTTTTATTTTTGTGTTTCCCCATATTGGTGTACTGTGTGTTGTGGGGATGTACAGTATATCTTGTTAAGTACCTTTTAATGTTGAAGTATGTATGGATCTATTAACAAATATAGTTGTGCTTACTTTATGTAAGAAAATTAACGATTAACCTGAATGTCAGTAACTGTATAGTAAACTCACAGCTTACAAACATGTGAATTTCATTGCTATCAGCTTCTTATCCCTTTTGATTTTTAAATCCCCAACAACTACAGCCTGATGGGCAAGCAGCATATTGAAGGAAATGTCATGATTTATGTGGTGGTAAACAATGTAGGGTACAGTTCAAAGTCATGCCCGGTTTTTAAAAAGAATTTAGCGTATATATTCTTCCAGTAGCTGATGACTGTACAATAGTTTTTAAGCAAATGTGTTGCACAGTAAGCAAGACTACACGGTACAATTCAATGGTTCTCCTGACCAGGGCATCCAACTGTCTGTAATGTTGTGTAACCATTTCAAGATTCACTACAAACATCAATGTACTTGAAAGTAAGGCTGGTTTATGTTTGATGTTTAAAAAAAAAAAAAAAAAAGACGTGCACCTGTTGTTTATAGTCATTAAAGCAATGAATCATTCCTGTGAGTAATACAGTAAGTTTTCGTGGTTGACTTGTACCACAAATTACACGCTTGCCTGCCAAGGGATGTATTTTGCTGCAGTTCAGTGATCTTGGAAGAATGTGTTCAAAATAGTATACAGTAGATTTTAAAAGTGATACCAATAATAGAAACCCCTACTGGACATCACTGGAGCATTGTAGATGTTCAATGGAAGTTGACCTTCTTAGAATTTTAACAAACAGTTGAATGACACATTTTTAATTAGTGGAGCACAATCTACCAACACAATACTTGCTGACAACAGCAATGACGAAGATAAAAAAAAAACCAACTCCTTTGGGAGTAGGTCTAGTTTTTTTTTAATGCTTCCACTTGGCTCATGGGTCTTGTTTGAAACTCATGGACATATGTTTACAAATTCATATTTAAATGCACGCGAGGGTGAACTGCTTATAAATGTTTTTTTTTAATATATATATATGGGAACCACTAAAAGCTTCAAAGGTCTTATGACAGATGTGCTGTAGAGCAATAATGATTTCAATATTGTATGTATATAATGTAAGCTATAGTACATTTTCAGCAGAGTTTCACAAGGCATTAATATTCTTCATGCACCCCCGGTAAAAATAAATGTGATGTTCACACTTCAGATAAACTTTGCTGGCATACAGAAACAGCAGAGCAGTTTTAGTTAACAATACTGTATAATCTCCTCATAAATTCTTTAGTAGTGGCGTTTTTTCGTGTTTGCATACAGGCCCCTGATAATGAGATGCTGATATGATGGCAAAGCCGCTGAACACCCAATTATAAACAAAGGTATTCACATTATTCAGACGCTTGTCTGATGCTCCATTCAGGCTCTTTAGGCCTGTGAAGGGTCTGTCTGTCTTAAACTCTGATGTCAGACTCCTTGTTTTGTAAGAAGCACCATCGGAGCCTGAATACAGGACTTGTACACAATGCCTTGGATTTGAATCCCATGCCAACATGCTAGTTCCAGCTGAGGAGAAGCAAGCTTGCTTTTATACATTTTCTCTCTGAAAAGCCCATCATTGTTTCATAGTAAAACTTACACTTTTAAATGGTATAGCTTGTTACTGTACTGCAGCTCTTTCTTTGTCAGACGAGGACTAACGTTTTTTTCTTTCTTTGTTCTACAGATTTACACTGATTGGGCCAACCACTATCTGGCAAAGTCAGGCCACAAGCGGCTCATTAAGGACTTGCAGCAAGATGTCACAGATGGGGTGCTGTTGGCGGAGATCATACAGGTTGTAGGTAAGTGAGTGGACTTTTTTAAAATACTTTTTAAAATTAAGTTTTAGTTAATACAGCACTATAACATACATCAGCTACCAAAGGTCATAGATTTTCATTTACTGTATGTTAAATCACTTGCATTTTTTTTTCAACAGCGTGATAATTGTTATGCACGGAAAGTGTTATTTAGTATTTTGATGCAAGCAAGCTGGCTGCTTTTTTGTAAGCAATTTAAAATGACATTGGACTTTTTGAATTCTCAAAACTCCTTGTATATTTTTTCTACATTGGTATTGTATATACTTAATAGATGCACAGCATGCAAAAATCAACACGAGACATGTTCCTGACCTACTGTACTGTACTGATTTCTAACCACAAAACTAACAAACACCTAGACACAGATGTTAAATACTGCATTCAGTTTAAAAAATGTGGTGGTCTATTAAACCACATCAAAAAATTGGATCTAGATCAAGGCCAGACCAGACATTCTATCACGTCCCACCCCCAGACAGCAACAATGCACAGAAATAAGGTGAATGTTGGTGTTGATTTCAGAGAAAACATGTTTAGACCCCCAACAGCTGACTACACTTGCTTGGGACGCCTCATGTGGCTTCCATCTGTGTTTTCACTGCTTTTTTACAGGAGACGTCATGAAATATTATACCACCCAATTTACCCTGAAGCCCAACTGCTACAGTACTGAAGCCAGCAGGGGTAGTATGGGCAGGGAATGCTCTGGTTAGAACCAGGGAGGGAAAATGTTTCCTTATTAACAATGTATTGATTGATGAGGTGACCATATGGCCATAGCTCATTTAGTTTTTTTCAATTAAGCTTGGTATAGTATTGAGTTACCTTTTTGTATGTGACATTCAACATATGTAAAACCAAAGCACTTTTTACACTTTTCCTGAATTGCTAACCTAACGGGACCTCAGTCAAGGTTAGTTACGGTACTGGGTTAGGTGATAGTGACAGGCCTGTGACGATAAAATTTGTTCCCCACACTGCGCCTCAGCACTGTCCTGGAGGGACCGCTTGCACTCTCAGGGGGCAGGTTAGTTCAGTTTGTATGCCTCTCATGCTTCTTTGAGTGATAGCCAGCAAATGTGTTCGTGTGTGTGTGTGTGTGTGTGTGTGTGTGTGTGTGTGTGGAGTAGGAAGTGTTTTGAGATCACATGAACTCACTTCGTAGACTTCCCTAGTAAAAAAAAACGCTTTAACACGCAACACAATAAAAACATCTGTAAAAAATAAATATGAAATAATATTAAAAGCTTCGGTTTAAAAAAAAAAAAAAAAAAAAAGTTTTTAAAGTCCCAGCTTCCCTCACCAAAAATGGGCAAATCATTCCATGATTTCAGAGCTTTATAACAAAAAGCCCTTCCTCCCATTTTCATTCTATTAACCTTGGGAATAACCAACACCCCCCCATTCTGTGATCTAAGATTGTGATTTAGACATGTACGGGGTCAGCAGTTCCTGGAAATAACTAGGCGCTAGGCCTGTAATAAAGCTTACTACTTTAAAAACACGGTAACTGTAGTAGGAGCTGTCACCTGTTTGTATTGTCTCGTCTCCCCCCTACACATGTCCTGTGCAGTTGGTCAGCTGCAGTTCCAAGGGGGTCTTCGTAGGCCACCTTCCTTGAATGCAGACAGCACGTGCCAGCAGGCAATATGAGAAAGCAAATGTATCCACTGTATCCGAAATGATTTTGGCAGCAGCAGACATTACACCACATTGGTAGCTTGCCTTGTGGATGTCTCCATTCAGGCAGTGTGGCATCATTACAAATGATCAGACCGCAGGGATATTAGTTTTATACTCTAGGTGTCGGAATCAATTTTATTTTACCTGACCATGCAGCACCAGTGAAGTGCGTAAGTTGCTGTCCTACCACTTGAAGAGGTGCTGTCGGCACAGTTGTCTGCTTTTAGTACGGGACCTTGTTTCAGCTGCTGTGGGCTGGGCAGGGACAGCCCATGACAATATCCCAACACGTTTTGTGTTGGGTCTCAGGGTTTCTCACGTTTGCTTGGATAACATTCATGTATGTAGGGCACTGGTTTCTTCAGGCTTGTGTAGCAACAGGTCTTTCACTTCAGTTTTTGGAATAGCTGAGAGAGGTACTGTCGCTGAAGACATTTGTAAAGAAAAGTTGTCTTATTTTCTTTTCCCTTTCCAGCAAATGAGAAGATTGAAGATATCAATGGCTGTCCAAAGAGTCGGTCTCAGATGGTGAGTGGGGTTCCGCTTTTCATTCATATCACGCTTTTCCGTTTTCATGTTTTGTGGGGAAAAAAAAGAAGTGTAATTTAGTTTATCAAGATTTCATTAGAATTTAAGAAAGGGGTTGCACTGTATTCATTTGAGACATTTGCATCTATTCTGTAAAAAAAAAAAAAAAAAAGTGACCCTGTTGTGTGACATTTTCAAAAACCAAATCTAATTTTAATAAATAAGCTAGATGCAAGATATTTGCAATGCCGCACTATAACATGCAAATGAACTAAAACTGCTCAGGGGTTAGAGAAAGGGCAAGACACTGACAGTATAAAAATAGCATTTGTTAATATGTGTGTGTGTGTATATGTGTGTGTGTGTGTGTGTGTGTATATATATATATGTATATATATATATATATATATATATATATATATATATATATATATATATATATATATACACACACATATATACACACACACACACATATATATATATATATGTGTGTGTGTATATATATATATATATATATATGTATATATATATATATATATATATATATATATATATATATATATATATATATATATATATATATATATATATATATTAGCCGTGTTCTTTTCTATTGTTAGATTGAACATGTTTTGAAAATGTAAAAGCAGTTTTAGTTTTGTCTTTAGATGTGTTTATGAAGACTGACACACCAAGGCATAGATCACTACTGTAACTTAATAATCAATGATCACTACTGTAACTTAATAATCAATGCATCTTCCACATAATAGTGCGTTAAGCATAAGTTATCCCAGGATTCTGAAACCTTCTAAATGAAGCATTGCTCAGAGAAATCTCCTTTCTAGTGGTCAGACAATAAACTGCTTAATGGCGAGTTAAATACAGTTTGAGACACATTGCTGTAATAGTTTTCAGGGACAGCAGATAAGTGTATCCAAGCCTTCATGCTATTCATTTATTCCGCTCAAGTAAAGCAGCATGCCATTTTAATTGCAAGTATTAATTAGCAAGAAACCATTACAGGCCAATTATGTCAAGTCTTTCCAGTGTGTTTATTAAAAGGCTGCCTCTGTCCTTTTGATATTCCAGTCAGTAATTACAATATTTGAAATCGTGTGGCTAAACAAAACGCTCTGTTTCCATTTGGAGGTCATTTAGCAAGTCAGAGCACCCATTTACTAACAGCTCTGGCAGTTTAATATCCAGCTGTGTAAGTAGCATTTTAAGGTTCACTGAGAAATACACGAAGGGGGAAAAAAAGGAAGCAGGAATGATGACCAAGCAGCTGCAAAATGGCTATTATGCAAATTTTTGGTATTCGACTCAAAACACACCAGATACATTTTAATCGACACAATCAAGCTGTAAAATTGCTGGGTATGTTGAAAACTTAATTGTAGCTGTTTACCTCAGCCCTGTAAAATAAACGACTTGAACTTTGAAAAATGGTCAGCAGTAAATATTACAGATACCCTAAAAATTGCACTAAGAAATACAGTCACACTTCAGTCATTTCTATTTGTAAATACTATTCATAAATCTGTTGTTGGCCTATGGGCAACTGGAGAAGCATTAGAATAATAATCTTAATCAAGGCCAATGTTAAATACTGTAAACATTACCTGCTGAGTCCAAAGACTTTCTGCCTTTTAAAATAATTGTACAAATAAAATGGTTTATCCCAGTACTTCTGTATACAATATTCAAGCACGATACACCTATAATGCACTCCTCTGAGAATGTATTATAGATGTGCGTTTTTATAGAGTAGGTCTGTTTATAATAGTATGTGTGTGGTATATCTAGAAAAACATAAATCTGGAGAAGTGTTATTATTATTTGTTTGTTTAGCAGACGCCTTTATCCAAGGCGACTTACAGAGACTAGGGTGTGTGAACTATGCATCAGCTGCAGAGTCACTTACAATTACGTCTCACCCGAAAGACGGAGCACAAGGAGGTTAAGTGACTTGCTCAGGGTCACACAATGAGTCAGTGGCTGAGGTGGGATTTGAACCGGGGACCTCCTGGTTACTTTTCTTTAACCACTGGAACACACAGTGTTATGCTTTATTATGGCAACCACCTGTACAGCAAGCTTAAGTCGATTTGAAAAGAGCAATTAGTCTTGTGCTGATCGGGTGTAATAAAAGTGATTTGACATTTTAATTTGATTACTGATGCATCTTTTGTAAACTCTGATAGATGCAAGTAATAAAAAACAAATCCCAGTTCTGCATTACATTGACCACATGCAGTCTACACATACTGCAGTATGTCAAGTGCTTTTTAGTCCTACATCAAGATCTCCTTTACAGGAGGAAGGTAGTTTTTACTTTTGCATCCAACTTCAGATGTTTACTCTATGTATTCTTTAAGATAATGGATTTATAAATACTGTAAGGCAGTACCAACTGCCTTACAATATTTGTATTAAGAGAACTCAACATTTTACACATAGAGGCTGTTTTTACAACTGTATGCTTTTCTGTTCAAGGTTCCTGCTGTCATTTGAATGAAAACTTTATAGATACCTGGGAGAAAACAACCATTGACATTTACATGTTTAAACCGTGACAGACAGTACCAAGTGCTAAAACACACAGGAAAACATGCCCTATTAGCATTAAGCTACTGTTGGCGTGTAACCTGGCTTTGCAATCACATCACTATTGTTTGGGACTTCAAAGTGATCACAAAGGTCCTAATACCTATTGCAGGGTGTAAGAGATGTTCTCAGAGAGGACAAGCTGTTTGGTTGTAGCCATCTTCTCTCTCTCTCTCTAAGCAGTACAGCAATCACATGTTTTAGTAAACCTAAATGTCCCGTCAGGTCAAAATCTTCTTTTACATCGACCTCGGAGAGCAAGGAACCATCTGTTTTTGCAAATAAATACTTTAAAACAGGATCCGTACTTACAAGAGATTGGCTGATGATCAGGCATTTCATTACTGTGCTGGACAATAGTGTGAAAACAGCACGGTGTGTCCAACAGTGCATCTTGAGAAGGAAGGATGAGGTAGGAAACTTTTGCAAGAGGGCTCAGCTTAAACTTCTGTGCTCGGCAGTAAAATTCAAACTTTTGAAACCGAAATTCACCTTCAGTGAAATTTCACTAGGCACAATATTGTATTCAGCTAAGGAGTAAAGGACTGAAAGCCTTAACGGGCAGTTTGATTGCTTGTACATCGTGTGCCGCCTGGAACAACACATAAGGAAAGAGCTGGTCATTTTGAAAAGGGCAGGAATGAATTGTAATCATGTGACCAGCACTGGGGTGTGGGGGTGGGGGAAATACCTGCCCAGCCATGTTTCAAACTTTACTCCCTTTTATGTGCCTGTTTCTTTATTTATTAAAATACACAGCAATATGCTTTTCAAACAGAAACACCTGGTGCTGTAGGAGGATTGGTGTGCATTATGCAAGTCACTGCTGATGTAGATACAGTGCAAGCACAGGTGTAGCCCAGTCTTGGCGTTAGTAAAGGACCTCATGCCGTAATTGTGCACAGTGCACAGTGTTTATTCTGCTTGGATATTGAACCCTGGTTGTTGTTGGTTATTCCCTGTTGTGGAGCTGGCTTATTTAGAAAGAATGTCTTCGCTGAATTAAAGCTATTGTATGATTTGGTAAGTACAGTACCTGGAGCAAAAGAAAGATTCCTGATTCCTGAAGCTTTGTTATATACACATGATGTTTTTTTCATTCAGTCAGGGTTGATACAGAAGTAGCTGAATGAGGTATGTTTAGTTGTGTTTCCATGAGTAGCTCTAATTGAGAATTGTTTTATACGTTTCATTTTGTGTTTTTTTGCATACTGTAGCTTATGGTTATATATATTATGATCAAATACAATAATCAGAGGTCACCGTGTCTAGCAGCAAATAATATTAAGCACATTGTATGATGGCATAACTTCTAACGTCTCATTTCTGTTCCTAGTAATGTCATTTATTTATAATACAGCACATTGCTGTGCAGTTGACTTTGCAAGTTTGCACCTTAACCTTTCTGCTGTGGTGAGATGCACATATATAATCTGATTTGAAGCTTGCAACACCCTGTGCCACTTTCCTTTGAGTGATGTACTGTGACAGCACACTTTCTCTATTGACATTCAGTGACAGTAACTTATTATTTTGAGCAGCAGTGCTTTCAAATGACACCCTGTAATGCCGGATTCCTTCACAAGCACAGCACATGTAATGTTGTTTCATATTGAATTTTCCAGTTCTCATCACGAAAGAATAGTCTTGGTAACCTCTGCAAATATGTTTACGTAGCTTACGTGTATCATAACGTAATACTGTTCCTAGTTACTGTCTGGGTCATTGCAAATCAAAAAAGATAAGAATAGTGCAAAATATTCAAGCAAGAAACGAACATTGCTGTAAATACAGTAACAAGAACTGGTCAACTCCTTTAAGTAGGATGATTGTTTAATACACATAGTAACTTATGTTTGGGTCAAAGAGGGATTCCTGGTGAGCATGCTTCTTGTTGCAGCTGTAAACATCTGATCTAGCAGTCAAAGCAAATGTGAAAGAGCTGGGATCTTGAACTTCATATGCATCTGTTTTTTCTGTATCAAATGCAAATGCTGCATTAAAAGTATTACTAAACAAATACATCTTGCATATCTCTTTTATTGGATCGATATTTTGATTAAAATTCATAAAGGATTATTCAGACAGTTGACTAAGTGACAATGAACTATGTTTTAAAAATACAGTACTGTATAATTATTTCCTTTGATAACACTATGCTGGGACAGATTGGTTAAAAAAATGAATGTGTTTTTCATTAAATGGTTAGGACCAGAAACACTTTAGTTATTTCTGGAAGGCAAGGAATTCTGAGTGGAGCATGCTAGAGATGCCAGGAAATGTTTGGTGTTCCTTTTCCTGTGAACTCAGCAAGCATGTTGAATAAACAGCTGCCAGCAACTAAAATATGGGGGTCTCTTGCAACTTGTCTCTGTAGCATTCTTGGTCACCCTACTTTTATATTGTTACTACAGTGCTCCCTCGCTTTAAGGTTCTCGGATATAACGCTCCTACAGCATGTCCCCCAATTCCCTATACTAGTGATTCATGCAATATTTCTACAGTAAAAATACAGTACCGGTGTTCAAACTGTAAACAACTTCTGTTTCTGTCTTTCCCTTTTGATACAGTATCTGAACTGAAGATAATGCTCATATTGTGTGTACCTCGAGACCCGCGTTATAGTGAGGGAGCACTGTATAGCAAGATACACACTTGACTAGAAGTACAATGGAAAGCATGAAAAAGAGAATCTGCATCTGTGAAGTAATCCACAGATGGCAGTTTGACATTACACCTGTATCAAATATACACAACTTTGGAATTGGCTGGCTTTCAGTTAGAAAACAAGCAACTAGGTGGAGTAGCTGCTGTGGTTTTGTTTGGTGTGGTTTCTTTTGATATAAAATATTTCAAAAGCATTGAAAATGACTTCTAAGTTGAAACGTCTGTCACTTTCAATTAATATTTCTAAATCTAAATGATGTGTTTATCCTTGTGTCTTCTAAAGACCGTTGTGAGCCACTCTAGTGCTACTACAGTTCAACTCAAATTTGGTTCTTTTGTGTGAAAACTGAACCTGAAGTCTCGCTGTTTACAAAAGGATGAAGTCATACAAGTAAATACAGTATACGTAATTGTATTACTATCTACAGTGACTCACCCACGTGTTTCTCTGCCAACCTAGTGTTCGGTCCCTATTTATGATTGACCCTATTCTGATAAGACTCCTACTCCTGTATATTTAGAAGCAGTTTTATTGTTTACATATAGACTGAACTGTGCCCCGCCATTCCTTTGCTAAGCTCCATTTGACTAGCAACATAAAAGATGTAGCAGCTGGGTCATGAACCTAGTGTAACCTAGCAACTACCAGCATGTAAATAGAAACCTTGATAAAAAGATGTCTATCCCTTGTTGTTGTTGTTGTTGTTGTTGTTGTTGTTGTTGTTGTTGTTGTTGTTGTTGTTGTTGTTGTTGTTGTTGTTGTGTTTTTTTTGTCTTTTTCTCACGTGCAGGTATCTTCGAAACAAATAAAGCCTGAATTGTAAATATAAAAAAATAGCACCTGTCTGATAAACAAATAATTATTTATGAATAAAGTATGATCTTATTGTATTGTGTAAGAAACTAAAAAATACATTTATTATCCCCCTGGATACCTTTTCCACATGCTATGAAACTTGGTACATCATAGAACAAGCTGTCAGAATCCAGGGATACATATAGAGAGGCTTTTAGTATATTTCTCATTTTGTTTTTGCAGATTGAAAATATTGACGCCTGCCTGAGTTTCCTGGCAGCCAAAGGTGTTAACATCCAGGGTCTGTCTGCAGAAGGTAAGTCAGCCAGCTCGGTAATTGAACTTGTATTTCGTGCCTTTTGTTTTATTCTTAAAAGTAAATGAGTTCTCCGCGTAACTGTGCCCATACAAATCCTTTAATAGCAGAGTCTAATCTAGTTGGACCTTCCCAGCTGTAGATGCGGTGGGATAAGTTGGTGATAAGTTTTCAGCCTTGTCTATTTACTTAACAAAAGCAGACATAATGTGGTCTTCGTAGCAAAGCACAATAGCAAACCTTTTAGCATCTTGGCACGTAGGTGTGCCAGGATTTAATGAATCCTAGTGTTTTCATCATGGGGTTGTTGCAGTCATAATTCTAGGAAGCCACTAGGAAAACTTAAGTACCGGTAGGCTAATATTTAGAATTTTGTATAATACTACTCTATACACTGTAATCCTTTAATCCACAAACAGTGTTTTTCAGTCTTAACTGTTTATTAGTTGTTCACTATAAGCAGATGTCTTCATTAAAAAGAAGTCCTGCCACTACTAAACAAAATGTGTGATTTAACTTTTGTTTTCAGAAATCAGAAATGGAAACCTGAAGGCCATTTTGGGGCTTTTCTTCAGCCTGTCTCGCTACAAGCAGCAGCAGCAGCAGGCACAGGCAGCACAGAAACAGCCATCACACCAACAGCAGCAGCTGCACCACCACCACCAGATCCAAACTGGGCACCCTCAACACGGGCAAGCTGCCCACCACCCCCACCACCAGCCCCCACCACCAGCCCCCAGCGCAGTGCCAGCCTCATCCACAAGCAACGCTGCAGCAGCAAAAAGCACAAGCAGAAATGCAGTCAAGGTTAGGGGACTTTCTATACTACCTTCCTAACGGTATCTATCCATCTACTTATTGCAAAAGCCTCTGAGCACAGAAGAACTGTGCATGTTGAATCAAACTGTATCTGTGTGTCACTGCAGTAAGAATTGTGGTTTTACGTCGATTTTTACAGGTATACAGGTTGTGTACTAAATGGTCCATATTTTGGTGGATGTAAAGATTCGTATTGTATTTATTTATACTGTACCCCCAGAGCAAGGTCATGTGTCTCTTTTATAGGGCTGTAGAAGTGTGGTGCATGCACAGATTGATTTAAACCACACGGAAAAACTATTTTACTTCTACTGAGCTCTGAAAATGACAAAGACTTCTCATTAAAACGCTTTGTGTAGGAACTTACTAACAGTTTTGTTTTAGTATTTTTCAATCTTTATTATTGATTTTTGTTTTGTTTTATAGTTATGACTTAGCTCAGAAGTGTGAAATGTATTACATCCTAATGGTGGTAACATGGTAACTGTTCATTCTGTCTGCCACTTACATTCCATACTGTTGCTTCGCTGTTTTCTATACATTTCTGCACTGGTGTGCTTTAGGAGATCAAGGGGAATATCCCTGTCAACTCTAATTTTCATAAACTTTTGTCTCTAACATTTTCCTTTTTTTTATTCATTCTCTCTCTCTCTCTCTCTCTCTCTCTCTCTCTCTCTCTCTCTCTTTTTTTATCGTACAGTATACCATCCAAGGATTCATCTCAAAGTAAACTGCTCAGGTTTACCCTTGGTCCGAAAAAATCATCTAGGTCAGCTGTCTTGCTTGCGTCTTCTGTCACTGCATGCTTGGGGCCAACGTCTTTGTTCTTGCTCATGAATTCCAGCTGCTTGGAAAGCACTTTCCGTTCTCCTGTGCGAGTCACCTGCCCATGTTTTAGATTGTATTACACTTGGCTCCTGCAGTGTTTTGATGTTTTGATGTGTGCATGGATATCCTTTTCATTTTAAGATGCATTGCCTACTTTTGGTGTTGTGAAGTGTAGCTGTGGTGTCGATTTATAAGGAAACCTTAAGATGTAATCATGCCTTGTCGTTCTGTATATTCCGCTAAATTGTTGTTGAGAACTTTCACTGTAACATAACACATTTTTGTAACAGGGCCTTCAGTGCTCTGAAGAAATATGATAAGGGAATACCACCACCTGATGTCAAGATGCATCAACTGCAGATAGTACATCCATTTTCATGTATCGTCTTTACATTCTTAATTTTAAATGACAAAACATTATACATACTGCAGAAAGCTATAGTAGTTCTAGTCTATATGATCACAAGGTAAGCTCATTTGCCCAGGCTTGCATTTATATGGATAATATTTTGTCCCTAGTTCTGAACCCACAAGTGCATTATGGCCTTGTTTTTAAAGTGCGTTGTCTGGTTTTTACAGCAGTCAACCATGGATATTGTGCAGCATCAATGTAAGGCTTTTTTTTTTCTTTAAAAAAATTTAGTAGTCGGCAATTATTTATTATTTTCTTCCAATTTAGAATAGCCAATTATTATTGAAGCTCGGCTCACCGCTACCACCCCTGTGCTGACTCGGGAGCAGCGAAGATGAACACACGCTGTCCTCCGAAGCGTGTGCCGTCAGTCGACCGCTTCTTTTTACACTGTAGACTCGCCATGCAGCCGCCTGGGAGCTACAGCGTCGGAGGACAAAGCAGCTCCGGGCAGGCAAGCCCGCAGGCACCCGGCCAGACTACAGGGGTTGCTGGTGCGCGGTGAGCCAAGGACACCTTGGCTGACGTAAACCCCCCCACCCGGGTATTAAAATACCATAATCCGCTTATGTGGTTGTTAAGACTTGATATTCCTGAGCTGGAATTTGCAATTCAGAAAACCTGTGTTCAGGCTTGGAATACATCAGTATTGACATTCACTTCTGACAGGAACTTGGATTAGATAGCATGGGAGAGCTAAGAGCATTGAACTGTGGTAGAAATGTCAGGCTTATCATCTGATTTAATCAAACTGCTGCTTTAGTTTGATGCTGTCATGGTCAACACTGTATTTGGGATTGGTCTTCTGATATTTTCAATCACATTAACAGGCATTAACAGCAATCGGAGATGATTTGCAGAGTTCTCAAAACTGAGTGATAGTTGTACTACTTTTATGGAGCACACCCTGAAAACAGCAACATGCCTTACAGTACATTGTCCTCGCTAGTTTTACCTTAATGAAAGGCTCCTCTTGCGTTTTTTTGGTCTCATTTTCTTTGTTTGCTGCAGGCTTCCAGGCCCCTCCACGAGGATGTCAGCTGCGGGCAGCGAGACCAAGACCCGTGGATCTGTCAGTGCCAACAACCGACGCAGCCAGAGCTTCAACAACTGTGACAAATCCAAGCCAGCACACCTGCCTCCAGCAAGCAGCCAAGAGAAAGGTGGGTCCCAGCTGTGGCATTAAACTGCACAGTAACAGACTACTGTGCAAATTTAATCTTGGAAATTGGTTTTTAAAAAAATGCCTAAGTAAGAAGAAAGCCTGTTGAACCATAGTGAACTCATGCTTAATTGAAATGGCCGGTTTTTTTTTTTGATCAGCAGAGAATAATTTAGTGACAGCCTCTCATTTTTATTCTAGCTTTTACAATGACTTAATATGCAGTCTCCATGTAATTGCTTTGTAATTAAGTACTCCAATTTAAAGAGCTCCAAGTTCATTCTTACTCCTGTGCTCATTTTAATGTTGCAGTAAAAATAAATATTGACAGATTGAGGTTCAAGATCGCGTAGAACAGTACCTTAAACATGTGTATTGGCATTTTAAAGGCTAGCTCGATGGTAATTTTATCTTTTCTGAGACAGTGTCTGCATAAACGGGTACAGCCCATTTTTTTTCTAAAATAAACAGCAAAGATATTTGCATTCTTTATTTAAAATGCAAACTGTAACGGCAGACACCTCGCTATGTACAAGGAGTTTAGATTGCTGCTAGATTTATCAGTCAGTGTGGCACCTGTGAAACATGGCTTTTCATTTTGTTGTTTTAAAGATCAGTTTGTGTAGGAGGGCCAGCAGTAAATGAATCATGGACCCAGATGAGATGTCTCCAATATGTGTTGAATTTGGACTGTGACCAGAATAGATTAGTACTCATCAACCTTCTTGATGCAGTTATGTTAATGCACATGTTTTATTCTGTGGAAATTTGTGGCACACCAACCTGATAAAGGGTTTGCTTTAGGATCACGTACCGGGATTAATGCTTTATTGACAGGTTGTTTTTTGTTTTGTTTTTAAATGTATTATTTTGGTGTATTTTCAACCCGCAAAATAAAAGAATAATGTTTCATGGCTCATGGAGGAATGCTGGGAGGAAGGCCGTGCTTAACAGATGCAGTTGGTGTTTATGATTTATTCACAATGACTGCTATTTCAGAACATTAATAGACTTTACCACAGGGGTTACAAATGACCTCGTTTCTGAGAATGTGACTAGGCAGACAGACCTCATAGGTTATACACTTGATATACAGAATGAAGCCCATCCATTGTATTCTTTCACGGTAAAGACCTCTGGACATTGTGCTTATGTTAAGGTAAGGTATAGTGGATTTAGGGCATGTTGGAAGTAGTAGGTTTGCACACAGTATAAAATACAAACATGGATCGTAAAATACTGTTGGACCTGCTTGACCTGTTTCAATATAATTGAAATTATGTTTTAGTTACACTATATCCTTTTGTCTGATGTATATACTTTCTAAAGGCATGGTTAAAGCTCTTAAATACTCTACTGTTTATCAGTATTGATTTGATATTTAACTTAGTTCTTAGTGAGAGCAACCAGGTATTGCTGTATTTAGTAGGACCTGATTGCCAGGTTTTAGTTTTAGGTTATTCAATTTTTCCACCTTCCAAAGTAGTTTGATTTATGGAAGTTATATGTTGATAGTAGAGAGTACAGAAAAGTCACTTTATTAAAGAACAACTCTTTTCATCATGCACAGTGGCTTGTACAGTATATTGGAGCAATAATATATGCTAAATAAAATATAATAAATCTCTCATCAGGAGTGTCTATTCTTCACATCAGTAAAGGGCAACAGTTGTAAGAGGTAGAAGTATTTTAACAAACAGATACATTTTTTTTCTCAAGTTTGATTCTCAGTAGAAAAATATGTATTTAACAAGTGAATCTATATACTGGTAATTATAACATATTATCTATAACAATAAAGGTGTTGTATTGATTCCTCTTGCTTACAGAAAAGCACAAGATGGGTTTATGTGATTTTTTTTTTAGTTCTATATTTCAGTATCTTTTATATAACAATATTATGATTTTCTTTGGTAAGCTTCAACTGTACTTCATGTAAGAGAATAGTATATCCAAGACATTTGGTAAATCCAAGATGGCCGCCTAGTAGTTTTTGAAATTTTATAGAGCAAACAATTAAAAAAAAAAGTCTAATAAACCCACATGGTACAACCAAAGTTAAATATTAGTTCCAGTGTTGATTTGTGTTGTGTCAGAGCACTGCGTGTCAAAGTTCACTGCTCCCAACAATCACAAAGAGAACCAAACACAGCTCTGTGGGACTAAGCAAACTCATGAGGAGACCTTGAATGCAAAAAATCAATCCTCTTCTTATCACTGTGTTAGTGTTGGATGACACCATTTCTCATTCCCGTCGTGAGAACAAACACGGCTGCAAAAAATGTTTTGCCAGTGTTTGTAACATGGTTTATTTTTAAAATGGATTTTTAAATGAATGGAACAGATCAATTTACACTCCCTACCTCTGTACAAACTATATTAATTAATGTACAAGCATTTAGGTTATTAGATTTTTTTTCTTCACCTTCCAAACTACTCTGACTTTTATGATAGTTGTTGATTTATATAAATATCACTATAATATAGCATGCTATTGTCCACTCTCCATCAAGAATGTGCTGGTAAGACAAGTTACTCTCTGACTCGCTGGTGGAGCTGAAAGCCAGTGTTCACCTTGAGCGTTCCTTTACCAGCCAGTAGGAAAACGGATATCAATGGGGCAGAAGATGCAGATTTCCCTACCTCTCTGGGGAAAAGCCCCTTTCTATTACAACTGAGCCGGGTGGCTTCTCTCCTGTTCCCTTTTGAGAATGCAAGCTTCATGCATCTGTTTCGTAGTTTTGAATTTCAAAATGCATTCCATCAAAACACCTGAAGTCCTGGAATGTGTACTGTCGTTCGGATTTTTAAATAGGGGAGTTCCCAGCTTTGCAGTGTAACAAGGGTTATTTATACTGCTAATGACACACTATCTGGATCACTTCTATCCGCCCTTCATGGTAAACAGTACCACAGGGAGGTTGGTTACATTGGCTTATTCTGGAACCTTCCCAATTGTTAAGCTTAACTTCGTATGGTCTGATTTGTACACTGCCTCACTCGGTAAGAAGCAAAAACGACTCAGGAATATACTTCAAAGTTATGAGCACCCCTCGGGACATATCTAGATCACTGTTGCAATCTACTTGTAAAGTCTGCCGTTTGGTTAATCAGCGTTAAATAAGCGACAAATTCATACACACTATACGATTAGCATAATTAGAGCATTTGTCAGGCTCAGGAAGGCAATTCCCTTTTCTTCTGGGGGGTATATTTTACAGAGATGAATCTACTGTAATGGTTTGCAGCTTTCTAGCACCTGCCCACAGTTATGGGGCTTGAACATTACAAAGAGATTCATTAAGCATTTAGTCAATAGAGGGGAAAATAGTATTTAGTGGAAAAAAGATTCAACTTTTGCCATAGGCGTCGTCTTGGATCACCCAGGCTCAAAAATATATAGTACACAGCAGTTGTAAGTTAGTAATAGGAAAGAGGTTTGTGTTTTTAATACATTTTTTTGAAAATGATGCAAAATGTTCGTCTTTTTAAATGATGTTTAGTATTGCTTGCTCCTTGAATATTTTTTGCCTGAACCTTGTGTCTAGCAGCAAAATGTGATCTTTAACTAAGCAGGCTTATCAATCTACACACACTTTACCTTGCAGGTTGGAATTTAGTTCTGCTCATATGAAATTAGAATAATCAATCCTGATATATTTCTAATGGTATCTTATTAGGCTGCTGGTGTTTGGTTTGAATACAAAAGCTTCAAACAGCCCTGTTAGTGTGTTTTACATTCATTATTTAACATTATGGGTACATTTGCTGCCAGGGGTTAAAAAAACAAAAGTATATTCTTTTATTTGTTTATTTTTAAGCCTGCATTTATTTTGCGCCACAGTGAACCCTGGTTTAATTGTGATTGAAATTGATGGTGGAAGATCGATGAGCCCTTCACCAGTTCACATCATCACACTGATTGATTCAGCCTCACTGGAGCTATGTGTGCACTAAGTGGGTGGAGAGTCTGCAAACAGAGGCCGCTCAAATGAAATTAGGGTGTTTATTTTGATTGTTTAAACCCAGCCTCTGAGAGGGGATTTCTTTGCTTCCATTATTTCCTCAGTAGCCTTACAATTTGTCAAGCATTCACTTTTTTTTTATTTGCTACTTATTCAGTATTTAATTTGTTTTTCTACATTCAAAGGATTTGTTTGGATACTTGCTCATAAAAAGGTTAGTAAAGATGTGCTAAACAAACAGACACATACTGTACTGTAGGTTGTGTCATTATCATGGTTTTGTGAATGGTTTTAATTTGACGATGTATGGGTCAGGTCTGAATGTTAGGGCTAGTGATAATTTGGTTATTACTGATATGTAAATGTAAAGAATGTTACTTTTTCTTTCTTTTTTGTTCGGTACAGTACCATGCCTGGTGATGTATTTTTGTGATGGCTGTTCTTTGGTTGTGTGAAAGTATTTCTTGCTGTCTTAAAACATTATTTCTGCTCCTATTTTTTCTACTCCTAGAGCTATCACTGCATACATCTATAACGATCTGTGACTCTAGGCATGAAACTCCTTTTTATTTATGCATTCCTTATATAACTGACTTTTCTTATTGACAAGTTCCCACAGCGGGAGTTGGAATCACTTTGACTGCTCATCCTGCTACTGTCCTGAATGTAGGCTTCAGTGCCTATGAAAGAGTAAACTGTCACCTTCCAGGCTCTTCTCATTGAGTAGTGTAAGCTGGGCTTAACTGAAAACCCTTATCTACAGCTATTGCCCAAAATTTTGCATTACAATGAATTTTAGGATTGAGATATTTAATGAAAAACTGCATGAAAATAATTTAGATATTTTGTTTTACATCATGTAATCAGAAGCCATAACAGTAGTACAGTATTTAGATTTTGAAATGTCACATTTTTCAATTTTCAGTTTTTCGTTACATATATGGGAAAACTGCAAAGCGGTGTGTAATTCAATATGTTAACGTAACATTATTCAGCAGGTTTCGATTTGACTTTATGAAGCAACATGAGTTATTTCTATAGGGTGATGCAACACTTTTGGCCAAAGCTGTACTGTACTGTATAGCTGGAGTATATGTACTATAGGCTCATGTTTTATAGAAGGGTCTCATAAACATCTATCTCCTACATGCAAGTAGTCTTCCAGAACGCTGTGAAATATACTCTAGGCATATCTAATGGATAGCAGATTTGTTCAAAGGAAAGACAAAAAAGAAAAGGTCTCAGTTAAATATTTAGAATGTGTATTGCTGGCCAGGAATTTTAGGTTTGTACTGAGACAGGCTAAATGCGTAGTAATGTGTGTATAATTTCATACTTCAGTTTTATATATGCTGATAATGATTTGACATTCTGAAGAATGGGAAAAGGGTTTGTGTTTGTTATCTCAGGCTATAGCTATGGAAAGAGGTGATTTTAATGGATTCGATGGTAATTGTCTGCAGTCCTTTAATCAGGAATGTTTAATTTCCTCAAAATAAACACCAGCTTCTTTTTCTTTTATAAGCTAGGTATTCTAAAATTAAGTACAGCTATCCTTTAGCTTGTGAATAGAAGGCCCTTTAGTTTTTACAAGCAGATATTGAATTGCATGAGGACAGGGTTCTAGTTGTTTTATTTGTGTTTATTCATGTGGAGTAACTTTTTTAAGTTTTACATTGATGTTGAACAAGTGGATATGGTCTAACTCCCTTATAACTGCACAATGCCTGAGATGTGCTTTCTGTGTGGAAGGATTTCTACAATGTTTTTTTGAAAATGTATTTTTTGTAAATACGTTTGCAAACCTTTCATTGCGGTTTAGTAAAAGTGTTTGAAATCTTGCATAATGAAAATAAACCGTACAGCTCTCCTAAAGCTTTTTTCGAACTGCGCAAGTTGAAAATGAACAAAAGCATTTCACATACAGGTATTGCGCTTTTTTTTTTTTTCTCTGATAGTTTTAAAATGTCATTTTAGGTTTTGATTTCTTTTAACTCTTTACATAATGTAATTTCAGTTTTAGAAAATGAAAATCCACTTTCAGTAGATGAAATGTTTTCATAACAATTTGAATCACTTTTCCTGTGACCCAGTATTATTAAGTCAAACATATCGGGGAGCCAGTGATTACAGGTTTCACAGCCGGATATCCCAGTAATTTGACTGATCCCTTGGTAATATTAGGAAAGTTGTAGCTGCCTACAGGGCTTGCCTGTCATTTCCAATTCAAGTCAAGGGACTTTCCTACAAAAATGGTTCATATCCTGTGTACCAGTGGCGATAAAGAAAAGCACTGATCTGTGGAAAAGGGGACCAAGTAGCTAGATGTAAACCATGTGTGTTTTGTGTTTTTTTTGCTTTACCTGCCTCTTCCAGTTTACAACTTGTCAATTTGACATGATTGTGGAAAACCAAAAATCTGTGCACATGTAAAAACAAAACGAAAGAAATCATTCTAAATACGTGCTATGCTGCCTAATATATCAATCTATTTTTTATGTTTTTATAGAGGAATGGGTCACTGTTCCTAAATTCAACATACAGTAAATGCCACTTTTTTTTTACCTGAAAAAACGACAATTTCAATATCACAGTCTGCTTTATGAAATGGCCTTGCATTTATAGTGAAGAGGATGTTTCCCACAACTCTGGAAGGCAAAGTCAGTTTGCTTTAAATTGCTTGGCCACACTGATAATTGTACTCTGTCTTTCAAGGCCAGTATTTATATAGGAAATTGTTTGCAAATTGACCTACTTGTTGATGGCATGATTAATCTGACCAAATTGTGTTCTAATTGCTGTATTTGGCCAGAAATGTTAATGCCAGGAAGTTGGAGTAAATTGAATTTCTGTTCTAATTACGGCACATATCCTGCTGAAGAACACAAACTGCTTTAAAGTTATTATTTATTTATTTATTTATTTATTTATTTATTTATTAGCAGGCGCATTACCCAGGGCGACTTAGTTATATACAAACAATACATATCAAGAATTACAGTACAATTAAAAGAAACATCTTGGGCTTTCACTGTATATTGAATGAGTTAAAAATTTAATTAATTCAGAATGCTGAAAAATGGAAAGGAATAGGAATTAGTTATGTAAATGATTTTGGAATTAACTTGTGTAGCCAGTAGCTCCAGTGAAATTGAGCATTTTTCACACTCTTATTAAAATGTGATTTATTTAATATGTTGAGCAATTTGAACAAGACATTTTGCCTTGAAAACAATTATCCATTTTTCTAGAAGGACAATTAGACTTTTAAGAAGGTAATACTGGTAATTTGTTTACAGAAGATGCATCATTCATTTTTGTTTGTTTGTTTGAAGATATCTGCTCAAAGTTTCTGATATGGTACAGTAGATTTTTTTTAATGCATCACTACATAACATAACATACAGTTCTAGAACATGCTGTATAATTCTCCCAGTTCTCTTGTGATGTGTGGGTTATATAGAAGATATCGTAAGTGAGATCTTCAGGCTGTGCTGGTATGAACTACCAGGAGCAATGTTGGTAATTGTTTGCAGTCCTGTATTCAGAAATGTTTAATTTCCTCAAAATAAACACCAGCTTTTCTTTTTCTTTTATAAACTGGGTATTCTATAATTAAATACAGCTATCATTTAGCTTGTGAATAGAAGGCCTTTAGTTTTTACAAGCAGATATTGAATTGCAGGAGAACAGGTTTCTAGTTGTTTTGTGGAGTAACTTTTAAGTTTTTCAATGAATTAGAACAAGTTGATACTGTGTAATTCACTTATAACTACACAATGCCTGAGATGTGCTTTCTGTGTGTAACAGGGTTCCAGTTTTTTTTTTTTTAAATTTGCTTTCACAAGCTAAAGGATACTCCTTTCAAATTAAATACTCCTTTAAATTCCTTGTATCCAACAGCAGGAAAAATGTGTGGTTTTGTCAGAAGCGTTAAATAAATGCCAGTGATCTTGTTTCTGTGTTTTACTGAAACTCTGCTTATCCGTTCAGCTTGTATTTTAAATGAAAGACTCGCTAGAAACATCCTTCACAGGACTCAGCAATCCGGAATCCTTCTGATGGAATGTTGTTTAATGAAAATAATTTGAGATTGACAGGCAGGGTTAGAAGAGGGTAGTGTGTGTTTGCTTTATGGGTTTTGGATGAGGGAAGAAAAAAACAAACTTTGCATGCACTTTGGAAAAGTGGAAAAATACTTGGCTGGTCCCAGAAAACTTTACCTTCATTGGTATTGAGAGGAAGATACACATATTGACAGTTCGGTGGAGCCTGGCTAGGATCAAGTTACTGGAGATAATGGCTCAATGCCAACACTGCCTGTGTAAGGTGAAACAGTTCCTAACCGTCTCTGTGATTTACTGAGCCAGACTCACAGCTTGGCTGTCTCTGAAGATATATGTAAACTCTTCTGCAGTTTATTTTTGAATTCAAAAACGTGGTTGTGCATAGTTTACTGTTACTGTACTGGTGGCTGGCTGTTAAAAGCCATTACATTTTTAAACAGCTGCCTTTTATTAGGTCAATTTAAGATGAGGAAAGTTATGAAGAGATAGTGTGTATTTTGAAGCAAACATATTGAGAAGTACCTGCAAAAGGAAATGGCCTACAAAAGGGAAAAGAGAGAGGTACAGTCGGTTGTGTAAATATAGCTTAACACATTCTTTATTTAAAACGGTGACTTCTGAAATGTGTTTGGTGAGAATAGACATGAGAGCTGTAATGTTATCGTTTATTTCAAAGCTATTTAAACAGTGTGGCCAATGGTCGTAAATAACAAACATTATTTTTTTTCTGCAAATATGTTTTTGTTTTTGCAAATAGACTTGTACTTATTGGTTTTACAGAAACTAGATAAGGTCACAACCTACACTATGGCACAATGAAATAATGTCAGCAGTGAGTGTTCATTGGGAGACATCTGAAGAGCTGCTTTCCTTTTATGGGTAGATGTTATAGCCACCTTCTTTATGCTTGTTTTCATTGTCCTTCCAGAGCCAGCAGACGGCACTGCCACACAGCAACCAGGAATGAATGAAAATATACAGTCTTCAGCTCCCATTAGCAACAGCAGTAGCACCAGCACCATCAGCAGCAGCAGCACCACGACCTCATCAGCAATTCCTCAGCCCAACTCTGCCAACAAACCCTGGCGCAGCAAATCCCTCAGTGCAAAGCACACCGCCACATCTTCCATGTTGTCTGTGAAGCAGCCCAGCCAGGAGGCACCTCCAAAACCCCCTGTGGATGCTGCCAAGACAACTCCTAATGGACAAAAATCGATGCTGGAGAAGTTAAAGCTGTTTAACACTAAAGGGGGTTCCAAGACGGCAGGGGCACCCCTGGAAAGCTCTGTGTCTCGGGATGTCGGCAGCGAGAAAGCAGAGGTCCCTTCTAATGCCGAAGAGCCTGAAGATACAGAACCTGCAAGCCGGGGAGTCAATGGCACTGGAGCAGCCGCCAACAGCCCCAAAATTGCACTGAAAGGGATCGCCCAGAGGACTTTCAGCAGAGCGCTGACCACCAAGAAGAGCTCCCTGAAAAGTGCTGAGAAGGAGAAGGAGAAGCAGAAAGAAAAGGACAAGGCAAAGGAGATCTCAAAAAGGGTGTCTGTGACGGAGAAACCGCAGACCAAGGAGGAGCCCAAAGAGGAACCGGCAGGCACAGCCATGTCAGAACCCAAAAAGACCTCCAAGATTGCTAGCTTTATTCCCAAAGGGGGGAAGCTCAGCTGTGCGAAAAAAGAGACCTCTGCTCCAGCACACAGTGGCATACCAAAACCAGGAGCCAAGACTGCTACAGGGAAATCAGCGGGGGCTCCCTCATCCTCCTCCTCTGGGAAAGAAGGGGAGAGGCCCCGCAGTGCAAAGCTTGGCCCTGGTCTTTTGCTGCACAAGGGCCAACTGGACAGCAGGCACTCCAGTTCCTCCTCCAGCCTGGCCTCTTCCGAGGGGAAAGCTATTGGAGGGACTCCTCATCAAGCCAACGGTGGTGCTCAGGCCGGCACTTCCTGCAACACCCAGACGACAGGAAGTAACACTATCAGCGTTCAGCTACCTCAACCTCAGCAGCAATACAACCATCCCAACACTGCCACAGTGGCCCCCTTCATGTACAGGTAGGCACTTCTGCAGAATGGAATCACTTTCAGGTCTTGGGGAAGTTTTAGATCACAGGTTAAAATGTGTGCCAGATTCAGAACTTGGTTTGGTCTTAATTAGATATGCTATGTGGGGCTTTTGTTTTTCTAATTCTTAATTTGGGGGTAATCTGCCAATGTGAAAAATGTAAAAAAAAAAAAAAATTGCATTATGATTATGCACATTCCGATTCCTTGAACTTTCTTGGCGTGTTATCAGACTCCTGAAGTTGTTCACCACTTAGCATGTTTTCTTCATTTATTCCCAGGGCTACATAAAATGTTTTGAGGCTATGTCTGGTCACAAAATATTAATCTACTTTCCTGTCAAAAGACATCAAAATACAAACTTAAATAAATGATCACCATACAATTTTTACAAGAAGTAGCAACATCTTTAAAGTAAGTTAATCACAGGACTTACATTTCAACACACGCATTTAATGTTAGATAGTGCCAAATAAACAAATATGATTATTTAATCTTCCCTAGTAAATTTCTAAAGAGGTGCACAGGGCGTGTAAGAGGTGAAGGAATGTCTTTTAGTTGTATCCTTGCACAAAACACCTGCTTATTGTATTTGCTCAATAAACTGCCACTGAGCTTTACGAATTTGACACAAATAGTTAGAATTCTTCCTTTCCTTCTTCTTAGATAAAAGTTAAAATGAATCAAAATAACACTGGCTTCCTTATTTTTATCTTGAAGAAGGTGTACAGCAGTGTATTACAGTGTCTGTTAGATTTATATGGCTGAGTGAATTTTTATGTTTCCAGGACATCGCCTGACACGGGACTAATGAATTATGTAAAATCAGTCAGCCTCTGTATTTGGTAGGAAGCATGCCACATGCGTTGGTGATAGCTGGTTCATCCTACAGTGAAGAAACACTTTTACTTTGTTTTTTTAGGTCACAGACGGACATTGAAGGGAATATGAACACAGACTGTGGATCTGGAGGAGGGAATGTGGATCCTGTGGCCTACAATAAAGTGGGCCAGCCTGGTGCTGAAGACCTCTCAGGTAGGCAGTGTGCTACAGTGTGCTAGCAGAGGGTGTTTGGTTCAGTTTTGTAAGAACAGCTTGCCAGCATCCTTCATTTAAAATGATTGTTGATACTCACTTGTTGATGAGTGTTTAATGGCAGCCGTACATGTAGATATTGCCTATGCAAAAACTGTCAGCATAGCCGTGCCTGGATCAGAAAAATCCTGTAACGGTATGCATATTCACAAAGAAATTACTCTGCGCACACAGCTCTTGGTTTGCATTCCAGAACTGTGCCTTTGTATCCAGATTCATATTAAATCTCTATTAAGAAGCAGGATAATGGTTGTAACTGGCAGGCAGCATTTCCACTGAGGCTATTCACAAAAGCTGTGTTTGATGTGAGCCACCTGGAAAAGTGGTACTGATGCATGTTTGTATGTTAATGTACTGTATGTATGAGCAGAAAAACATCCAGCGAAGCCGAGGAATGTCAGAAGCAGCACTTGGGAATGGTACATAACTCTGTGTATTATTCCACCACAGTGAACCTGAAGTGGTATTACAGAAACCAAGGAAACAGTGGGATGCAGTAAAATATTTGATTTTATTTTAAAGGCAAAAGCTGGTAACTAAATAAGATTTTAATTTGAATACCTTATATTCACTTTAACTGAGTTACCAATATGCAATTCTCCAGTGAGAAGCTGCAGTGTAGACTTTTGCTGACAAAGTGCTCTATTTGTGTTGCTGTGTATTATCACTACAGAGGTGGAGAGCTTAGTTAAACAGTGAGGTAAGTTTAGATTAAAAAAAAAAAAGATCAATTAATGAAAGTTATTTAAGTGACATTATACTCCAAGGACATGATTTACATAGCTTTTAGAAAGAAAAAACAGAGGAAGGGTTAAGGAATGTCTTTGCAGTCTAGTTTCTATATATTTAACAGTGGCCGAGCTGATTGGTATTTGACTCAATTTTAATCATTCAGATGAAAGTTGTCTGAATAGGTGTGTTTGTGGACCTGAGCTCCAGTGCAGCTTCCAATGCCATGGTAGTCTAGGAATAAAATCTAAATGGGCTGGAAGAAAGAGCAAAAGCTGCATGTAAAAAGAGGTGAGGGGGTACAAAGACTGCTGATAGAGTTGCTAATGGGTTCTTAAACAAGCTGGGCTCTGTATGGCTAGCCCAACAAGCCATTTTGCTGTCTATCAAAGCTGTTTGACACATACTCCAAGTGAGAGAAAAACATTCTCTCAGGGACACATAGTTCTTCATGCATCCCAGGTGCTGCTGTGCCTGCTATGTTTTCTTTTTGCTAGTCATGTTTTATATAACATCCACAGACCTTACTGTGGTATAAAGGTTAAAAAAAAAAGTACTTTGAAATTCAAAGATGAGCCGCTTTGTATCAAGTAGGTTTCATAATCTGTTAGGAACTAGTCAGATTTAGTTGTTGCAGAACATTGGGCAACAAGACTGGCGAAAGACTCTGGATTAAAAGCCTCTGTGCACTTTGCAGTCCTGAAACCTGCTACACCTAAAGGAGAGATCCCGTTTCTTCAAACCTAGCATTAGTTCTCTGGAGGAAATGAAAAGAGAGGTGAATCCTGATGAAGGAACCTGGCCTTTCAATGTCTGCAGCCTCGGAAGATCAAATCCGCGTTGCAGGCCGATCAGCGACACGGCTGCAAGCCGTTTAGCTGAACCAGCGTTTGCCAAGCCCAGCCTGCTGGGATGCCTTAAGCAGCAGTCGTTGTATGTGGGTACCGGTGGTCAAGCAAGTGGAGTTTGGCCAAAAGCAAGTTGCATTCATGTAGGAATAAAGAAGCAAAGGATCGAATAAAACCACTTAAAAAGGAACCCTGGAAAAGTGTCAGCACTGAGACAGCAAACAGCAGCAGCTTCTATCAAGTGCATGTGCAGCAGACCTGTGTCTGGGAAGGGATAGCCCGTCTCAATGATGAGATTTTACTCAGCATGCTAGATATTTGCCAGAAATTTGAAAGCAAGTGCAATGTCAATGCCACCCTTTTTAGCGGCTCCGATGTACAGCTAAGTGTCAGTTCTGCAAATATGGCCAAACGTTTTGCATCACTCTATGGAATTAACACATTTTGCTTCATGAAGTCGAATGAAACCTGCTGAATAATGTTACGTTAACGTATTGAATTACATACCGTTTTGTAGTTTTCCATATACTTAATGAAAAATTTAAACATTTGACATTTCAAAATCTTACATGAAATACTGTACTACGATTATGGCTTCCGATAGACTTTCGCGATATCATTTTGCAGTTTCTTTGATTACACAATGCTTTTTTAAAATGGTATCTCAAATGCATGGTTGCATAGGTAAAGATAGCTGTTTTCTTCTGCCATCTTATCAAAAGAAGAATCTGATGTATGAATGGAATTGTTTTTCAGCTCAGGGCCTCTTGAATTGCCACAGTATGAAGCTCTTTAACAACATTTCCATGACACAGCAGAGTACCTACCGTTAGCCAAGTCCAAACCCTACAGTGGGAGTGGGATTGGTTCCTGTACTGCAGTACTGTGATAGAGTGGAGCTGAAGAAATCCTATTTAATACAGTAACACTGAAGTAACAGAAAGGGGTTGAAAACACAATCTTTTTAATAAGAAAAAAAATGTAATTATACTAGTGACCTTATCCCTGTGATGGGGTGAAAAAAACCCCACAATTGTCCCCTTTAAGTAGGGGTGAGAATACAAATGTATAATTTTCAATGTATTGCAGGAATAGGAAATTGAAGTATGGGGTACACCCCTCCCCTGTGCGTATTTTTTGTATTTTGTAGTATTATTATTGTTCCACTGTATGGTTTGGTGTGTAAAAACACAATTTTTTGTTATTATTGTTTACAGCCTGGATGGGGTTAAAATGCCCCATCCAGATAAAATCGTGAGAATGCGTGGTAAACATTGAGTGATTATTGACAAACTGGCTGTTGACCACGCATATGAGAAACCCTGTGCCGAATGTGGTTGAGGGATAAACTAGGTAATTAACAGCCAGTTAATCCCTCTGCCACAATATAAAATTATTTGTTTGTGTTTATTTGTTTATTTAGCAGACGCCTTTATCCAAGGCGACTTACAGAGACTAGGGTGTGTGAACTATGCATTGGCTGCAGAGTCACTTACAACTACGTCTCACCCGAAAGACGGAGCACAAGGAGGTTAAGTGACTTGCTCAGGGTCACACAATGAGTCAGTGGCTGAGGTGGGATTTGAACCGGGGACCTCCTGGTTACAAGCCCTTTTCTTTAACCACTGGACCACAGTCGTGAGAGAAGATAAAAAGAAAAATTCAAATAACAATCGCTACTTGTTTGTTCCATGTCTGTTTTGTTTTGGCCACTGTGCAGTTTTGTTTTTGTTTAAATATTTGATTTATTATTAAAAGTCGTGCATCAGCGCTTCCATACTGTCTCCCTGGTCTGACGTCGCCCACCAAGCCAATCTGTGACAGTACCCCACCAGCAGGTGTCTCTATTAGCCGCTGTTTGATTAAAATGCGGAAGTGGTGGTTATATGACGTATTGTTTCAGGGGAAGACCCAGAGACAAGGCGACTGCGGACTGTAAAGAACATTGCAGACCTTCGCCAAAACCTGGAGGAGACCATGTCCAGTCTACGTGGCACACAGGTTACACACAGGTGAGTGGCAAGGATTAGACTGCTCTGTAAAGATTTTGAAATAACTCGTGTTTCCAGTTTTTACATTTTTATGGGTCTCATACAAGTTTCAGGGGAATCGTATTTCACAATTTATTCACGCAGCGGAAATCAAAAACAGCAGCTGCTTTTCTTAAAAATTGCCAAACCATACACCTATAAGGTGATAGGTCATAAACCAAGCTGTTACTTGGATGGGAATCCAGAAACTGTTGAATTGCGGTTTTAAGGGCGAGCTGCGGGTGGTGCCGTTTCCACAAGTTATCATTTTCATCACTCCTTTCGGAAACAGTGTGAACACCAAGTTTGGTCGGTCAGTCTGCAAGGAATTCTAGTTGGAGTATGTTGTGGAGAGAGTGCCATCTGCTGTCTGTCTAAAGCAACAGTTTTTGACTACATCTTTTATTTGAAGTTAACGGTTTGATCATTTAGTTTATTTAATTTAAAAAAAAAAAGTCAAAATACAAAAAGTGAACCTCTGCTGTTTGCTTGAATAGGTTTTTGTTTCAAGGAAGATTTATATATATATATATATATATATATATATATATATATATATATATATATATATATATATATATATATATATATATATATATATGGTGTATATAAAGGGCACAATATTATTTATTTATTTATTTATTTTTTAACAGCATCTCATTGAAATGACATATAATACAGCCAAGCGTATTGTTGAGTTTTGGTTTTAAGACATTTGGTTTAGACTCTTATCCTCTGGATTTAGTTAATTCTGTATGGGTCAGTTGGGTCTTCTGTCATCTATAATATTAAGATTCATAATATAACACATCTTCTCAATTATTGCTTTTGGTCATATTGGCAACAGACAATGGAAATAATTTGGTATCCATTTATGGTGAATCACAAAAAAATATGCTAATAACTTGTAGAAAGGCAAGGTTCCCAGTAACCTGGCCTGGGGCCAATTACTAACAGGCTTGCTTGAGTCTATTTGGGGTAGCATATCTGTCTCCATGCTGCTTTGGAATACCAAACAAGGAGCAGTTTACATACCCAATCCTCAGCAAATTGTCAGATATGGCAATGTTTAATCTTTTTTTTCTTTTTCTTTTTTTATTATTGATTTGATGTCATTGGATTCCTTATACAGTATTTTTGTTTTATTGCTAATTGTTATTATTACAGAGAAAACATATCATGCAATAATTGTCTATAGCGTTCAACTGTAGTATTGTGTAGTATTTTGGTGTCTGACTCCCGTACTCTAGTGAAACTGAATGTCGTAGTAATTGTACTGGTAATAGGAAATTTAAGAAACTACCAGTATAGTTTTACAATATACACCAAAATAGTACACAACCCTGTAGGAGTACACACAAGAAATGTTTGTAAGGGATGTTTAATATAGCCTTCAAGTGCTGTCTAGTTGACTATTTCTCTTGCTTTTCTATCTCTAGCACGTTGGAAACAACATTCGACAGCAACGTCACAACTGAGATCAGCGGGCGCAGCATCCTGAGCTTGACGGCGAGGTCAACGCCGTTGTCTTGGCGACTGGGGCAGTCCAGCCCTCGTCTGCAGGCCGGAGATGCCCCCTCGCTGGGGAACGGGTTCCCTCCTCGGGGCAATGCCAGTCGCTTTATAAACTCTGAGTCTGGGAGGTACTTGTATTCAGCCCCACTCAGGAGACAGCTAGCCGCACGGGGCAGTAACGTGTGTTGTGCAGACCTTGCTGACAAGGATGACATGGATTTAGAGGGAATCCACATGGAAGCTACAGGCTACATGAGCGACGGGGATGTACTTGGAAAAAATTTACGGACCGATGATGTGTCTAGTGGGTAAGTTATTGCTTTTAGTTGTTAAAATGAAGTGGTTGTTGATTTGTGTTTGTGTTCCTTCTCTTGGTAGTATATCAGTAATCTTCCGTATAACCACAAGGTGTCAGTATTTATATGATGTATGTTAGATTATGAGAGCCGACTTTATTAGCACAGTAGTTTTACTCCACCTTGTGGTGTGTTGGAGAATTAAACCAGCATTTGTGTGACTTGCAGACATCATTTTTTGTTCAATTCAGTTAGTTTTTTTTTGTTGTTGTTACAGTATAACCAAATATGCAAGGACTTGAAGGATGCGGATTAAAAAACAAAAAAAAAGAAACATCATAATCATTGGTGCTTTTAGAATTTATTTGTTTTTTTTGGCATTGCTGGTTTAGAAGACAAAGTAAGAAGTGTACTAGAAAAATAAGGTGCATTCATAATATAAAATAACGTGTTTTGATGTGTTCAGATTTTTCTGCTTATTGTATTTGATGCCAAACCCCTTGCATTTTGTTTTAATTGGCACAGCAAAAAGCAAGACAGTATTTCATGCTACTTAATTACAGAGGTGCCTAGTGAAAATAATCTGTTCAAAATGCTCTTAGAAAAATAGGGGTCATGGGGAAACATGGGTCATGGGGAAGCCCTGATTTTTATTAGGGATTTAAAGAATAGAT
Source organism: Acipenser oxyrinchus oxyrinchus (assembly GCA_030684275.1). NCBI lineage: Eukaryota > Metazoa > Chordata > Actinopteri > Acipenseriformes > Acipenseridae > Acipenser > Acipenser oxyrinchus. The sequence goes on from CM060264.1 coordinate 28,332,372, forward strand.
TCTTTAAATCCAAACAGGGTTTAAATTTCTGTATATATATATATATATATATATATATATATATATATATATATATATATATATATATATATATATATATATATATAATGTAATATAGATGCTTCATATTAAGAGATCGACCTTGCTATAGGTTGCCTATCTCATTCATTAACTCTTTCCTTTCCTTTTCTTTTTTTTTGGACATACATTATTCCTGCATCTTCATTTTATACAAAGCTATTTGAGTAGCTTGTTGGCAGATTGAGTTTTTAAAACCGCTTCCCACAGTTTGAGTGACAACAATGCCTCCTTTAATTATCAATGGGATATGTTTTTTTTTTCGCTCAAGTTAGAGTTTAATGTACATGTATCAAATAATGTGGAGTTGAGTTTCTTTTCAGTGTCAAAATCACCATTACAATGTATTAGGTTATTTAGGATGTAGAGGATTGAGGAGCATTAGGAGGGCAGTTAATGGAAGCTAATAGCACTTTAATTTGTATCTGGTAGAGAAAATAAAATAAGCAGCCTTTTATTTATTTGGTGGTCACATGCAGCTAGTGAAGCTTCACTTTACTAAAGACATCACGCGGTGACCAGTAAAAGAAACTATGAATACACCCAGAAGTGCCTAGTACTATGAAAAGAACCAGTAATGGCTAACAGATCATTTTTTGGATATAAGCAGAAGGAAAACACACACACCCTTGTGGCTAATTAAGAGCGGAGTCTCTCAAGATGGTCAACACCCCAGCTAATGCACTACTAATGGACAGGTGGTATCCATGCTAATGAAGAAGCTGCAAACAAACAAGCTTTCTTAAAGTAACTCATATCCGAGACACAATGGAGAGGCTGAGAAGAGTAGAATGTATAAATCCATAGCCAGTGCGCTTTGAGAATACATTTTTTTTCCATTGCCGCTTTGTGATTAACTAGAAAGGCATTCTGCTTATTAGCTGACTTCCACATTGTTCCACCCTCGAGCTTGTATTATGCAGAACCGGTTGCATGTGCAAACTTGCACCTAATTGTTGGGCTTAAGAACATGTGTACAAATTTCTTCTTTTTTTCTGAATTTTAAAATGAACTGTGCCTCCAAAACCTGATACTTGGTGTTTTAAAAGTAAGCTGTTTTTAATTAGACAACCACATATGTCTTTTAAGTTCATCAGCATGGTTAAGATTTCAAAGTATAATTTATTTCAGAGGTTTAATTTAGAGAGCTTTTCTTTTTTTTAATAAACAATAGGCTGATTGAACATAATTGCTTTTGCGAAATTCAACTGGGCCGAGGTAGAACATTCTAATGTAGTGATTTACTGGCCTTACACATGACAGATGTTCAAACCACTGATCTTAAATCGATGTACCCGTTATTAGCTTTATTAACATTATTACTGGTCCCATGTTTGAAGTGCTGAGATCTTCTGGTTCTTCGCATGTTTTTTAACTGCTGCTTTCTGGTACCTTTTGGTGGTCAGATTGCAGCTTGACCATTAGAGTGAGTTTGAACTGCAACACATTAAGTGATCGGGGTTACAGGAAGCAGCAGTAACTTTTCATCTATAGCATTGTCTTTGGAAGCGTTTGGAATCTGCACCAGAACCAAAAGATATTCAACAGAAGAAAAAGACCACCAATGATTATATGATAGTTCTGTGTTGAGTTAATATAAGACATAGCTGAACATGCGATAAAGGAGAAGTTATGCATTAGACTTTTAAAACACTGACTTACATGAGCCACTCCAGAGAATGTACTGTGATAGAAAAAGTTGTTTAGAATAAAATAAGCTGTTGTTTTTAAGGGTTTGATTTGTGTACAGTACACACCACGTAGAACTGTTTCCTGCTAAGTGTTCTCTTTGTATTCTAAGTTAATCATTAAGTGTTGAAGCATTATTATTTTATTAAGTAGTGGCTTCGCATTTCTGTTCACAGGTGGTAAACTTGAGATAGTAAAAAGAACACAAAAGACGGAGACAGTCTGAGACAGCTGGGGTGGTAAAGGCTGTAATTGGCTTGAGGTCTTTTCATCAAATGCTCATCGTCCTCTAACCAAATGTGCCTGAACAAATAACCTAAGAAATGGCACCTACTTCACAATGGGGAAGTTGTTGTTTTTAAATAGCTGTTCCAGCAGATGATAGTAGCCTTTGGAAAGCAAGCAGTTTGAGTGCGTAATTGTACTGCAAACAAAGGGCTGTGACTCAACTCACAGTTACTGCCTCAGCTCAGTCTACTCCAGTGAAGTGGCTGCTGTCCAGGAAGTAGATTCCTGTGTGCTCTTTCTTTGCAGAGGGGCGTTTCTAAGGTTGACTGTGACAAGATTGTGCTTCGGAGGGGATTAATAGACAGCACACACTGTTGAATAAAAACGTTAGCCCTTGGAGGTGCTTCTGTGTCTCTGTGCTGGAGATTACAGGACTGTAGCCTTCCAGTGGTATCTGATATCATTGATTGAGTCAGCCCATGCGTGTCTGGTTTTTATTTTACATAGAGTGTAATGGTTGCTGTTATCTTTCCGTTGTATTTTAAGATGAAACATTAAACAAAAAAAAATGAACCAAGCTAGTAGGTTAAACCACGGATCCACTCCTTCTAATATCACTCAGGAATTTTGTAATGTTTTAGGGATTTGATTTATTTCTTTTTACACCCAAAAAAAGATAGTCTTCCTTATTGTGCACCAAAATAGATTACTTGCAATGGCATTAAATTAATTCAGACTAAGAAAGAACATTGAACTGTTTAAGCCTCTGCAGTGTGTTTATCTAAAAGGGTTAATGAACTGTTCTGGTAGATGTTTCTCATTTTTTGGGGGTAGGGGGTGGGGTGTGACATCGGTATGCAAGAAACCCAAACAGCTATTAGCATGGAAGTGCCTCAGGTGCATTTGGAAACATGTGGTGCTTTGATTCCTGATTTTAAGATGAAACACCCCAAGAAATGATACTCGATGATAATTTTTTTTTTTTTTTTTTTAAAGCATCTGCTCTGAGCAGTATAAATCATTAGGTGTACATCTTTTTTTTTTTTTATTATTATTTTTTTTTTTATTTGAGTCAAGATCATCCCTTATTAGTTTAGATTCCAACCCTGTGTCTGCAACAGCACAATTACCTGCCTGATTGCTTAGGTTCAACATCAGTGTTTATGAAATTCAGAAGATATTTGTGTTGTATGTAGTACAGTAATGGTGGTTTCAATGTAACAGTTCAGTGCACCTACAGTATAGTAATCCTTTCATATTTTAATTATGAATCAATCGTTCTGTTAATCGTTGGTAATTCTCTTCCCAAATAATCAACTGACTTCTGTTCCTTCACAGTAGCTTCCTTTTTAAATAAACCGACCACAACAAAAATAACATGTGTACAATACACCACTGCAAGTCATCCGTTTTGCTATCTTACAACCTTAGGCAATTCTGTCGCCGGCCCCCACTATCACTAGCTAAGCAACACCTACTGCCACAAACCCCTGGAGGGGGGTCTCTTCCTGTGCTTGCAATTTAAAACAGCACAAACCTGCAGATCTGATTCTGAGCTCACCCCAGGCATCCCTCCTCCTGGCTCCCTCCCATCAGATAAATAATTGGGACTGGTTTCTATGCCAGCTGCGACTCAGTGTCACAGTGATATGTTGAGACTGTAGAGAGAGGGAGAAGGAGTCAAAGAGTCAAGGCTGGCACAGTATACGGCACACATTCCAGGACTCCTCAGCTTGAAGCTAATCGACTTGGAGAAGGCATTTGAATGGTTAACATTTGAAACAAAGGCTGCTGACTGGGGGATAAGACTTACAGCAAGACTTACTCCAAGAAAAGTCTTATTTCTATAGCACTTTGAAAAAGAACTGCAGATATTTCTGAAACGTTGCTGCTCAAGTTGATGGTTTGTTCATTTGGCCTGTTTTGTTTGAAAACCTGGAAGTAGAAGGATTATTTATTCACTTTGTGGCTTGGGACTGATTGCTCTAATGTACAACACTGCAAGGTATGCCAGAGGATTAAAGTGTTCTGCTATTAGTTACATATTTGTGGTGTTCTGTTAATAGTTAAATACAGTAGGCTGTTTGCAGTAAATGCAGCTTACAGCTTGGTGTTTATTTAGTGAAGTAATGTTTGTTTTATTTTTTTTTTAATCCAACATTTGTCATTACACTGTAAAAATATTTATGAAATAAATCCAGGCAAATTTTAATCAAATGTTAATATTCATATGCTATCTTTGTGATGTTTACTAGCAGTTGCCTCCTAGAATTCAAGTCTGTTTAACATATGTATACACTCTTACACAAAACATATTTGTATACAGTACCTATGTTAAACAAAAAAAAACAATTTCAATATCAGGCAAAGCAAGTTGCTAAACTGTGCATCAGCTAGTCGTGTGTTTTTTTTTTTTTTGTATTATTATTATAATTTATAAAGTAATCTAAAAGACCACCATAATCAGATTATCACTTACAGTCCTTGAAAGTAATTGTGTAAAGTAAAATGATAGTTCCATAGCAGTCCCTATGAGAGACCAGCATTGGTTTTATCTTTTATAATAGCTGATTTTAGAATTGAAGACTAAAGTCACCTCTATACACCTCCGATACAGCTCAGTGTAGATAAGCAGTATCTGGGGTGCTGGGACTTGGCAGTTAGAAGGTCTTTCTCCATGCTCACCATTGAGAGTCTGGAAAGTCAATTCCAGTTGTTATGATGCACTTTCTTGCAGCCATAGCCCAATGCCAATGCCCTCGGCCGCCCCAGCAATGATCAGTCATAGGTCATCAGCGAGTGATCAATAATAGTTTCTGGGTCAGCCACCCCTCCAAAAGGGGCAACCACTAACCCTATTACTGAGAAGAGTGCCCTATCTAGCACATGTATGTTGTGGAGATTTCTGGGGAGCGAGGTACTGTGTGTGTTTGTGTGGGCAGGTATTGCTATCAATGAGTGGACAAAATTTGAGAAAATGTCCCCACAAAGATAGTAACTCCTGGAAAAACGACATTGTGGGGACGTCCCCACTTTGTAAAACACCTTTTTAAGAACCAAATATGCCTAAAAAAAAAAAAAAAGTGCCAAAATATTTAGTTTGTTGTCGACTTTCACCCTGTGTAGAGTTTTGTCTGACTGGAGTTAGAAATAGTAAACAAAAATATAGTGAGAGTCAATGAGAAGTCCCCACAAATATAGGAATGCAAGTGTGTGTGTGTGTGTGTGTGTGTGTGTGTGTGTGTGTGTGTGTGTGTGTGTGTGTGTGTGTGTGTGTGTGTGTGTGTGTGTGTGTGTGTGTGTGTGTGTGTGTGTGTGTGTGTGTGTGTGTGTGTGTGTGTGTGTGTGTGTGTGTGTGTGTGTGTGTGTGTGTGAAAGTGAGTCAACTTTCACTTTAAGGTTATAGTGGATGTTATTTAACAGAACTTTGGAATAGAAGAGCTCTGTTTTTTAATAACTGAATCTGACAAGCATTTCTTTAAAAGTAACCTCATTTAATGTAAACTTGTCTACATTAATTCCAGATGAACCTTATTATTTGAACCCTATTATCTTTGTAATTTAGAAGAGAACCGTGCTTGCTGGCTGCACAGTTGAATATATTGATGTCTGAGGCTTCATTTTTTTTAAATTTTTTTTTTTAAGATTTTAAATCATCTAGTTAATCAGTATTTTTTAGAAATGTTAACATTTTCAAGAATAAGTGTGTACGAAAATCTAAATTTGTGTACATCTAACAAAAAAGAACTCTGCCACTATGTTGGCTAATCATTCTTTTTTATTTTTTTGGTACGTTTTGGTACTGTAAATACTGCACAGCCCTCAGTGCTTTTAGCAAAACAGTCTGGAGTTTTTCCTTTGTTGCGTGCCTCACAGTCTTCTGTATTGATTCATTTAACCACTTCAAGGTGGAAAGGATTAGAGATTTTGCAGCAGTGATACATTAGTGATAGCTGGTTTGGGTGCTTTAGGTTTAAAGAAGAAAGTATCAAATATCCTTTGACCCTTCAGGTCTGGGGGAATAGGCTAAGGGAACAAAATCCTGTCTGGTGATTATTCGATTTGAAGTCTACGCTATATTTAAAACCTTTTTTTTTTTTTTTTTAACATTTCCTTTTTCAGTTTAATACAAACAATCTTAATCCAGTCTTTCCAGTCTCTTAAGGATGTGGGTACAGTTCAGTCTACAAGTCCATCACGAGTTAAATTGTTGTGGTTTTGTGATGTGGATTAGGGTTCAGCGATAGCTGGTCCTCAAACCTCCAGGTGGAGAGGTGAAAGGCTAGTGGATTGAACAACTGTCCCCGATTTTATAAATAATTCTTTTTAAAGGATCGGAAGGCATGCTGCTAGGCGGGCAGTCATAATAACGACTCAGCATTTGACTTCTTTTGTTTGACTGTTTGCTCGTGTGTTTGTGCAGCTACCTGACTGATGGGGGATTGGGCCTGTACACCCGTCGACTGAACAGACTGCCTGATGGGATGGCTGCAGTGAGGGAGACGCTGCAACGCAACACCTCCATGGGAGTTGGAGATGCTGACAGGTAGGCTAGCCCTCCACGTGGCCCTTTTAATAATCTGGTAATTAAAAAACAAAACAAAAAAAAAAACAGGTTTGTCTGTGGCAGCGTGGAGGTTCTTCTTGAGAAAATTCAGTGACCACCGTAGGTTTGCTAGCATTATACAGGGTCTGTTACTGTTGCCTGAATTTTTATTTTATATTGTTCATGGGTGACTTCAGAATGATTTCCTGTACGATATTGGTTAGAAACAAGCCAAGCTTGAATTCCTAATGTAAAGACTTATTTGAAAGGAAGGTTCTGTAATTAGTGTCTGCCAGTGGAACCCCTCCTTCGTTATTTATAGTGGAATAACTTGAATACAGGATTTCAATGGTCTTTCAGTTGTGGCTGCCTAACTGTTTTTTTTTACTTGATGTATTCTTCATGTATTCTGCTATGTGATTTATAACATGTTTTTAGCACTTGTCAAAAATAATCAAATTTCCTTTGGATCATAAGTCAATGCTTGATATATTCTTTTAAGAAAGGAGGAAAAAATCCCAAAAGGCATTGACTCATTATTTTGATAAATGAGCTGGGGTTTTTTTGGACTCGGTATCACTTGTTAATAAATGACAGTCAGAGCACCTTTTTAGCTAACTGAAATTTGATATTTTCTGTAGCTCAAACAAAAAGGATACTGGTCTATGTGCTGGTCCCATAGACCAGGGAGGAGTGAGTTAGAGAATTTTCGTTTAATCCTGTGCAGTGATCTTGAATTTTATCAGACATGAAACAATAAGAATAAGCTTTCTTAAATCTTATTTATTTACTGTATTAGAAAAAGGCTAACACAGCTAGTTGTCTGTCTAATTCCTCCTCTGAAATGGGGTGTCAGGATTCTATACAAAAGCATGGATTTGTATCTTTTTATAGCTGGTGAATTGGAACAAGTGAATCATGTTCTGAGAAAACAATTTGGCAGTGCAGTCATGGCTTTGAAGGGGTTTTATTAGAGTGTTGAAAAGACAGTAGTAACTCAGTGCTTGCAGGTGTGCGGTAGTTCTGAGTCATCGCTTCTCATCCCAGTTCTAATATATTGGGGTCTACTGCTTTTTCTGTCTCTTGCACTAAATTGAAAATACACCACATTAAGCAAATGCATCGTGACAGTTGAACAGATGCGTTGGAGTCATCTTGTGAAAAACATTTAAAGATATTTCATATTTAAGTCTTATTTTAGTTCAATGTTGGTGTAATCACTAAAGAGTTCAAGGTACCACAACGCTTGTTAATACATGTCGATTTTAAGTAGGTTAACGTCAATTTTACGTGCATTTAACTTTTTTTTTTTTGGTATATCTAGTCAAATTAGAACCGGCTATGGGGATGCATACAGAAAGTATTCCATAATACCTCATAGGAATGTTAGCTGTCTCTTTTACTTGTCTGGTTTAATTGAAGTTTGGTTATGCACATTAACTCCATTAGCATAAAACACAGACCTTACAAGATACATTTACCCTGAAGCAGCGGTGGAAACGAGAACTAGACAGAGTAATTTAATAGAGAAGAGAAAGGTTAATGGAACCAGTAAGAGCACAGCTGAGCTTGCTTGTCAGCAGTTGGAAATGGCTCTGTGTATCTGGGAGTCCACATTTCTAACAACACATTTATTGCTCAACTCGTAATTGTCTTGCAAGAAGAAAATAGAGTTGTTTTTAAAATGGTCTCAATTTATACGTTAAAAAAAATATATAATATTTTCTATGCAATAAAGGGAAACAAATCCTGTGTGCTTAGTAGTTCTGCAATGTTTATCTCAAGGTTGCATGTTCTGTGTCAATCTCAGCATGCCATTGCTGGTGACCTCCATTGGAAGCCTCTGAACTCAGGGTTAAGTAAATGAAAGAGCAACCTTACTTAATGCAAAGCTCCCCGTGGCTTCAGCTTCAGAGTTATTATAGGGCAGTTGATTGTGTTTGACGTTCTGCATCTTCACAGATGTTGGAAAACGGACTGATTTATTGACATTTCAGTGCGCTATAAACTGCTTTAGTTTGACCTTGTGTTTGTGTCAGTGGAAATACTTGTTAAATTTGGCATTATACCGTCCAGCCTTTAGACATCAGTTGCTTCTTTTGTATTCTTTAAAAACACTATACAGTTATGTACAAAAGACTGCAGGATTATTTTGTATGTTTGGGCTGGTATCACCCAAATGGTTCTCATTGTTTGTACAGTAAATTGTACTGTTATGGATATTGAGTATCATTATTCTTTAAGATAATGAACAGACTTAAATTTAGTGTTTTAAACAAACATCTTCCCTGTGGTATCTGGTAGCGCTAAATCTGACTGCTTCTTGCCATCCCTGGCATTACAGTTCACTGCAGTGTTTCTTTTTCAAGCTCTCAAGGTTTTGGTTAATGATGGGGTAGCTTTTGAAATTAGAACTTGACAAGGGGGATATGAAGCAGAGGCAGATTAATGTAATGGGTGTGGGTGGATATTAAACTGGCTTATGTACCAGCAGCAGTGCTCAATCAAAAACTAAAATATGAAAAAAAACTAAAGATAACTCACTGTAGATGCGGTTGAAAACAGATAAATAATAATACCCCCCCTGCATCGTTGATCTAATACCGTACCAGTATTATTTTTTTTCTTAAATCTATTTTAAAATTGTGTCTCAAACTCCTTGCTGCCCCTAGGGCTTCAAACCTGCTTGAGCATTAAGCTGTTATGTTACAGGGCTGGGAGGGACCCTGACTGTCAGACCCCTTGGTCACTGTCCGGCCTCGGTCCATCTCCTCGGGACAGAAAGGCAGATCCAGCTTCCCTCCGGTCCTGCTGTCTCACAGATACAGTATAGTGTGCCAGCAGCTTCATTTAGGATATCAGTTGGTACAGGGATTTAAACCTGGAGCTGTGGGACTTGTGGCATCTGTTCTAACTGTCCAGTCCATTGCACAGACCGGGGTTGGACAGCCTGTGCAAAAATGAGTAATTTATCATTTTACTTTTTAAAATATTTTAGGTAGAGGTGAAATAGGAGGGTTTCGAAGAAGAGAAAATAGTCAAGGTTTATTAACAGATTAGTTTGCAAGCTAGGCATGTGGCACAATTTAATTTTCATCTTTTTTTCTTTCTTTTCTTTTAATCAATTAGCACACCCTTTTTGATCTTGTCAAAACCTGGGTGTATGCTGTCCGAAAAGTGTTTTCACTTAAGTCTTTTAAGCTTCATGTTTCTTAGCTGTTTCCGTTCCACATGTGTCTGCTGTACTGCTGTAATTCCATAACTGTTTGTATTGCAAGATCAGAAACATACATTAGGAAAGTGTAGATTAATGAACGGATTGTGTTACCGCACTGGTATTGTCGGGAGGTACCCTGGGAAACTGATCCTGAATTGCTGGATGGGAAGTTCCCACAGGCTTGTCCCTGATGGGCAGCACCGGTGAGTAGTGAGGAATACAAGGCTGCAAGGGGGATTTAACACACAGACATTGAACACGTGAATGGAAAGGAGCCTCTCTGTCTGATCATGGTGTTAATGATCTAACAGGATAGGGACTGTGTGAACTTAATAGGAAACAAAGGAATTAGCAGTTGACTTAATTTCCGTTAACAAAGGGGGGTGCAGCAGGCAGATAGCCCCCTTTTGTTTTAGTTCTGGTTCTCGCTTTCTTCTGTAGGTGTTTTGTCAACCGTGTTAAACTGAAAATCGGGATCATTCTAGGGAATAGAAAGCTCACTGAATGACTATTTTGTAATGTCATATACACTAAATAGCAGCACATTCTGTACCATACTAGATTTACACTGGTGCTAGTGTACGTTATAGGTTTGTCTTCTCTTGAAGCCTAATGCCTGAATTGTATGGTATGCAATAAGTCTATTTTATTTTATTTTATTTTATTTTATTTTATATATAAATTATAGGATTCGTTGATAAGGCAAATAAAATCATGTCAAATAAAAAATAAAAAAATCCAAACAAGTGTTTTTTTGGTTTTGCTCCTGGCCTCTGTTTACAGCCACTCCCTTTCTCTTTGTTCAGTCTGAGAGATCGTGTGTGTCAGTTGTCCCCAGAGCTCTTCTGCCTGCTGCTTACACTGACACTGACACACACGCACACACCAGGCTAGCCTAACTTGCTACTCCTGTGGGGTTTTGCAAAATCTCAGTCATGGGTATCTGAAGAATTCTTCACATTGCATGTAGAAAGTATTTTTAATAGTAAAGTGTTATTGTAGGAATAGAATAACGTGCCATTTAAAAAAAAAAAAAAAAACCTTAGTGCGTACAAATATAGAACAGAATTTAAAAGATTACAATAAAATCAGAAAATCAGAACCCATGAACTATAAATCATTTTGTCAGGTTGAAATTTAAGGTGTAAATTCATGCTTACAAAGAGAAAGGGCATGAATGAAATGCCTGTGGTTTGCGTATTGTTCACTTAAAAGAAAGCTGTGTAAGAGAATACTGTGTGTGATTATGTTCGTCTTTTCAGCCGGTAATAGGTCTGGTAACACAAGGTAACTCCCTGGTGTAAAACACAAGATTATAGTGTCTGACCACAACTGTGTGGACTAAGACCAGATGTTGAAGGGAGGAGAGAAGGGGAGAGTCTTCAATGAGATTTCTGATATTCATATTTCAATGAGTCCCTTGTAACTGCGGCTTTACAATGGTACTGTAGAGGAATGCTTCAGAGAGCCAATTCTTTTTTTTCTTTTTTCTCTCTCTCTAAACCTTAGACCTACAGTGCTGGCCTTTTGGGTTTCTCTACTGAACAAAACAAGTTATTTATTTCTAAGGATTGTGAAAAAGATCTGTTCTCAAAAACGCAGTCATAGATCAAAATCCCATCAATAAACGCATGCCAAACTTGAGAGGAAATTTGAGACTGTTTTTCAGCAGATGCTAAAAGAATATTTCAAACAAATTGCTGTTTTTTTAAACAAGCAACAAGATGTTGGGGGGTGTATTGCAACCTTGTATTATCTATTGTTTTCTCTATAAAATGAAATGCAATGCAATATTTTTTTTTCTTTACTAATGCATGTACATTTAAATTCCTGCAAAGCAATCATAGTATATTAGTATTCTGTGCTGGTGTTTGAGTAGGGGAAGACAGATAATTTGCTAGTGTGGTTGGCAGGGATAGCTCTCAGAGGGAGAATGCTCAAAGCCCCAGGTAGAGGGATTCACCAGGCACGTCTAATTCAGAAGTCCGTGCTCTGTCTAGGCACACACCTGCTTCACCCTGGCTACAGGTAAGGTGGTAGTCATTGTCTCTTAAACAACATCTTTCTTTGTTTCATTAACAAAGGCAAATAGGGTGCTATTGTGCTTAAAGTAATGTCTATGTAGTTGTGTATCATCCTTTTGTTCTGAATATTTGATAATTGTGTGTTCGGGGTGTCTAGACAGTACCAAACGTTTTTACTCCGCTTTCTGGAACGGGTTGTTGTAATATTTTATGTTATTGAATGAGCCATTGTTTATATAAGAGTGAGTGTTTCATCTTGTGTTACGTGGAGACCAGTGTGTGTACTGTAGAAAGCTTAAAATGAGGATTAGCCAACAAGGAAACACATTGTAATATACTGTGACCAGACTGCTAAAGTGCAACTCCAGTACAGTAAGCATATTACACATGAGCCGTATACTGAATACGATGTGTGCTGTAACCTTATCAGTGTATAAACTTTACATAAAAATCATCCTTCTGTTTTAACTTTTTTGAGCACATTCTTCACATTGATACCCGTAAGAAACCAGTATTGCTCTCTCTACTAAATTGCACATAATTAAAGTTGAAAACACTATATATAAAAGAGAAGTTTATTGATTTATTTATGTATTTATTTGTTTGTGTGTTTGTGCTTGAAAATGCCATACAACGAAGGACTGGGAAAGCAGTTACCTCACATGTTGAAGAACATTTGACCAGTGACCCTAGGGAATTCTCACCAGCTCCTAATGGGGTTTTGGGTTATTTGTATGTAAAATGTTGACACCGCTGTCAATGTCTTAACGCTGTGTAATTTGATGAATGGTAATGAAGAGCTGTTCACCAAGTGAACTAGTAGTAGGTGGCTTTTTTTTCCCACCAGTTGTAAATGTATTTTTGTTTACGACTGTAAGTCGCCCTGGATAAGGGCGTCTGCTAAGAAATAATAATAATAATAATTGAAGATCTATTTATCGTACTTGAGCCTCTTCCTCAATCACGGCACTGAATGCTTATGTTGACTGTTACTCATTAGTAACCGTTGCTAGGTCTAAAGCTGGGGATTCAGCAACATGAAAGAAACTTACTTCATTATCCATTTTTAAGCCTTATAAGTCTTAAGTAATCTGCCCCAATGTGATTGAGAATGTTGATTCTGGGCGGTGCTGAAATACCCATGCGCCTGTTTTAACACCAGCCATTGTGTGATTGAAATAATCTAAACATATGGGTCACATTTGTTAACTCTCTGATGGTGGGGTGTCGGTGATAGTTTTGCAATCAGAGTCAAATCAAGGTCATACTGTACCAGAACTGGCGGATTGGAATCTGTGGTTGCATTGTCTTTTCATTCCTTGGCACTGCCTTAGAAAACATTAAGCAGCCCTACAAAAGTGCTAGGCACAGCCTGGCTCCTCCCTTTTGTTTCTCAGTCATCCAGTAAATGTGTATTTAATACTCTTTTGAGCTTTGAACACTGTTTGCATAAAGAATTCACAGAATTGTGTCCCTTTTAATTTAATTCTGACCCTCTCTGACTCAGAAATAAGAGCTACAGCTAGGTGAGACAACGGAGACCCTAGAGGGCAGTTCCACTCAAGGTTTAATGGGTGGCATTAACTGATTTAAATACTTTAGGACCTGGACAGAGGTTTAATTAGTTTAACTTCATATTTAAGGGCATGGTTGGAACAAAGACATACTGGAAAGGCCCAGGTTTGCTACTCCTGACGTACAGTGCATACAGGATTGCTACTTGTAGATTGTACCATTACTCTTGAGATTAATCCTGATGCATTTGCATGTTTAGCTCCAGTGACTAAAGTTTAAGTGGAAACTATTCTTGCAGCCTTTTAAGCTATTTGCCTACATTTTCCAGCCTGGGTTTCGGAAGTAGTTTTAAAAAAAAACATTTTGGCATAAACCAGAATTAGTGTCGCCATGAGGAATTTTAGGGCCTTGTTTGTTTTCTAGTCTGGTGCACAAGTTAGGGTTTAAGGCTCAGAGGAGGATCTGTAAATAAAACACTGAATAGCAAATAAAGGACGGTGGTTATTTAACATTAAAAACACATCAGTTCAAAGGAGTGAGGGGGTGGGGGGAAGTGTTACCTATTACAAAATATCAACATTGAGAAACCTTTTCAAAACTAGGAAAGTAAGCCTTTTGTTTTAGAGGTATATTGTACTTCATGCCTAAGGTTTCTGTGTCCTGTGTGTGAAGGTGGGGAAGGGAATCACTGGTGGAACACAGGTCTAAAAATGCAAAACCGTTTTGAGGAGAGATTACTTCTATTTTGAATATCATTATTTCAGACCATGAAATATCTTTTTATGCAAAAACAATAATTGCCTAGCAGTATGAAATGTGCCAGTTTACTCTTGTCTTTACATTCATATGGAAATTTAGTGCTGTGTAAAATTCATTAGACTTGGCGCTTTCAAAGAAAGTGACTGAAAAGCATGAATAAATTGGGGTATAATTATGTAGGTTTGGGCTCTTCTTTATCTGTGTGCAAGCTGTTTCCCTGGGAAATCTGTCTTCTGATGGCCTATCATGTTATCTTTTTGTTCGAGCCTCTTTTAGAATAAGGGACTGTAAAAAAATAAATAAAATAATCTACATCATTTTCGAGCATAAGAAAGTTAATTTCCTACATAAGGTTTAAGATTTGAGTCAGTATTCACCTTTTAGCCACTAACCTTCCAAATAATCCTCCATAGAATTGTCTTATTATAAAACTGGCTGTGCTGAACACAAGGGTAGGATATTTGCAAGTGAGCTAACAATCCATATCAATATAGTACATGAGTTGCACATACTGGAGCTTTGTGCTAATTTAAGGTGCAGCAGTGTTGCATCAGACCGTTATGTTGACTGGGGATTTGAGAACTCCAGGAGAGGGGTAGGACAGTGTGAGTGACTCTAAGGGGTGGCTGTGTCAAGTATAGTACCAGTTTTTAGCTCAATTCTCAATACAGAGCAAAGCATGTGCTTTACAGATTCAACAGGTTATGATGAAAATTCGCAGCTAGACCAGGTACAGCCTCGCCCTATAAGGATGCTGCCTGATTGCTTGCAAACCAGCATTCAATTTCACCTTCCATTTAAACCATTGCATGTGAATATTTAAGGTATTTGCAATGTTTAAGTAACTGTCTGGAACATCCATAGCTATTAAAATGCAAAAAAAAAAGAGTTGACTTTATTAATGTATTTATATGTCAAGGAGTTTTTCAAGCTTATATTAGTATTTCTGCATAACTGTCTGGTGCAGTAAGTAGCTTTTTCTGTCCAAATATTTTTCTAAAAATGGAGTAAGCATTATTCTTTTTTTTACTGTAATCTTTACAGCATTAAATGTTTTCAAGAGATTGTTGGTCCAATCTTTAAACATATTTGAAATTAAGCAAAATTGAAATCATTTCTTTTAAACCCAAGGGGTTTGCATAGATTTTTGAGATGAAGCCATTGGCAGAAGTTTAAGATTAGTGTTTGCAAAATCAAGTTTTAAGAATACCCAAAGTACTTTTCATCTGACATCATTATATGTTTTGGCTTCTTTTATGTTTTTACCATAAAATTCAAATTCTTCGAAAAGAATATGGAGTTGTGTTTGCTGGTAACTGAGACCCTGACACGATGACCTTATCATTTTGTACGCTTTTCAAAAACTTGTGTGATTACATACCGCAGGTTTTATTGTGGTATGTTGGAATGTGGTATTCATTTCTACAGAGAAGCTACTGTAGGTAATATAAACATGCACATTTCTTTTGATAAAGTGTAGCCCACATAACAGCACAGCGTTTAGTTATTTGGAAACACATTGTTTGCACAACTTAGTCTACCTATAGTTAAAGGACTCTCGTGATGTTTATTGATTGTATTTAAATCTTGTCGAAGACCTTCAAAAATAAGAACAATTAAATAAAAAAGTGAGCCTCTTCCAATGCATATAAACAGTTTAGTTTTTATTTGATAAAAGACTTACTGAATAGATTGTGAAGGACACTAGTACTGTACAGTATCTCTTGTTTATAAAGCTACAGTTTTAATCTGTCTGCCTGTCATCAAGTTTATAGGGTGTGGGTTTATACAGTAAATATAGCTGTATACAATACATATAGTAGAGAATGTAGGAAAACACTTACTGGACAAACATTGTTCGGAAGGACAAAAGTCAAAATGCACAGACAGCAATTTCAGATCCATTCACCATGACGAAGCACTGAAAGTTTCAGATTGGTTTGCTTCACCCCAGATGGTCCACTGCAGCGATCTCAGTTTCTTTTGAGTAAATAATATTTCTGTGCAAAGAAAACAGCCCTTTTAGATTTCCTTTTAGATCCGCTCTGTGGGCCATAACAATCCCGACAGCACCTGTGTCATGATACAAATATGCAGAGAGCAAGCAAGGTGCAGACAGACACAAGGCAGCAGTAGAGCTTCTATCTTTTATCCATCAGTAATCCAGCTAAATATAGAGAAGGGCTCCAGCTGCAGAAGTATGTATACCATTTTTTTGTTTGTTTTAATAGGCAACATTTATTATTATTATTATTATTATTATTATTATTATTATTATTATTATTATTATTATTATTATTATTATTATTATTATTAATAAATATGTTATTAAGTGTATCTGTTGCAGGTCATGCAAACCGTGTATGTGCACTGGGTGTTTATGTTTGTAATCGCAGAATCGAGTAATTAATTTAACAAGTGGTTACATTGTATGTCCTTCTCATTGGTTTATATAGAAGTTTAATCCTTTTGTATCCTTTTTAGGATTATGTTGACCGGCCACTAAGCATCAGCACAGCTGTATTACTGTTCTTTTAAACCAGCTGTTTTTTCCACCTGCTATCCTACTGAATTTTATCCGGATCTGTGACAAATATTGCCAGATAAGTGCAGTTGACTGAACTATGCTTAGCTAATGCGATTTCATTCATTAATTGTTTATTTATTTTATTTATTTATTTATTTATTTTTTTAAACAGTATATAATGAGCAGTAATGTGTTTGCTGGGTTGAATTTTTACTCTTTTTTTTGGTTTATTTGATATGACAATGAGCTTTATAATTGTGCCCTCATGCTTCACTGGGAAACGGCAGGCATTAAGCCTTCCCTTTTAAACAGGGTCCCCTCCAGCCATGAGGGCACATCCTGGAGTCCGCCTGTGCTTGAGCAAGACCCTGCCTGCCTCACTACACAGGCAATCCGGCTTCAGGGCTCTCCATAGGGAGGGAACCGTGACTGTTCTTCGAAAACCTTTGCATTTGCATCCTTTTGAATTAAACTAATACTTCTAATTTATAGAACAACACTTATGCATACCTATAATAAAAAAAAAAATTCTACAAATGTGATTCTTTCTGCAGTAGATTTTCAAATGATCCCTTTGTTAAATTTTATGGATTCATAATATAAAATGCTTCTGGTCTTGTGTTTTATTGCGGAGTGAGAAACACTGAGCTTTTTTCCTTTTGGCTATTTTTAGGTTATTATTAGCCAGTTTTCTCATCCTTTTGGAAAACTGGGCAGTCCTGTTCTTTTGACATTTAGAAATTCCCTAAGATTGGCTGAAGACCAGACTGCAACAGCATCAGCTTTTCTTTGAGGTTACAAATTGGATTTGCTAAAGAACCCTCTCCACTTGTATCATTTGTCCTGCTGGACTTTGCAAATGTCACAACCCACCCAAGCAACTGGCTTCATGTACCATAATTAAATGTATAAAGCGTATCGTTTCAGAATATCAAAATAATGCAAATTGAGTTATTTGTTTGAGCGTTTAATTTAGCTTTACAGTGTTTGGAGTTATTACAGGCAATTTAGTGTTATCTCTACAGTAGATTCTCCAAGTATAAACTCTGGATTCTTCAGTTGTATAACATGTAATGTTAACTCCAGCTGTTATGAAGCATGCAAAAAGGAGGGAAAAGGCTTGTGGGTTTCTATACCACACTGAAGCTGTAAATCCATAATAAAACAGTTTGAATCAGAATATATTTCCAGCCTGCTTGATCAGCAGCTTCTTATGTGTTAATTACGGTATCTGATCCTGGTGCTGGTTGGCGCTCAGTGTTTTCACTGCCACTGCTTCACAGCTCTGAAGAGCTGACTTGTTTCCAGTAGAGAGCCCTGACCTCCTTCAGCACGTTGGAGGTTAATTTAGTTTGGGGGATCAGGTTTCTTCCCAGGGCTGCGTGGTAATGATCTCCTTCAAGCCCTCGCTTGCAGTATCCACAGAACACTCTGTGTGCTGCTGAAGCTAACGCTGCCTGGATACAAAACTCTGGGATCACTGATACAGTGCTTACAGCACTGCACTGCATGGAAGCTCGATGAAGCTGGCTGCTTGCAAAGTCAACTTCAGCCCTTTCTCTGGAGCTCTGAGTGGCCAGCGGAGTGTGGGAATGCTTTGGCCAACAAACAAAACAAGGTAGAAAGTGCTTTTTAATTTGTATTTTTTTTATTCTTTTTTCGGGTGTTTTAAAAAGAACAAAGCAAACTAGAGCAGTAAAACTGCACTTCCAAGTCATATACTTTTTAATTATACTTACAATTAACATTTTCAGTGAATGTCTGATGCAGATATACAGAAACATTTTTTTTATTATTATTATTGTTGTTATTTGGAAATGCATTTCATTTGCAAATATTGATCAGAAAGTAATGTTTTTGCTGGCATTAAATTAAGTACTTTAGTATTGTTTGAATAAAAAGTGTAATCTGTCAGCATGATTTAAAACTTATATATATATCATTTCTCAGACTTGAGTACCTTTTTTTTTTAATGTAGTTAATGCAGATTGAATGTACCCAATCCATAGAGGGTGATGACAGCAGACTAAAGCATAAAGCATCTTGTAACCAAAGGCCTATAATGCAATCCTGTGTTTTAGGTGCCAGTAGGTTGCTGATTCGCAAAAGAATTTACATCTGATAAGATTACAATGTCTCTTTTATGCATTATGGAGCTGATTATTTTAAGATAACATTTAAATGAAAAAGCGAGCCTGGTGGTTTAACTGTTAGGCTGCTGCATGCTTTTATTTAAATCCTCAAGCCTGTCATATTGCCAGAACATCTGTTTTACATCACTTTTTATTGTACTTTGCTGAGCTTGATGAGCTGCTGCATTGCCATTCTACTTAAAAGGAGGTGTCTAATGCGATTTAATTACATTACAGTTATGTGGTACAGTATTATGCTTCCTGTATCTTTTGAATCTACACCCTTTCAGGAATTGTATAGGCTGTTATATTTTAAAGTTACAAATTCTTGACTCTTTCATGTTAAAGGACTGCTTAGCAGATGTGTCATTGCAGTAAGAGTTTTGGCATTCTAAAAAAAAAAAAAAATGTTGCAAGGTGAAGACAGATCAGAGTAAAATAATAAGAAATGCTGACAAATCCCAACGGAAAGAAAACGTAACCTTTGATGACATGGTTAGATTAAAAAAAACAAAAAAAAACTGGTTAACACATTGCTTGCTTGATCAGTGAGTAGGCAGTTAAGAAAATGAACTCCTTTCCTGGCTCGGAGATAGTAACATTAATCCCATTACTTCTCCATGGGTTGTTGCTAATCCTTCTTTTTGGACAGACACACAACCCCGACATCTTTATCAGCATGCCCTCGGGGCACTGAAGTCTCCTGGAAACAATTGGGTTGAACAATAGCCAAAAGAGTTCCACCAGTCAAGTAGTAGCTACTTAATATAGCCGTCTGTCTGCTGTGTTTTGTTGTTATATATGTCTTTCTGCTGTCGACGATGTAACCCAAGAAGGTAAAGCATGATGTCATGTTTGTATAAAGCTTTTACTTGTGTCTCCATTGCAGTGTATTGGCATAACGCTAAGCCGTTTTTATTGTATTGCCGGATTTTAAACTTCCTGTGGTGCTAAGCAGACGGCCCGAGGGCTACAGTGATATGAGAAATCCCAGCTGTGTTTATTAATGCTTTACACAGAGACCTGTCTTTTTCAATGAACAATCTTGCTTGGGGTGTTCTGTACAGTATTTCAAAGGCATGCTTCAGATGAGAACAATGAGGCTGCATGTGTGACTTTAACCATACAGTACTTGTTGATACAGGATACTGGAAACAAAGGAAAGTAGGAGTTGGTTAATTGGGTAAAGACACTTGTTCATTCAATGGGTTATGTGTTAAATATTTTCATCTGGCAGCAAAATATATACTGTAGTGTTCTCTTGATCTTCATAAAAAACAAAACAAAAAAATACACTACAAACAATAGTTTGTTTTGAATCTAGACTAATGTTTATAAATTTATTAATAAATATGCGAGAATGTATATTTAAGTTGTCAATTGTTCTGTAAGTTAAAATTGAAATATGTTCCTCTTACCAGAGAGAAGAGTGTGAAAATGTGCACCAAACAAAATAACATTTTTATTCTTCTTTTTTTTTTAAACGTTTCTATTTATTAAATTTTCTCCCACCACTGTTTCTTTTTTGTTGCAAACAAATGGCTGCATTCTGGGGGTTCAATTTCTTCTGAAATGACTGCAATGCATTAATAAGACTGTTTGGCATATGAAACATTTATCTTGGTCTCGGCATCCTTTCTCTTTCTTCCTGCTCCCCGCTTCGCTCTCTCCTAGCTCCCGATCTCATTTGGCTCAACAGCTGAGCCTCTTTGTTCGTAGTGTAGCATGCAGTCCTGTGGGAGCTCAGTTCTCACTGTCACCTGATCAGCAGGGCTGGGCAGTGTTTGATACATTTGGTATCATTTGGCCACTTAGGGAGTTGTTTTTAAATATATACAAGGTAAAAAAGTAAGTGGGGGAAAATTACTGCCTTCAATCCCCAGCTTGTTTGAAAAAGGAAGTCTTTAGGGACCCACAGCCTAGCCGATGAAGGACACGAGCCTTAAAAGTGAAACAAAAAAAAGGCTCAATTGTGATTTGTGTAACTGAAGCATGAAGTATGAGTTATGTTCATCAGAAATTACTTTTAAGCTAGGGAGGAAAGTCTGGAGTCTGTTTGCAGAGCAAATGTGTCAACACTTACTAAACGGTTAAAAAACAAATGTAGAACTGGTTTTGCATTCTGAATACCGCCCCTCCAAAACTATTTGTAATACATTAACAAAAGCATCGGCTCCCATGAGCGGAACTTCAGGAGGGGAACGCTGACTGAGATTCACAGCATGCTTATTGTCTACTGTGTTTTACTGAGTTACCTTTCGCTATCATTTATTTGTAATTAAGTGTTGGGCATAGAACATTGGCTTAAGTAGTTGTTAAATATGATCCCATTCTCTAAGTGTGTAAGTGAATAAATACATAGATTAAATTGCTAACACAGCCATTACTGTCTTTAATAAACATGAACCCTGGATTTGGTTGGTTAACCATGAGAGGGGGCGGGGAGAAACTAAGGAAATCAATCACTGAAACATGGTAGAGCCTGACTTCAAGAGAGAAGCATAGCCAAACCTGATTGCTTCAAACACCAAATATGTTACTCGGATAGTTTTTATAAGGAGGCTTCTTAATCACTGTGTATTTTGAGGCTTTCTTCTCTCTGGTTCATGAGGACATTGACAGACAGGAAGAATAAAGGCCTTGTTATGTTAGTCTGTTTTGCAATGAAAAGTTGTCATCCATAGATGGATACGAGACTGAATTAATTTTTCATTGTTCAACACGTCAGGCGTTATCAAGCTAAGTGTATTTCAGTAGCTCTGTTAACCCATATACTGCCATGTATGCTTTTCCTCTTTCTGGGTGATAAAGCTCAAAATTGTTTTTTAAAGGTGAATTTTTTGCAACTTAACTTTTTTTTTTCTTCCCCCTGTCAAAATCGGTGTATATTTGTGAAATTATTTTCTTTCTTTTACCTTATTTAGGGGGTACAGAATTTGATAAACAGAAAACCGGAGCAAAAATATTCGTGCACAGCGATGGGGTTACAGTAATATAAAAAAGGGGGTTTTCAGGAAGGTTTCTTTATGATGCACAGTATGTGTTACAAAGCTGGGAAATGTACACCTTGAGGTTTCATTAGCTGACAGACTCCGCAGACTCTGTAATCTGTGGGGTTTGGGAAGCTTGTTGAAATGACACAACAGAGCCTGTGGACAAGCTGGTAATCATTAAAACACTCCTGAATGCCCTTGGAAACTGTACTCAATGTGATCGCTGGCCAGCTGCACATTATTAGTAGCTTATTTTGCATTGAGCATTCAATGATACAACAGCATTGTTGTATCGTTGCGTGCATCCCTTGGCTTTTTATTTATTCGGCTTTAGTAATGCATTGGTAAATTTAACATTTTTGTTTAAATTGAACATGCTGAATGCCTTTCAAATTCTTTTAAGTTTAGAAACCTACTGGTAGTTAGAGAATATGTTTTCTGCAGGAGTGCTGAAAGCTATCTCCAGTTAATTATTATTTTAAACATATCACCTTCGTTAAATTATAGCTTAAAGTGTACAGACTGCTAGTCTGTAAGGCACACATTGATTTAAACAATTGTACACGATCCAAGTAGACTGCCCCTTTTATGGCATAAAGCTACATGCATGGTTCAGTAATTAAAAGGCACTGGAAGAAGAAAAAAAAAAGTATAACGATGCTGGTATGCAACCATAATATTCACATGTTTGCCGATTTTATAGCAGTGAAACATTTTAATGAATGTGCACAAAAAAAAAATCTGGACCATAAAAATGTAAAAATTGAAATTCAAGGCAGAGTTTTAGCTTTGCTTCACTAATTTATTGAGTTTCAAATTGGCAAAAAGTTGAGGTTTTTGTTTTTCGTCTTCTCTTTTCAGTTGGGACGACAGCAGTTCAGTGAGCAGTGGGATCAGCGACACCATAGACAACCTCAGTACAGATGATATCAACACCAGCTCTTCCATCAGCTCGTACACCAACACGCCTGCTGCAACGCGGAAGAGTATCGACAGCCAGGTAAGACCACTGAAAACTTTCCATTCCTGCCTGGAGAACACAACTGATGCTGGCGATGCTAATTTTGGTTATTCTGCATCTACGTTTTAGCACCCAGTTTACACCTGATTTTGAATTATTATTATTATTATTTGTTTATTTAGCAGACGCCTTTATCCAAGGCGACTTACAGAGACTAGGGTGTGTGAACTATGCATCAGCTGCAGAGTCACTTACAAGTACGTCTCACCCGAAAGACGGAGCACAAGGAGGTTAAGTGACTTGCTCAGGGTCACACAGTGAGTCAGTGGCTGAGGTGGGATTTGAACCAGGGATTTGAACCAGGGATTTGAACCAGGGACCTCCTGGTTACAAGCCCTTTTCTTTAACAACTGGACCACACCGCGTCCTATACCGCCTCCTGAATTGCGGTTTCTTTCAATGGGAATTCACACTTTGGCATGGTGTCCTAATGGTGCAAGGTTTTTAAATGCAAAGCCAACTACAGGACAGCAGGTTGGATCCATCTCATGAATAGTATGTTAAGCATACCTGTACTGTAACACATAGCAATAGCATAGCAGTCTTCTGTTCACTGTGCTGCAAAAATAAACCTGGCATTAGCGTGGTGATCTTGGGTCTGTCTGACTCCCAGTTGTGGAAAAAAGTTAATCTGGTGCCGAATATCTATTTAAACATGTAAAAGAATGAGTGTGGGCACTGAAAGTATATGTGACAGCCAAGAATCTGTACACATTGGCTTACCTTTTATAGAAGTTTTTATTTCCAGTAATTAAAAAAAGAAAAAAAAAAAACCGCAATGCTGCTTTTTATTATTTATTACAGATTTTAAGGTCTTGGTATATTTTATTATGATTTATTGAAAAATTTTTTTTTTTTTTTTTTGGCATACAAATGTTCTGGATTTATAGTTTTGGAGAAATGCAGTACAAAGCTGATTTTAAATAGAACCAGTTTACCGCTGTTCTTCTGTTCTGTATCATGCAGCTTTCTTTTGTTTTCCTGTTTGAGCTTTTCAAATCATTAACTAAATGGCATGCTTATATACTGGTGTGTAATGGATGTGCTTTGGCTAGAGAATGTGTTTTCCATGGGGACCCATTAGGGTTCATTTTGATCTCTTCCCGATCACAATTCAAATTTAAAATGGGGACTTAAAGGGCGAAGGTGTATTCTCTACCTAATTTTGTTGCCATTCAGACTAAACGCCTAAAACATTAGTAACTACAACAACTGAAAAAGCAACAAACGTTCAACACCAGTGCTTATTTGAACAGTACTTAAAAAGAAGCAAAGTGCTTTAAGGGAATTACTGTGTCTGACTGTCACGCTATGGGTGGGTCCATTTGCATGTGGCATTTGCCTAAACTAATTTGTATCCTGGAACATACAGTAGGGACGATAAGGTCTTCATAGCCAGCTTGTGACTTATTTGTCAACTTCACTTGTCAGACATTGTCATTCTCGAAAGAAATAACCACTCGCCAAACCACAATCAGTGAACAGAAACCAGGCAAAGTTAGTTCGCTGTTAATAATTAGTTGAAAATATTTTAATTTTAATTTGTTTTGGAATTAAGATCTAAGCTTCCCACCCCTAGTATTGGTGCTGTGATTCTTCTGGATTTTTTAACTATGTTGCATGCCTGCCTTTCTCCGCCTCTCTCATAGACGAGTGCTGTGTTCATATCTTTACAGCCCCAGACGGACGCAGAGAAGCATTGCGCTGTGGAGCGGAACTCCATGTGGTCTGGGGCTGAAGTGAAGAAATCGGACGGGGGTTCAGACACTGGAGTCAAGATGGAGTCCGGCTCCAAGTGGAGACGCAACCCTTCCGATGTATCCGATGAGTCAGACAAAAGCAACTCCGGCAGGAAAACAACCGTCATCTCACAGACAGGCTCCTGGAGACGAGGCATGACTGCCCAGGTTGGCATCACTACACCCAGGACGAAAAACGCCCCTCTGAAAACCCATGGAACTGGTATGCAACAACCTAGTATGTCCTTTCATTTTTTATGCTGTCTATTAGTCCTCAACCTAAAGAGGTTCTTGTTGTTGTTGTTGTTGTTGTTGTTGTTGATGTTGTTGTTTGGTGTTTTTTTTTTTTTTGGTGAAACACTGGTTAAAGCATTCGTGAAAACGTTTTGTCTACTGCTTTCATAGTTTTCATCTATAGTTGAAAATAAACTAAATGCCTAGTGAAAGTGTCATTAAAAATCAACCTTTTATTCTGAGATTCTGAGAAGTAATACTCACACTGTAAATAATGGGAAGGACAAAAAAGGTTCTGCCCTGAACCAAGTTTAATTTGTCTGACACGCAAACTGGAATCCAGTCAATTATAACTTTAATCCTAAGTAAGCATTCCACAGATGTTACTAAACAGTAAAGGTAAAGTTAAATCGATGATGCAACAGGGCTTCAATCAAAAACATTTTTATAGATCGTCTTTCATGATTTAATAGATTTTTTTAATGACTTTAGGAAAAACTGATGATGCCAAGGCATCAGAGAAGGGCAGGCTCTCCCCCAAGTCTGCTAATGTCCAGCATTCCCCCTCAGATGCTGGCCGCAGCAGTGGAGACGAAACGAAGAAACCTCCATCGAGCGCTTCCAGGACCCCCACCAACACCTTCGGGTTCAAGAAACAGCCCGGGGGCATGACCATCATCACTGCCAGCGGTGCCACCATCACCAGCGGCTCAGCAACCCTGGGAAAAATCCCCAAGTCATCCGGGCTCATCGGCAAGTCTGGTAGCCGGATGGCTAGTGTGGATGGCTCCCATCAGGATGATGCCTACCTTCCCATCAGTGCCCGGACTAACCTGCAGTATCGCAGCTTGCCCAGACCCAGTAAATCAGGCAGCAATGGCAGAAACGGCAATCGGTCCAGCACCAGTAGCATTGACTCCAATCTCAGCAGCAAGTCTGCTGGCTTACCCGTGCCCAAAATAAGAGAGCCTTCCAAAGTAGCAATGGATAGCCCTTCACCTGGAGGAGCCAACCAGACAGACAGGGAGAAAGGTGTGTCTTCAGATACAGAGAGCGTAGCCTCCTGCAACTCTATCAAAGCCAGCCCAACCTCCCACTCTGGGGCCTCGCAGAGTGGCCGCCAGCAAGGATCCAAATACGCAGATGTGTCATCACCCACTTTGCGCAGGTAAGAAGCAGCTGCCACGACGATGTGTTGCAAATATCGGGGGGGAGAGACATTTTTAAAACCAGCAACAAATACAGATCAGGGAATTCTTCAGTAGGTACTACAGCCAACCTATTGTCTCTGTTGGGGGACCCTCTGATCGAGATTTTCCATGGCAGCCTTGTTGAAGAGCGAAAGCACAGAGCCAATTGTTGAATCTGATGTAGTTGTGCTTGTGCATTCAGTCATATACATGCTTTCATTTATTAGTGTAAATATCTATTTTAAATGGCAAGCTGTTTTTGTTTCCTGGAAAAGGTTATTTCTAGTAATTCATTACTAGTAAGTATAACTAGTAATAACCGTACGGCCTGAGGTCTTGGTTTATTTTATAATTTTTTATACTCTGACATTACTTTCTCATTCAGTTGAGGTCATGAGAACATGTAATTGTGGCCTATGAATCCGCTGACGTATAAACTTTTCCTGGGTGCTGTACATGATGATAATAATTAACTGAGGCAATCAAAGACCTTTTGTATTTTTCTATTATTTATTTTTGTATTCTGAAATTCGGTATGCATTAGATTAATGACTTAGCTGAAGAAAGCTTATTAAATAACAAACAAATGAAAAGAACTTAGATTAGACTGAATATTCTGTTTGAGGTTCAGAAGGACTGGCATATAGATGAAAATGCAGTTAATCATTTCAAGTCCTAAAGACTCTATTGTGTAGCTTGGCAAACTTCATATTTTTTCTGTAAAATATAATGTTTGTCTAGTTTTTCTAATGGTTTTGTCTCCTGGAGCCTGTGGCAGAAAATAATTGAAAATAAATGTGCAATCATTAGTGAGCATTACTTGAATGAGCTCGGGGGGAAATACAGTACATATGTTATCCTTGTTATCTTTGGAGTGCCAAAAAAAAACAAGCAGTAAAAGCTAGACTTTAGTGAGCATTTTTTTTTAAATGTATAAGCAGTCCAACTAACATTACTTATGGGTCAGCATGTATGTTATTTATTTATTTTTATTTTTTTCATGCAGACTGTTCGGTGGCAAGCCAGGTAAACAAGCCCCAGTCACAACAGCTGAGAATATGAAGAATTCCACAGTTATCACCAACCCCCATGCCACCATGACTCCGCAGAGTAACCTTGATTCACCTTCAGGGAGTGGAATGCTGAGCAGTGGTGGCAGCAGCCCCCTCTATAACAAAACCACCGATCTGGCCCAGTCTTCCCTGGCCTCCAGCCCGGGCTCTGCCCATTCCGCTCCTTCCAACAGCCTGACGTGGGGCACCAACCTCAGCAGCTCCTCTATGGTGAGCAAGGACGGCCTCGGGTATCAGTCTGTCAGCAGCCTGCACACCAGCTGCGAGTCCATCGACATCTCTCTGAGCAGCGGAGGGATCAGCCGTCACAACTCCACCAGCGGGCTGGTCCCATTGTCCAAAGAGGAGTCTCTGTCTGCGTTTGCAAGGAATAACAGTGTGAAGACAGCCTTGTCTGAGAGGTAAGGGATAATGTGGCACCTCTGTCGTTTGCATGGAAATGTTTACAGTATGCATTTTTAAAGACTTTATATTAGCAATGTGATTCTTTTATGACAAAAAGAGTTTGTTACAGGTTTTATGTGACATTTTATATTTAACACTTTGTTGTTAATGTTCATTATCAGATATTTTTTTAATCCTGAATATTCCACTGTTTAGTTCATCATTATAATTTTGAATGTTAAGGATAATGGCAAATTTTAAGATCGGCATAGTTCAATAGCAAATGCCGATGCTGTGCCTTTTGATTTACTGTTTTATGGACATATTTCTTAAAAATCTGAAAAAAATCTGATTTGTTATAGGAGCGCTCTTAACCCTACGTTGAAAGCGAAGGTTGAGATGAATAACTTCTCCTTCTGTCCTCCTCGTTTATTAATTCTCTTTCTTCTTTTCTGTTGTGTCACCCCTCCCTTCAGTCCTCTTTCTTCCCCATCTGCTAGCCCAAAATTCAGCAGAAATACTTTACCTAGGAAACAGAACAGGTAAACGTGTTTGTCTTGACCAGTGGGTTGTGCTGAGCTTTATAAAGCTAAACTAACACCATTGTTACATAGTGATTGCTTGACATTTGAAAACTTGCATTAATTGCTGTAAACTCCCCTGTAATTGCATTAATTTGACAGGCCACTATGCAGCACTATTGCACCATGCTTTATAATAAGTCCCTATGGCACCACCACCTGGCTCAGAGCTGTATTACAGCTGGCCTAGGAAAAATGTTTGCACTGAACTGCCAAGGCTTACATTATGTTGTCATATTGACTTAAGATACACATTGCAGCTTGTTTGCATAGTGCAGTTAACAAATCCATTGTGAAAAAAGTCAAATAAATGATAATAAGTAAAATAAATGAACTAAACATACAACGAAAAGATGCACAAACATACATAACAGATCTGTTGTAGCTATCAAATTCTGTGACTCCCAACACATTGGTATTATTAAACTAGAATCCTCTGCTGTCACCTGCAGACAGGCTGCCAGAAGATTTGCTTTGTACAGTGTGGCTTGCAAATATGTGAGCATGAGCTATGTCATGTGTTCTGGAGCTGCTGCAAAGTGAACTATTAAAATAATGGTGCGTTAGCGACCATAGGCAATGTCTTCTGACATTAAATCAGTAAAAATGATTGCAATAAACTATTGCTACCTCAGGCAGTTACAGGTTTGTAAATAGTTTCACCAGCACACCAGGTTTGCACAGTTTCCCCACGGCATGTATGTTTTAGTCTTGGCTATGTGTTGGCATGTCATCAGGTGTTTTTTTTTTTATTTGTTTTTTACATTTTCTGTGGGATCAGCACTGGCCCTTCCTAGTTTTTCAGTGTCGGTTGCTTTTAGTGCTGTTGCCATGCTCAGTAAGAGACCCTTTTCAGAAAATGTGTCTCCTTTGTGACAGAGCAATCTTCAGTGTAGGCTTTGTTCATTTGAAGTTGCACATTAAATTCTTCATGTTTTTTTGTTATGCAATCAGAATCATGCATAGGACAGTCACAAGAAAAAACGAAAACAAAAAAAAAAGTTATTTTATCTTGACAATTAGCATAATGCATATGCAATGCATACATATTTGTACAAATTGTTTTTACCTTCCATAGCAGAGAAGAAATCCCTTTTCTGCCCTCATGAAACATTCTCCTTGGTTCGTGTCCCTCTTCCTCTTTGCTCCTCCTCCTCCTTATCCTATTCTCTAAATCTCCTACCTACAGCAACCCTCACCTTGATAGAAACACCTTGCCAAAGAAGGGACTCAGGTATTGGTGCTTCCTGCTTTTCTGTGGTGCCAATGCATTGCGCTGTTTGTTGCACTTATTGTGGGTGTTGCTGGCAGTTTGCGCTTGTGCACATGTATGAGCAAGTCACTCTTCATTTTAAGTTGTTCAGTGTGTAAATGTGTGTGTCACTTCTGTTTGGCAGTATTGTGACCTTGATAAATGTTACCGTTTCTTTATTCGCTTGTGCTGGGGCATGGTAGGGGTTATCTACCTTTAGAAAGCTTCCTTTACTCAAATGTACCTTTTTATTTTATGTGCTTGTGGTCTTTTTTAAAGGTGTTTTGTTTTCAGAGAATTGGAAGGTGAATCCTGCAAGATGTCATGCTGCACAGGATGGTTTTGTCCACTCACACAAATTTAAACACAAGCTTTCTGTGGTGCTGGTAGATAAAGATAAACCTTTGCAAATGTTTCCACGGCATACAGAGCTTTTGCCAAAAGCTTTTAATCTTGATTTGCTTAAGAATGTTTTCTGAACATGGAAGAACTCACCCCAGACCTTTTTAAAATGTTTTTTCGTAAGAGTGTTTTTACATTTTGACCTGCTAGAATAAACACTTGCAACTATGTGCTGAAAGAAAAGTCACAGCCCAGACACCTATTAGTTATACTCCTGTTAGTATAAATCCAGCAAAGACAAATGACAAACATTGCTAAGCTACTCAGAGTAATGGTCTGCACTCGGTATACATAGACAATAGATGTTAAATGATTTTTTAGAACACTCTGTTTAACTGACATTGTTATTAAATATCAGTGGTTAAACAGGGTCTTTAAAGAGTTATCAGATTTGTTTTTTTACAATGGTTTTCATCTGTGCTTGAACCTAGTTTTAAACTAAGGAACTTGTATTTCATACATCACACTCTACCAAATTTTTCCATTTTGAAATTTTGAGATGCATGTAACCTTTTAAAAAGAAAAAAAAAAGTGTGTGTTACTTTTTTTTTAAATGTGTTTTACCTTGATTCTAGGTAAAGGTCTAATGTTATCAGGTTTCATAGCACTGGGTTGCCTTCTTTGGCTCTGCAATGTTTGTCCAAGAAGCACACATGTTCAGTGACCCTTGTTTGTATAGAATTGCACCAGCTTGGGGAGGGGGAAGCTATTACTGCACATTTTATTATAAACAGCAATAATCACAGTGTAACAATGTGTTCATTTTAGACTGGGTGCGTGAGCACTTGTGGTGTTTTGTCTCCACCCCACTTATAAAATAAAACAAAAAGTGAGATTTTAATTTGAAATAACTGTTTAGTACACTGCTCTTGGATTGATCCTTTCCTGGTTGCACCTTACCAATGTTGTTGTTTCCACCGGACTGACTGACCAGGCTCTTGTAATTGCAGGTACCCCCCTTCTTCTCAGCTCCGCAGCCAGGAAGATGCCAAGGAGTGGTTGCGATCTCATTCTGCAGGAGGCCTGCAGGAGAGTGCCAGCAACTCCCCATTCTCGCCAGGCTCCAGCATTACCTCCCCTTCTGGAACCAGGTTTAACTTTGCCCAGCTTGGTAAGCCTGCAAACATTTCCCATTTGCTAACAGATGCACCTTTGTGTACAGTACAGTAGCTTCTAAGAAGAGTTTTTTTTCTACATTTCTGCCATAAGTTATACAGGTAAATCCAAATTATTCAGGGACGTGTACTGAAATTTCGTAAATTATTATTTTTTTTCCTTGTGTTCTAAGCGCCTTATTAAAAACAGTTTATTCTACTATTTGTTTTGTCAGTCATGCTTTTAGGGTGCGTGGCTCCGGATTAGACATTGCTCAAGAAATGCCTGTTTCACCATACTACTCCCCACTCATGTGATAGTTTCATAATCAACCACTGGGTTATTTAGATATAGAAAATGTAGTTCAAATGTGTTTTTTTTTTTGTTTGTTTTTTTTTGTTTTTTTGCTATAGATAATCTTGATGGTTGCTCGTTTCTATTTTATACACACCCACGAAATCTTATGGTTTGTTTCTTGCTATTTTCAGCTAGTCCAACCACTGCTGCCCAGATTAACCTTGCAAACTCTTCAGTGCTGCAGAATCAGGAGGGGCCCTTGGATCCATACGGCGATCCTCGCTTCCGCAACAGCTCCATGTCTCTGGATGAGAAAATCAGGACCATGAGCCGCTCTGGGTCCTTCAGGGATGGCTTTGAAGAAGGTACGTTAGGTGCTCCAATAAGGAGCTTTCATCCTCTAATGAAAGAAAGACAGGCAATTGCACAGTCCTCTTTAGACGATCTGCACATATAGCCAGTATATTCACAACATACAAAGGGATTGTCCTGTCATTGTGGAAGGTTGCGTTTTATAAGCACAGGAAAGAGTATAAGAAGTATATTTTATCAGTATTTGGCAATGATTCCTCAATTGTAATTTTCTTTATAGTTGAGAAGGGATCAGTTGAAACGTCATTTACTCTTTCTGGCAACTCATTTTATACATTTAGCAAATACATATATACCATTTAACAAAGCTCTGCTACATGCTCTAGCTAGATTATTTTTAAACTGTTGTCGAATTTTAGAGCCTTGCACAGCAAAACAAAAATATGATACTAGATTTAGAGTCTGATGGCTTTAGCTCTTTAAGTGTCCTTGCCTAACACTAGATAGAACTAATTCTTTTACCTAATGATATCATTTTTAAATTGCATATCTCTATAACACTTTTTCTGGGGACAACTAATTCTGTATTTTAAGCTAATTCTAAGAAAGGATAACGAGATGCAGGTGTGTGTTTAAGGACAAATATTAAAGTAGTTCTAATGAAACTTCTTGTCAGTCACAAAAAAAAAAAAAAAAAGTTTAACGATCTGACAAACATGTACAAATGCCTGAATCCCACGCAGCAAAATATAATGCATTTCAGTTACAGTAGTGACTTATAAATAGACAGTTGTCCCTCATTTTGATTTACACATCAAAAAGCTGTACAATTTACTGTCAACACGGCCAAACCCTGAAGCCTTGCAATGTAAACCACAATTTTGTCTGCTGTACTTGGAACAGAAAAAAAAAACATATCTCCATATAGTGAGCGTGAAGAAGCCAAGATAAAGGGGCAAAGAGACGCTAATGCTCCTTGGCATGTTTGTGCGGCTTCAGCTTCTACTGATCCAGAGCCAGTACCTGCATCAACTACCTCAGAAAAGCATACTAAAGAATGTAAACAGTAATGCCAATTATTTTGTTTGTTGTAAATCTGACGTAAGTAGGCTCACTGCATGATGCATGCCTACAGCAGAACCTTTTGTAGTTCTTGGTGGTGTCATGTAGATAATCTGTTTATAAAAACAGGATGGGGACCAAGGGGATTAGGGAAGGCAGGTGGTTGAGGAGTTACACCAGGCCTTTGTTAACAGCAGCCATTTTACGATACTTGCCTCAGGGGGCAAGATTGCTCCTGTAAAGTGTACCTCTGATGGGAGCTGCTGCATTATTTTAGGCTCTACCAATAAAATAAGGATTAGGAGTCTTTTTTTCTTTTTAGTTGCATACTAACTGAAACGGATGTTCATCTTAGTCCCTGCGAAAATTATCTTTACCCATTCCTGATAGCGTTTATTGCCACGTTTTGTCACATGTTCCTTTTGGTTTAGCATATAAGTACAGTATCCCAGAACAAAGCTTGTTAATGTCAGTTTCAATATATTATAAACGGATTTGCTTTGCTTTGCTGAGTTATGTGGTGAAGTAATCAAGCTATTTAAATTGGGTTGTTGGGAATTTTTATGTCTTAATATTGAACACACAAGTACCCACAAAATTGGTGTGCAGTATTTTTGTTCTAGTACACAGATATAACTACATATCACAGGTTTATTTAAAAATAGTACCAATGAAAACTAAAATAAGCAGTTCAAACTAGCTCCCATCAGTCCGCTCAACCTTAACATTTACATTTAAGCTTGCTTATTTTATAACCAGGGTTCTTCATTTTACTGAACTGAAAAGGAGCATCAGTTTTTTCTGAATTCCTAGATAAAAATCCTAAGCTTCAAGAAATCTGAGATTATGTAAGCGACTTAACACAGCAGCACGAATGAATGGTGCCTATTGTGCAGAAAAGTGTCTCATACTTGTTTATCCAGATGATAGATAGGGGTTTAATAACCCAGCGAATAAGTGAAAAGAGATCGGACCAACAGTATGATGATATTTAAAATGATTTTATTTTTAGCATACTGAAGTTCTATAACACTTAGTTAATTGGAACCTGCGCTCGTCAGATTAGAACTGCTTCTCACAATTACTTGCCAGCTGCAGGGTGTCCTTATTTTGTTGATACGGTTTGTGGTCAATAGTTTTTAATGTGCTTTGAGCTATAAAGAAGAATTCTAATTGTAAATGCATTTAAGGGTATTACTTAAACCACTCACTGTATTGAAATTAAGGAATTTTCATGTATTTAACTTTCTTGATTTTGCCATTTTCGAATTTATATGTAATTGTTTTGCAGATTAAAACAAGTAGTTCTGTCCTTTTTTTATTTCTTATTGCAGTTCTTTGACACCTAGCTGTTCGCTAATGCGTCAGTATTTTTTAATTACATTGCTCATTCTTTTTTAGTGCATGGCTCCTCGTTGTCTCTGGTTTCTAGCACCTCTTCTATCTACTCAACGGTGAGTACACTTTTTTTTTTTCATACCAGTTAGTCCTCCACTCTCTTACTTAACCAATCGAGATTACAGTGAACTGAAATGAACCTGAAAGTAGATTACAAGTGTAACATGTAGACGTGAAACAGTGGTGAATTCACAAGACCACAGACAGAATGTATGTTGCAGGAATGATACATAATGGTCAGTGGTCTGGTTCTCTATAGCTCTGATCTGATTATGCTCACACTTGGGTCTTCATCACTGTGATTTCTTTACTCTGTACCAGTTATCTCAGAGGCGGTATAAACACAGTATTCCTTCCTAGAAGTAGATAGGGTTGGAAAATGTAAAAATACATAAACATATATTTAAGAACGTGAGTCATTTGTGGTCATCGGGCAGCAAAACTACCTTGAGTATAATCATTCACTTAACTAAAAATAAGTGAATGATTATACTCAAGGCATTACAGTCATAATTTGATCCTTAATTAAGGACTTTAGTTTGCTGCAGTGATATGATTTGTTCCAGCGTGCAGTAAAAGGCAAACAAAGCATCACTTTCTAATAGCTGAAACCTGGTTCAAGTTCATCTCAATTAAATATGCATTAATATGGTTTTCTCTTGGAATTAGTTTTCGGTTTGCTGGTGGATTTATAATATACTTTTTTAAAAGGACGATGTAAGTGATCAGTTGTGTTTGCGGAAGAGGCCAGGTAGGGTTTCCGAAGCCTGTATAAACATTTACTGCAAACACAGTGTGGAAGAGCTGTCATTCTGGTTCCACCCATGCAAACACGAGCCAGTGGATTGGGAATAATCTTTTCTGCATTGCCTGACGTTTGGAACAAAGAATGTTCTACTTTAAAATGATAGCCTGGTCAGGTGCAGTGACATGTGATCCTTTAGCTGAAGCACTGAAAGTTGTGAACAGAGAAACATTTCTATCGGAGTTGGAAAGAGAGAGACAAAAAAAGCTGCTTCAGAATGATGGCAACAGTGTCGTTTGCAGGGACATCAGGCTTTACAGTAGGGCATTTGTTTTAAAATAATTAATTACAACCACTTTTAATGTTGAAATCGGTGGTTACACTAAATATGTTGTTTTCTTAATACTGGATTTATAATGTTGGCTAGTGGGCTTTTAGCACAAGTATGACGGCATTTTTCACTGCAGAACTTTTTTTTGTAGTGCCTTCATGCCATAGAAATGTGCAGTAATAATTTTAAAAATACTAAGGAGCTTGAGATGAATTCAACATACCAGCATCATAAAATATCTGCAGTTCAATCAAGATTGCCCTATTTTGTTCAGAGTTTGTGTTTGTGTTTGTGTATACTTTTCGTACTTTGTGTCTCATAATAAGTACATAGAAACGACAAGAATAAAAAAAGAAACCTGAATATTCTGTACTTTCGTGAATGGCAAATAAAGGATAACAGCTAAAGGTGTCTATTAATAGAAATGTTTTTTTTTTTCTTGAAAGTATTTTCAGATAATTATAAAGAAAGCAGTTGTGGTTGTCAGGTCATGCTGACTGGAACAGCATGTTGAGAGATATCCTTGTGTCGTCCAGTTTTGTTTCAAAGAGTCAAAACAGTTTTCAGCACAACCAAACAAAATATTGCCTGCTGCTCATACAATTAGATATAATAACGACAGCTTTTAGTGTAAGGATTAGTTTGTCTTCCTGCTTCCTGCCTGCATATTGGTCACCTATCCAGTTAGGTGGCCAGCTAACAAACAAAAGTCGCTTACTTAAAGGTCCGCCCACAGCAACCATGAAAATTTCTCTTAATTCACTAAACCTCAGTGTAGTGAATTAAGAGAAATTTCAGTGTATATATATATATATATATATATATATATATATATATATATATATATATATATATATATATATATACTCCCTTTGCTGTGGTAATGTACATGCTGTGTACGTTGTGAATGTCATTTTAGAATAATGACTGCATTGACAGTGTTAACTATAGATTTTTAAAGACAAGGAGAAGCTTGCTCTACTCTGGAGGCAGCACAGCTGTATTACTGTGTGTTAGAGAGGAAATGTGGAAGTCAATAAATCTTGTGCCGGCTCTTTTGACTCTAGCGATCTGTCAGAAGTGTCTACTCCTAGGAATTACCCTGAGTTCGAACATAGACTGTCAGCTCATAACAATTTCATGCAAAGATCTTTCCTGTTATTTTAATGGGAGAATTTGAAGTACTCAGGCAACAGCTTCCCAGCAGGTGTAAAATTACCCATTATGATGATTTATATGGTTGGGAATTTTGTTGCTATATGAAGAAATTGATATAGTGTTTTGATATTTCCTTAACACACTGTTCATCTTATGAAACCACTGCCTTCTAATGTTATCAGTATTGTCAGGGTTTAAATATCACTGTTTAATATATATATATATATATATATATATATATATATATATATATATATATATATATATATATATATATATATATAATGTTGTTTGTTTGTTTTTTTAGCCTGAAGAAAAATCACAGTCAGAGGTAAGATTAAAGATTATTCAAAATGTCTAATATTCAAATGCAAAGTTAAATGTGATGTTATATAGAACAGTCAGCCTTGTAGAACTTTATTAATTGAAGCCCATACTTTTTTTACAATCCATTGCAAATAAATAGTTAGTCAGGCATAACTTTAATAAAAAGTATTG
Source organism: Acipenser oxyrinchus oxyrinchus (assembly GCA_030684275.1). Taxonomy (NCBI): domain Eukaryota; kingdom Metazoa; phylum Chordata; class Actinopteri; order Acipenseriformes; family Acipenseridae; genus Acipenser; species Acipenser oxyrinchus. The sequence goes on from CM060264.1 coordinate 28,368,852, forward strand.
GTTTGACAGTTTCTCTCATTCCAGTATAATAACTGTGTTTAAGAACTGTTGCTACCCTATTGCTGGTAGTGTGTGGAAATAGCCCCTGTAACATGCTTCATTGTATTTATTTTTAGATACGCAAACTGCGCAGAGAACTTGATGCATCACAGGAAAAAGTGTCGGCTCTTACCACTCAGCTAAGTGCTAATGTAAGTACATTCTGCACACTGTACAGATGTGTGTAGATTAGTCTATCATGAGAACGGGAATGTGCCATATTGATTGTAAGCTGGCAAGAGTTCTGTGTGATGATCAATATGGCATGAACAATTCCTGAGCAATATTTGCTAAGCAACTTCTTGGTTTCCAGCCTATAAGAAAGAAGGACACTAACACAGAGATGCCGGTGTTTAAGATTGTTGCGGCAGTCACAATAACTATGCTTTTACTTATGAACTACTTGATAGAAAGTGTAATAAACTGCTGTGTGTTTCAGAGCAGGGGTTTCCTTAGTTAACCACTCCTTAATCATTCATCAGTTTCATCCGCTAATATAAAAAAGAGCAGAAATCCAAATCCAAATCGCAGAGTTCTTGTTGCTACTTGAGTGACTTGCTTTCTTTGACTGTAAGTAAAGTTATGCCGGAGAGAAGGCGTTGGTACAGACTGAAGTACTGTGAAACCTGATCGGACTTGCTTGGTTACTCCATCAGCTAAACAAAATGGCAGCTTTTGTTTAAGGCTTTATTTGCTCTGTTGTTAATTCTGGGTGGATAAAATTACCTGTATTTTTATATGAACATGTGTTCACTTTTTTTTTTTTTTTTTTTTTTACAATAAAAATGCCAGTAAAGCCAAAGAGAATGGTTGTGATTGCATGTAGTTCTGATCACACCTAGCACTGTTAACATTGAAAAGCACCAGAAACTAAACTGTGGAGTCCATGGAGTCCACTAAACTGTGGAGTCCATGGCTAGCTAGGTGGTATGGGAGGGGCTTTGCAACACTGATTTCATGCAATACATGAAGGATTCTTAACCTTTCAGTCCTGAATTATTTTTCTGGAGCTGAAGAACACAAAATGGAAGTTATATCATATCATTAAAAACGGCACTCCTTTATTGAGTATACATAATCTTTTTTACAGATATTCATACACCACCTCAGACTGGGACCTAGAAGTCTCATGAGGTTCCAATGTGATTTCCAACGGCATATGTTAATATGCGATGCCAAGATAAGGCTGACCTTGAGGTCCTGCCAGGACTGAAAGGGATAAAGTGATGCCATTAATCTTCATGCTTGTTTTACAGTATGTTTTGGCTGGAATCAAGTGCTTTGAAACATTTGCTTTGAAACAAGGGGGACTTCTAAACTGGCTTTGATTAGAAAGTACAGATTCTGTTTGCACTTTTGAGACAGGAAGCATTGTACAGTTTATCTTAATTGTAGTACGTTAGAAATGTTTGGTAACCTTGACCAGGATGCGTTTTAAACTCCTTTTATTTAGACTGGAATAAGACTCTCATTGCGTAGCAATTTTAACAATTTCAGGTTTTATTGTGAACTTGAATTAGATGAGCTGTAGGGGTCACAAGCTCAGTGCATCTTACTTCTTAAGTTCCAATTGGTTAACACTTCAGTTGTAAAATATGTTATAGGAATGCAGTGTAGAGCCTGCAGGGAGAAGATTGAAATAGAAACAATTGAAACAGGTGCCTATAGCACGTAGCTTCTCAGATATTTTGATTAATCTGCCATAAAGGTCATATTGTGAATGACAGGGAGATAATTGCTTTGGCATTGTTTACTTTTCTTAGGGAGGGTGGAATTAAGTTGACCATAGGGGTGTTTAGGTACTGCTTATCAAGCAGAAAATGTTTGGGTTTGGAGATTGCTGATGTTGCTAACGATCAGCACTAACGCAATGCATATCAGTGGAGATATGTGATAATGCTTGCATAGCAAAGTTTCAATTAGCAATGTACTGTAAGAGCAAATTCCTTCACGTTCACACAGACACGATACGTTTTGTTATCTGCTCTTGACTTTTTTTTTCTAAGCACAAACATTTTAGAAGACGCAAAGTATTGCAGGTAAGGAATTAAGCAACAGAGTAGCCCAAATGAGAAGCCATCGCATACAGGACCTGCTTAAATTGAGTGTGAGGGGAGATAAAGGTGTGGGTGGCATTGTCACCCTATCGACACTCGACCTGAGCTTTCTTTTTAGATTGTGAAAAGTGCTGGTGTTGTATCAGTTTGCTTTTGTATGGTCTGTTGGAAGCAATGAAAAGGTCCTGGATAGTGTTTGTGTTTTGTTTGCATTTTTAAGTGGGACAAGGATTGTTCATCTTGTGGAAAAAATCAGCTTTGTGCTGTAGAGAGACTGTTGGTTCAGGTACATTATAATTATTTGTTTATTTAGCAGACACCTTTATCCAAGGCGACTTACAGAGACTAGGGTGTGTGAACTATTACATCTCACCCGAAAGACGGAGCACAAGGAGGTTAAGTGACTTGCTCAGGGTCACACAATGAGTCAGTGGCTGAGGTGGGATTTGAACCGGGGACCTCCTGGTTACAAGCCCTTTTCTTTAACTACTGGACCACACAGCCTCCTCATAACATACATTTTATAAGGGGGGAAGGGGTGTGGGGGAGGTGTGCTTAATACCCATGATGGATTACAAGTATCAATGGTGTATTGAAACCTTTTCATTCCGTTTTAAGCAATTTTGTAGTAATCCTGTGGTATTTAATGTTAGAGATGGTGTGCAAAGAATGGAGTGTAGACCGGACTGTTTCTGAGAATGCAGTTTCCTGTAAACAGCTGACGAGTCAGATAGGTTATTTTGTCTGTGGACAGCCTGAGATAAAGAACGGTGCCATGTCACCAGTAAAGCATTGTCCTAACCGCAGATCTTTTCTATCAGTCTCTCATTGTCTTAACATGCCTTGGATAACAGGTCCAACTGCTGATTTAATTGATTCTGGTGTTTGAGATGTTGTTATTGCTCAATAATAACCTTACACAGCCTCTTGTTAGTGTTAGTCATGGGAATCTTGGCATTGAATGCTGCTCGTTTAGTAGAGTATCAAGATAGTAATTGTTTTATTTATTTATATTTTTTTATTGCAATTTGAAGGGAATAGAGCTTTTTTTTTTTTTTTTGTCAATGAATCTGTATGCTGTGCTTAGTTCAGAGAAAGTGCAAAGTGATTATTTTGGGATTAGCTGAAATGGTGTCTGTTGCTGCTATGTTTATTTTAAAAACCATAGACCAGACACAAAACTTGGTTTTTAGAGCTTACATGCATGTTTAATAATACAAAAAAAAGCGAAAATAAACACCCAGCTCCTTCAGAGCGCTTAACTACACATTGGCAGGTTTCTTAACTAGCTCGCAGGACGGCTAAGCCGTTTCCCTGACAAATAACACAAAAAACACACGGTTTTAAACACAAATTGGAAACAGTACACACAGTTCCTGTTTGCTTATTTTTACGACACACAGTCTTCACGCAGCAGTTGCCCTGAATGAACTAACTCTGGGGTTTATATGCCCCAGAGAAACAGGTATAGGTAGCTGGCACCAAATTTACAATTGTTACCAACTGCCAAAACAATTAACAATTTATATAAACCATAATCAAAACAATTACCGGTAACACACGTGTGCACGTTTATTTTGGCAGGGAAGATTTTAACCTTTTCCCTGCCAAGCAAACAGCCATTCCCTGTGCAGGGCTCCCTGCCCTGTTACTATATATATATATATATATATATATATATATATATATATATATATATATATATATATATATATATATATATATATATATATATATATATATATATATATATATATATATATATATATAAAATACATACACTATTAATGATGATAATGTTACTACATTGCCAGTGGCATAGAGATTAACATGTAGCTCCTCCTGCATCCAGGAGCTTGTCAGTGTCATCTGAGAAAGCTGAAAGGAGGAGCTTCCTCCAGCCCGCATGCTTTATGTATATTTGATCCTCACTGTGTTTTCCTCACTGTGTTTTCCTCACTGTGGTTTCTGGCACCTGAAGCTCCTTCTTCATAGCAGAATGTTTTGAAGACTGGTGTGTTTTCACTATGGTGCTACAGACATGTATTTGAGAGACTGAGATGTGCAAAGGAAGCTGTTTGTTCCTGAATTTAAAGGATCTGAAGCTACAAGTTAAAGTATTTTACCAACATAAATTTTCTTTGCAAAACAGACCTTTGTGATTTTTATTCCAAGAAATGTAACGTATTGCCTAACTGGAGATCTACTGGCATCTAGTTATCAACACTTTGTCTTTGCCAGTGAATCATCTGGTATTGAGTACGCCTTTGGTGTGATAACATCAAGTTGTTTTCAGTTTGACTTGTACTGTTTTGCACAGTATATGATTGGCTTGCAGAGAGACTCCGTTCAGGTGTTTTTTGAAATTGATCTGATCTAGTCTTTCACGCTGACTTCGGAACTGTCTGGGCTTGGATATTTTTTTATTTTTTTGCTGTGTTTGTGATTTGGAACGGGAGATATTGACCCTAGAATAATGTCTTCTGTTTGTCCCTCTGGTAATCTGGTCAGCACGTTGACCTGGCCAAGTCTAAATCAGTACCCCTCTCTGCAGAGGACACATAGGAAGACTGGACAGTCTTTAAACAACAGCCATTATGGACAAGAAGACAAAAACATCTGCTTTTACAGCGTGGATCCAGCGATCTGCTCCCTTCACAATATTAATGAGGTAGGGTCTATCTTGAGAGAGGGAGGGTGTATTGCGTTGGATACAAGACATTATTTCAATTTAAAAGCTTATTAAAAAGAATAGATAAGAGGGCAAGGTGGAGTAGTTGAAGAGGTAAAGCAAGCTTTAGGCTTTTCATACTGTTAGGCATCAAAGAGTGCCGTTGTGGTCCTGTCGTGATAGATTCTTCTGGCACGTCAGTAAGACTTGCTCTGAATGCTTTAGAGGCGCAGCTTGACTAATTTAAGATGGCATACACTTTATTCCTTTCTTTTTTCCCATTATATTTACTGTTGGACCTGAATTTTGATCTGTGTATTTGTAGTTGTCCCGGTCTAGTTTTAGTTTTAGGCAGTATTAATCTGAGTGTGTTCATATTCTTGTCAGACTTAAAAATACATGTATTAATTAATTTGTTAATGCCTCATTTACTAACTATTACATTTGTGACAACGTAAAACATGTACAGGCTGGTGTTCAAAGCCATTTCCTCCCGTGCAACATTACATGTTTTTCAGATAAAAATGTGCCAATGTTTTTTAAAAATAGTAACAAAAAAAATATATCAAGGTGCATGTGAGTGTTTAAAAGAAACGTACAGTGCATATTTAACACTGTAGAAAATGAGCATCAGGCTATACTGTTACCCTGAGAATTCTCTTTTGTCTGCAAACATGTGGCTGCTTGTGACTGTTTATTAAATAGTATTTACAAGGAGCTTGAGAGTTAACGCTGGGATGCAGTTATCTTTTAATCTGCAAATTTTTATCAACATATAAACATAATGTAGTATTGCTTTGTCAAAATATATATTGGTTTGCAGAGGACTGGCTTCACCTTTTTTTTGTGGATGCAGTTTAGTGTTTTAACCATTTTAAAATCCCTTAGACTGCAGGTACTGTGTCTGTTATCAGATCACCTGCACCTACAGACTGTGGCTGGAGTCGGAGATAGAAATGTTAAACAGTATTGTGTACAACTTGCTATGACAGTAGTCTGTGTACAGTAGATGCGGAGATGATAAAGCATTGTTTTCATAAATGAATTATGCTACAGTAGTTTTAACCCCTCGACTACAAGGTATTATATGTAAGGAATATTACTTGAACTTAGAATATTCCGTGTTTTTCTATTGAGAACAATGGCATCCATGCTATATTTTATTTCAACATTTTTTTTTTCCCTTTAGACAGTACAGATTTAGCAAGCTTGCGTGAGTCTTTCATTCATTTTTGAACCGGTTATGTATGTTCAAATCACAAGCCTTGCTGATGCCCAGACAGGCAATTTGCTGAAGCATTCCAAAAGTTTGACTATATTCAGAAACTCCCCAAGTATTATCTAATGTATCCAGATAAATAAAAAAACAAATCTAGTTAAGAAATAGATAATGAAGCTGCTGCCATTTTATATTTTGCAGGCTCACCTTGTGGCAGCTTTTGAGCAGAGTCTTGGAAACATGACCATCAGACTGCAGAGTCTGACTATGACTGCAGAACAGAAGGTGAGTGCTAAATTGTGTATTGCTCAACAGCAGCACATATATGTACAAATCTGCTTACCTGTAATATCTGCTTGGACAGAAAGTCATTGTCATGCATTATACTGATGTACAACTATTTTTTTTGTATAGGACTTGGAGCTTAATGAGTTAAGAAAGACTATTGAGTATCTGAAGAAACAGAATGCTGCTGCCCAGGCTGCCATTAACGGAGTCATCAATACCCCGGAGCTCGCTTGCAAAGGTACATAGATGCATCTTAATACCTGTGCCATGACACATCTATGAAGACTTAAATCACCTATCCAACCCACTGTAGGGTCGTGCTAGCCCAGTATAGATAGAAAGACCTGGGGTTCTTTTACAGCAGGTGCTGTAGACTGCATATGCAGTATTCTGACAGAGATGGAAGCCTTCTGGTTTACACTCGGGCAAAACCACTGAAATGTCATGCCGATCTGTCTGAACCATAACTAAGGTGTCACTAAGGTTTCCCCTGTTGTTTGCAGCCACAGGTAATGGGACCCCTCAGTCCACTGACCTCCGCATACGCAGACAGCACTCCTCAGACAGCGTGTCAAGTATTAACAGTGCCACCAGCCATTCCAGTGTGGGCAGCAACGTAGAGGTGGACTCCAAGAAGAAGAAGAAGAAGAACTGGGTAAGTTTGAGAAGCTTTGTATAAGAGCTGCCGTCTCGACTCCTCAAGAGTCAACACAATGAAAAACAGCATGAAGTGGTGCAGCTGGAATCTGGAAATATGTATATTTAGAAATATGACCTGATCGGCATAGGGTTCATAGTGGATAAATGAAATGGTCTAACCCTATCCCTAACCCACACTCTAGCTTTAATCCCAAGCAGATGGGGTGCTATTTGAGCTGGGGATTTTAACATATACATTGCAAGACCATTGTGAAGACCTTTTCAAGATATTTTCTCAAAGCAGACAAAACTGTTTAAATTTCCAAACTGAAGTAGCTTTATTACCACAGTAGAGATTCATTAACTAGACATACAAGATCATTCTCTAAAAGGGAAATCGAGTAAGAAAAATCTACTAAATCAAAATTGTAATGTTATTAAGTGTGTTATTGAATGATAGGCCTGTTCCCTTTTATATATTTCTTTCCTGCCATTACATCTATAATCGACTTCTGTATTAACCTTCAGTGTGCTGGAGTAGTGTACAGAGACGATTGTTAAGGTCCTTTTCAAAGTAATGCATGTTAAAACCTGCATTAGCAGATACTGTATGTTGGTGTCTTGCGTGGGTCCACCTGTCGTGCTAGCATATATGTTGGGATACTGTTCCCATCCCTGCTTAATTAGCTAACCAAGTGGAACTACAAACAAAATACCTTTTTGCTTGATAGTTAAATTGTAGACCATTTTAGTTCTGCTGCGGTTTACTTGACATGGCATAATACTAAATGTGTTTTTGTTTTGGTGCAAAAACCCAATATAAACCCAATGCAAGTCCATAGAACAAAGGACACAGTACAGTTGATTGGTTGTGATAGTAGTTTGTACCAAGCTCACGAAACTAATTAAAATCACAGTAAGTAATTAGTTAAAAACGGCTAGGCAAGGGGAGTTGTGTTGTCATTCCTGACAGAGAGAAAATAGTGTTAGTGTGCAAATTTCCTTTTAATATGCTGTGCTCAATAGTTATATAAATACATCCTGACTGCAGTATAAGCTGTTAGTCTGTCTATTAATAAACTATTTATAACAATAGTGCAGGTAAAACATAGTGAGGCTAGTTTCTGTAATGTAACTAACCAGAGAAAACGAAGCCGCACTGCAAGTATGATTTGCTTAGCCTGGTATTGTTAGCACTTGTGTATGTATCTGTCCAAAACCTTTTTTTGTTTTTTTTATAAATCTGTTTGGTGTTTCATTTTTTTGTTTTTCTTTGTACTTCTGCTTCATATGGCAGGTATTTGAGGTAAGATATATGTTCTTGTACAGTGCTGTACGTAACTAACCCAAAGCTTTAGCTTGCTAACCCTTGAAACACGTTTCAGGCTACAGTACCCTAGTGTTTCTAAGTAAAAATGTACTTTGCTTTTTTTTTTTTTTTTTTTTTTTGCTATATAGTGATGCACAAGTTATATTAATTGTACCTCCAAGTGTGTATCCTGTACATTTTAATCAAAGCAATCAGAACTATTCCTATGCAAATTTTTCATAGACTACCCATATCATTTGTAATGTGGCTTCATCATAACCATGAAAACGAGACGCCTTCACTGCTGCTTTTTTATTCTTCTTCTTATAAAAGATCTGTTAGATACAGTTGGTGTTTGTTTGTTTGTTTTTTTCCGTTGTTATTTATGTCTCGATATCTTTTGTGTACTTCCAGTTACGGAGTTCATTCAAGCAAGCATTTGGCAAGAAGAAGTCACCCAAGTCAGCTTCCTCCCACTCGGATATTGAGGAGATGACTGACTCCTCCCTCCCCTCGTCCCCCAAGCTTCCTCGCAACGGCTCCACAGCCTCTACGCCTCTCAGGAGAACCTCGCACTCCAACTCTCTGTAAGTGATAGTCTGGATCCAGCAAGCTGCCTTGTAAAAATTGGTAAAAACAAAATAAAAAAATGTTAACCACCAAAAAGTAAACAGATTGACCATAAAGCAGGTTTTGCATGTCTCATCTGAGATGAAGTGGAGACATGTCAATACCCCCTCCTAATTACACAGTTAAGCCTAGCCTGAACTAAGAGGCCCACCTTGCAGTTCTTGCATTTGCACTTTGTATCAAACAAATCACATTTCAAAGCTGGTTTTGTTTTTTAAAATATAATGAATGTTTTAAATTAAAGTTCCTGGAAGTATTATCTCTTTAATAAATCACTCATTTTGTTTTGTGTTTTTAGACTGTTCTCTTACACTGTAAGTATAGTATAGCCTGTTTAGTTGCCGTTGTTAATTAAACTTTGTATCCCTTCCTTGTCCATTTTTGTAGTGCCTTTTACTCTGACATATATGTAAAACAGATGTGCAGAAGCTCTGTGAGTGGTCATTTCAGGAGTGGTTCGCTGGCTCGGTAATAGAGGGCAATTCTGCAAGATATTTATCGTTTCAGTCAATGTGGTGAATGTAATTGGCATGCTGGTAAAGGGTGATACACCTTTTTGTTTAATATTTACCAAGGATAAAATGTACCAGAAAATAAATTGCTGGTTATCTGATTGGGCACAGATATTCCTGTATTACACTTTTAATCAAAAATGCTAAACTTTATCATCTGTTTTCCTGAATGTAAAAAAAGGTCACTGTTTCCACATCATGCCCTTCTTCCACTCAGCTGGTTCACATGGGGGGTGTAGAGCATCACTGAGGGGGAACAGAAATAAAGTCACTTCAATTTTAACTGGATTACTACAGAAAAAAAAAAATCCTGCTCACCTGACCAATGATTTAAGCACCAATACAAAGCTGATTTTCTGGGCACTTGTAACTTTTGTGATCAGTGTAACTCCATGGTACGTGTTTCTCTGTCCTGCACAGTATTTCCGAATGCACAGAGGGTGAGGCTGAGACAGTCATGCAGCTTCGCAGTGAGCTGAGAGACAAGGAGATGAAACTGACTGACATTCGACTGGAGGCCCTTAGCTCCGCCCACCAGCTGGACCAGCTTCGAGAGGCAATGAACAGAATGCAGGTGAGGGCCTCCAGTGTTCTATGAACACCATGCCACACTGCCACCTACAGGCTGGGGTCAGAACAGACCTGACATCCAATAGAAATGGGTACACAAGTAAATCTCACAACAACTAAATATGCAGGAAGTCAAACTATTTAAGTGAAAACTGCACGTATAATAACATGCCATCTTAACAGTAATTCATACTGCAATCATATAACGATTGCTCAGGTTCATTTCTAGTCTGTCTCGTTTCAAAGTCCACTACCATCTTCAAACGTTTAACCTCTGTTTTAATTATTTGCAGTGTGAAATTGAAAAGTTGAAAACTGAGAATGATCGATTGAAGTCTGAGAATCAGGGAGTCGGCAGTCGGGCCCCATCCCAGCTCTCCATCTCTTCGTCCCCCAGGCAGTCTCTAGGCCTCTCCCAACACAGCCTCAGTCTCACCGAGTCGACCAGCCTGGGTGAGTTCACTGAAAGAAATCCCTGGGCGACTTTCACCAGGCTTGCATACACAACTGAACACTCACAGCATTGTGCACAGGAATGCATGCTGAGTGAATCCGTCACTCTGTGCAGATTAAACATTAGAATACATTCTGCAGAAAACGCTTTATACTAAACTCCCATTGGCATGTTGGGAAGTATTTTTATTTATTTATTGATTTTACTGATTTGTTCCCAGATATGCTGTTGGATGACAATGCTGATGGCGGTACAACTCGTAAAGAGGGCAGACATGTGAAAATAGTTGTGAGCCTGCAAAATGAGATGAAATGGAAGGAGGTGAGATATACTGGAATGTACCGTTTTATTTAGAGCATTTTGTTTCATGCTTACAGAATCGCTCTTTCATTTTGACTGTCTCACACCTTGTATATTCAATTGCAAACGTTTGTTCCGTGCAGGAGTGTAGACCTCGTCGTTTTCTTGTCGGCTGCATTGGAGTCAGTGGGAAAACCAAGTGGGACGTGCTGGACGGGGTTGTCCGGCGCCTTTTCAAGGTAATGATAAAGACTCTCTTATTGTTCTCTGTGTTTGAAATGGTTATAGGAAGGGACTTTCACAGTGAAGCATGTGATACAATTAGACCGCATCTCAAATAACATTAACAGTGACACGCATGCTTTCTCTGACTGTTTATCATGACGCTTTCCAGTGTAGCTCCATCAAGGAGCAACTGATGCAGTATATTCTTACGGGATCTCTCCTTCCTCTAGGAGTACATTATCCATGTAGACCCAGTGAGCCAGCTGGGCTTGAACTCCGACAGTGTCCTGGGTTACAGCATCGGGGATATCCATCGCACCACCAGATCAGAGACTCCAGAGCTACTGCCCTGCGGCTACCTAGTGGGGGACAACAACACCATCTCCGTCACCTTGAAAGGTACACTAGAACACACTGCTTGCTGGCCTCGTAAACAGGAATCTAGCTGATTTAAATTTAGACAGAAAATGTAGATTTTAAATTCTGTTTTTGAAATAGCGTTACCAGATTTCTCCACCAGGTGGTGTCAATGCTACATTTACGCTAATAGCCCCTTTAAAAGTATATCCGTTTTGAATAGTTTTCACTTTTACTGATTTTAATACATGTTTGGTAAAAAAAATACACAGTTGATTTAAATGTGTGCTCCATCAATTGCAGGTATACCTTTAAAATCCTGTCTTTATGCATCCATCCGTGTGTTTTAAATGCACAGTGCATTTGTTTCTATTAATACACTACCTTAAGGAAAATTGTGATTTTATAGCTTCATTTATAGTATTATTTCTCACAGACTTAAAATAAATATGGCTCTGATCCTTAGGCAAAATGTCAAGTTGAAACAGACACGAAAAGATGGTGAGCATGTTCAAAAACAACTTACTGGTAAACGGTTAGTCCTCATAATCACAGCCCCTGCACATCTTTAGGGTAGAGTACAGTACTCCCTCCTTATTGCACTATATGGAGGGAGTAGTGTCTATTCATGACTGTACCTCCCTCTGCTTGGTTATTTGTGAACTGCATCCAAACGCAATTTATTTACAAGTTTACAATACATCTGTCAAGAGAGCACGCTCTGACAGTGTGCATGTTGTTTTTGCGTGTAGGTGTTTCAGAGCACAGCCAGGACTGCTTGGTGTTTGAGACCCTCATCCCGAAGCCCATGCTGCAGAGATACGTCTCCCTCCTCTCAGAGCACCGGCGCATTATCCTGTCTGGACCCAGCGGAACTGGGAAGACCTATTTGGCCAATCGGCTGGCAGAGTACGTGGTGCTGAAAGAAGGCAGAGAGCTCTCTGATGGGGTCATTGCCACCTTCAACGTGGACCACAAGTCCAGCAAGGTGAGCAGAGTCCAGCAGACCAAACAGAAATATATAGGTTTCAAAGGAAGTATAACTGCAGCTGAAGAAGTGATTACAGGGTGATTAGAAAGTAAGTTTATCAACGCACCCTATCATTGCTCGCCCTGTGTGTAATATAGATTTTAAAGTGATGAGTAAGTTTGCAGCAACAGTTCATGCACTTTTTATCTTTGCTGACCTGACAAATGCTTTTTTGTTTGGCCTGTCCTTAAGGAACTGCGTCAGTACCTCTCCAACCTGGCTGACCAGTGTAACAGCGAGAGCAGTGCGGTGGACATGCCCCTGGTTATTATTCTGGATAACCTGCACCATGTCAGCTCTCTCGGAGAGATCTTCAACGGGCTTCTCAACTGCAAGTACCACCGCTGGTGAGCATTGACTGCTTTTATACCTTTTATAGCTTACAGCTTTTTAACCTCTTTCTCTAACTATTTCAATGTTTGTTCTGACAGCCCTTACATTATTGGTACAATGAATCAAGCAACATCTTCAACACCAAACCTCCAGCTTCATCATAATTTCAGGTAATGTTTTTACCTATGACAGATAAAAACCTGATCAGAGGTACATAAAACTAGAATTGCTTGCAGTAATGTCGTTTTTCCACTAGATGGTAGTTTTCGTTAGATTCAGCCAGCATCTACGGCTGTTTATTTGGTGGTTAAATTATATAGCAGCACTTATTCCTTTATCGATTTTCTTGGCCTAGCAATGGAGACAACAGCTTAGAGAATATAAGGCATAGAAACTTGAGCCAGACCACAGGGTCCATGTTGTTTTATATTACTTTTATTTTGTAATCTCAGGTGGGTGCTGTGTGCCAACCACACAGAGCCAGTGAAAGGCTTCCTGGGACGTTTCTTGAGAAGAAAGCTGATTGAAACCGAGATCAGTAGCAGGATGAGGAACACAGAGCTGCTTAAAGTCATTGACTGGATTCCTAAAGTCTGGCAGCATCTCAACAAGTTCCTGGAAGCACACAGCTCCTCTGATGTTACGATCGGTGAGCAATCTCCTCTCGAAATGTTTCAGCAGTTGAGAGAGTTATTTAGTTATATCCAGGCTTGCTTTATTTGTGTAAGATCTTGAGTGTGTACTGTTACGGGAATTGGTTAGATGTACATTTCTTTTCACTAGGTCCCCGATTGTTCCTGTCTTGCCCAATTGACGTGGCTGGTTCGCGTGTGTGGTTCACTGACCTGTGGAACTACTCAATAATTCCCTACATGTTGGAGGCAGTCCGGGAGGGACTTCAGGTAGGAGTTTCTGTTCTACATTTGTGCGGAGAAATGCTGGACTGCTTTCTACATGTCTCCCAGTTTATTCAAACTTTTGATTGAAATAGGTCCTGAAGAAATGCAGTCAAGCTGGAGGTCTTTCTTGTAGTCAAGGTGAAATAGGTTTGACTGCAGAGCAATCCCCTGATGATTTGACACTGAACCAATGCTGAACTGCTTTCTGTATTTGTCACAGCTGTATGGTCGAAGAGCTCCCTGGGAGGACCCTGCTAAATGGGTGATGGATACCTACCCCTGGGCTGCCAGCCCACAACAACATGAGTGGCCTCCTCTGCTTCAACTGAGACCTGAGGACGTTGGCTTTGATGGATACACTGTGGTGCGGGAGGGGTGTTCCAGCAAACAAGTCCCACAGAGTGACACAGAAGGAGATCCGCTAGTGAGTGCAGACATCAGACTTGGGAAATCACTTGCTTTAGAGGGGGAGGTTCAAGAAACATGCCAGTAGATGTAGCGTTATGTTTGTCAACTTTCTCTTTTTGTAAGAAGTCATACAGGTTACCAAATGTAACCATGCCTCTTGTACATACATTAATAACACCGTCAATGTGGATTTCATTTTCAGATGAATATGCTGATGAGGCTGCAGGAAGCGGCCAACTACTCCAGCCCCCAGAGTTACGACAGCGACTCCAATAGCAACAGTCACCATGACGACATCTTGGATTCATCACTGGAGTCCACATTGTGATCAAGGGCTCCAATTGATATACAACGGGTTTCTGTTTTCCTTTTAACAATATTGGCAAAAAAAGTGGCATGTGACTGCTGGTGTTTAAACTGTGCATCTTTATACTAATCACATTTATTGTGACCATGGGTGCAGGCAACCCAGAGGACAACAGTCTTTTCTAGTATATAAAAAAAACGGCACTATTTTATTTTTACAGTGTATTTGCTAAAGGCTTTTTAAAGCCAAGTTGTGAAATGTTAATTGTATTTGAACTCCTGTGCAAAAATGGTGGCGTTTTAAAGCTGCGGAACAAGCATTTTGCCATGTACTGTCCAACAAGAAGACTTCTTGCCTATGCTGCTGTGAACCAAACGACCAGTAAAGGATGGACTTTTCCATCCAGCTTTATCAGTGCTTTCCTCAGCTGCAGGCGGTTATGGTGCTATATGGTTTGCCTTGAAATGTATTCTAGGTCAGGCTGCAAGGAAAAAACACACTTCTTGCAAACCCAGGAGCTTGGTGGCTAACCAGTCCTAGTCACTTCAACTGCAAGGACAGTACAAGGACTGTTATTATAGACCTAATGTCTATAATAACAGCAGTCCTATACTCCTATACTGGAGCCACATTTATCCCAGTCCCAAATGAGCATTCGTTCCACAGGGTAGGACATGTTATTTAAATTCAGAAAGAAGCGGTTTTATAAAAGCTTGCTTTAGTAAACTCTTGGAAGTAAGCAAAACCTCAAAAACGCTGCAAATCTGTTACAAATCCAAAAACGGTTTACACGAATATTCAGAAGAAATTAAAAAAAAAAAAAAAAAGTTTTGTTTTATTTGAATTAACAGCTACTGTACCATTGTTTTACTTTTCGACTGTATATATTTAAACCGTTCAAGGTGGTTCATGAAGTCAATTCAGCTGTTTTTAAATCAGTACGAACTGTATACCGTCAGTAATGCAACCTCTCAAGACATGTGAGCTGAAAACAGCTTTCTGTATATCTCCTCTAAGTACACATGCATCAGAACACCTCAGCCAGTGTAGCAGCAAACCCACCAGGGAAACGGCTGCATGAAATTAGACCTCAGTGCATTCCCTCCACTGACCTGTACAAGCTTTTGTGAACATCTTTTTGGTGCTGAACTTTCAAACGATGCCTTATTTAATTTTGTAATAATTGTGCTAGCGTGCATCTATGCTGTTTTTTACATTCTGAAACAGGGATGAGTGTTCATCTCCTAAACTTTAAGGAGGTCATAGGTTTGCGGCTGCAAAGTTATTTTTGATATCAGATGCTGGCTTCTTGACATTTAGGAGGAAAGTGAGATCAGTGTTTTCAGGTTCATTTGACTTGCAGCTAGTTGTCCCACTGGGGACTAACTAACTTACTGTAAGTAAATAGAGAAATGTCATCACTGCAGAAACAAACAGAAAGCAAAAGGATATTCTTAAAAGTATATGTTACTGAATAAAGCCAACTTATGGAACTAATAATTGAGATTGGTGCTCAGTCATTGCCTCCTTTTAAGAGGAACAGTTTTTTTTATTATACTTTTTGGTTTAAAAGTGTTTTTTTTGTTACCTCATGGATAAGGCTACGATTTTGTCACGGAAATTGTGAATTTGAATAAAGTCTGAAATCTTGGGAAATGGGTGTAAAAGCACATTTGATTAGACGCTTCCTTCATTTCCTTTTAAATGCACGCTACATTTACGTGTAGCTATATAGGTCAGCGAATGAGACAGCTGAGCGAGCTCTAAATCCTAGTTCATACTTCTGTCGCAGATGAATGCGATACATCAGGTGCAGACAGCTATAAAAGCTGTGCAGCTTTACTATTTTGCTGTAGGAAGGAGTCTTCGTGTCACAGCCCTTTTGGTTACGCAAGTGGTCACAGCTATTGTTCATACTTTAAATAGAGTGCATTCGCTAAATTGGATGCATTTACATTTAAGTGGATGTGCTGAGTTTACCTCTACAAAAGTATCAAAATTTACGTTGTTGGTACATCCTTCCTCTCAACCAACAATAGAGAATTTCAAACATTAATTACAGAGATGCGGGTATGTGACAGTGAGAGATTTTAGGCATTTTAGAATGACCAGTGAAAGGTTTGATGACCTGTTATTAAGGCTGTACGGCTTTCCAAAAAAAGACTCACTTCACAAGATTGTAAGTTTAAGTAATTCTGATTTGTCGCACAGACCTTCATCTCCGACCAGAAATGACGTCAGAGTCTGAAGTATGTACTGTAAGTTTTGTACTCCTAAAATAACATTTAAACTGTCAGTAGTCAAAAGCAAAATTCTTTATGTTATTGTTTTTGGTATAAAAGGTCGTGTGTATGTTGATGTAGCTAAAAATTATTTGGTGACCTTTCGGTGAATTCTTGTTTTTTTTGCCGCACCTCGCCCGAGAAATTTACAAAAAAAAAAAAAAGAATACCGTGCCAAAATCGTAGCCTTACTGAACACGTGATGTCATCACTGTTTTCGGTTTATTTTTTAATTGGTGGAAAGATGTCATTGCATGAAAAGAGAAAACCGAATGCATTACTGTATTGCTTAATCTTAACAAATTTGACATGTGATTGGCTGTGGTGCTTATCATGCATTTAACCGAATCAACTTGGTAAGGATGCAAGAAATAGAAATGCCTGCTTAAGCGGCTGATGAAAACGATACAGATTAAAACAAAAAATATGCCCAAGGCATCTTCTTTGTAATTTTCAGACTCGCTCTTTGTTCAGATTTGAAGGCTACAATATTTCTGTTTTTAAATGCTTCCATTTCACTTTTTCTGTTACTTGCATTTGTTCAGCTTGAGTGTTCTTGGTTAACAGTCCTATGCAACATTCATCTTGAATTTTAATTGGGAGCCAAATAAGTTTCCTATTGTTTTAAGAACTGCCAAGAATTGTACAGGGCATATATAGACCTGTGAATAACTGTCTGTATTTTAAATAGCGTTTTTTTTTCTGTACATTTGAGGAAATGTTTGTTCATTATTGTCAAGCACTGCAATGAAGTGTTCTCCTTTTTGTCTACTTGTGATTATCTTTTTTTCACAAAGTCTGGTTGTTGAAATTTTATGGAAGGTTGTTGTTGAATCTAGTTGTTAAAAGTGGAACAGTTTGTTCATGAATGCGTTCTATATGATGTACATTTTGTTTGTAACATAGATATGTAAATATTTGATTACAGTGCGGCATTTTGATGACTTTGTTTAGCCATTTTTAAAAAGAACTAGAGAATGATGATTTTGTGTTTATCATTTAAGTCTGTTCAAGATCATGTTACTCCTCATTCAAGAATAAATATGATCACTGTACCCGTCTTAAATTATTCATGATGATTCAATAAAACAAATGCTTATTTATTAAATGCTGTGCTGAAAGTTAATGATAGCAGAATTATCTTGGTAATAGAAATAAAATGACTGAAATAACGCATACAAATTCCTTTAGGGATACCGTTTTTGTGTGTGTGTGTGTGTGTGTGTGTGTGTGTGTGTGTGTGTGTGTGTGTGTGTGTGTGTGTGTGACAATATTACCTAAAAATAACCGTGATAACAATAGTATATCAATGTTTCGATGTATTTTGTATACTGGTATGTGTAATTTTATAATAAAACCCTACTGCCCAATACATTTGATTTGGTAGCAAGTCGTAACACATATCGCCACAAGGTGGCACAAGAGATCATATAGTACTGCACTTTCAGTCAATGAAATAAAAAATTCAGATTTACACGTATGTCGATGTGAATAGGGGACTAGCGGTATTTGTGTAATTGCTGGCATGATCTCATTAGATAATTTAACTGTATAGTACGCATCTGACTGGATTAAATTAAATATAAATTACAAAACAAGAAAGAAAACTTTTGAGAAAACGTCGCAGGTGGAGTCTTCAGCTTTCTTTTTATAAGCATTTAACTCTCATGCTTCGGACTTTTATTTATTTATTTTTTTTAAACCAAATTCGGTGGTCTTAATTTAACAAACGCTTGTGTGTTTTGAATGTTTCTTGGTATACAACACAAAATGCAGTGACGTTGTTTTTCTTGTGTTGTGTCTTTTTGTTTGTATAGTTTGGGGATGTGTTTATTTATTCTGGGAAGTGTCAAGTTATTTGAACAATAAAATACTGGATCGCTTGAAAATTAAGGCTGACATTAGGCAATGTCTATTGGACACTCAAGCAGAAGACAGAAATGACATACATACAGTAATTACAGACTATTGAACGGGTTTACCAATCTAGACAAGACAATAGTAGGCCTATATGTGAAATATACAGGCAAGTTATAATTTAATGTAAGTAGACGGTTTGGTAGCAATATGTAGGACTAAAATTTTTTGTGACATCTAAATGCAGGACCGAGCTTTTTGATTCATGCCTCTGAGATTGCGCGGTTAGTGCATGCGCACAACAGAATTGTAGTGTAAAAATAGAAAATGCGTATATTCGCTGTGAATTACGACAAATTAGAGACAGTAAGTCCACAGAAATCTAAATAATTACGTGTACTGGGTAATTAAGCATTCAAATTGATCATTACTTTCGTATACGGTGTGTATTGTCATAAATGTTGAAGCAGATTTTTAATTAAAAAATAATGTAGACATATTGCAGTTAAAAATGAATGGCAGTAATCTTCAATTCACCAATAACTGCACACGTTATCCGCAAAACATGCTATAAAACCGGTACTTCTGGCAAAAATGGTAAAGTCGTCTCCGTGCGCTGAGGTACCTACTGAGTCATTTAACCAAACACACGTTTCCCTGATTAACACAGGTGCGCTTTGTAGAAACTACCAGCACTATATAATGTTTCTTGTTCTTTTAAAAACAAAGAATTTGGTTCGTTTCAAAGACACTGCAGTCTTTACAACTGCAGCGTAAGAGTTGTAAAGGCGAAAGGTCACAAAGGAAATCTCAGGGAGATCGATCGCGCACTGAAGAGGTTGTTAAATCGATTCATTGGATTTAGATTAATGAGACCACTAGATGACGTGTTGCTACCAGTCTGCGTTTTGTGTAGGTAAGTAATTAGTCACAGAAGATAAAGGAGACGTGTCACAAAAAAAGGCGGGCATTGTGGTTTACAAAAAAAAAGTATATTCCAAGACATTTTCCAGTAGGCCTAATTAATGTCTTTATCAGAAAACACGTTTTATTAGGTCCAAGTAAAAAGTAGGTCATATTAGAATTTTTTTCTATAAGAAAGAAAATACTATATATATGCTAGCGTATATACAAATATAAAGTCCCATCAAGCATGTTATTTTTACTATCTCCGATTGTTAGTCCTATCAAACCGCTTCGAGCTGTAAATTGAACCCAGCTCAGTTCTGAATGTGTGCAAAGTTTGCCCGCAAAGTTCGTGCAAAGTCTAAAATGTGTGCAAAGTTTTCCCGCATTATTAATCAATAATATAAAACCAGTGATAAAAAAAACGTTCACTATATTTGTTGATAGTTTGATAAGCAGGTAAGTTGTTTTGCATTGTGTCTCGATCATTTTACAAGAAAAAATGTGGTATTCCTTTCAGAAACGTTATACAGTAGACCTGCTATTAAAATATGCTTATGGCCGCCAGTACAGTTTAGCCGCGCCTGTCAGAATTTGGAAGGTAAATTTTTGGTAGAAATAGAATTTTTTTTTTTTTACACAAAAGCAAAACACATATTTCAGCTCGGCGACAATGCTATTGTAATTAATTGGCTTTCATTGCATTGTGTGGGAAAACTGGACGGTTTTATTGTCGCCGTCTTGCACATCTAGGCCTGCTCAAGCAAAAACTGGACCAGCCGTTAACACAAATAAAGACTAACCAATGAGCAGGCTACTAAACGTTTGTTTTGCACCAAAATGGATTTATTTTTTGCCGTATTTGATTTCAAGTAGTCATCACTTTATATAGATTCTGTAATGACGAGTCACTCGTAAAGACCCCTATAGGAGGCAGATGTAGATTTAAAAAAAAAACAACATTTTAATATTACATAAAAAGATCGCACAAAATATTATACATGGATTCAATGCTGATTAATGAAACTTTCGTTACTTTGTATGACTTTGTTTTGCATTTTATACATTTTATTTGGTGTTTGTACAAATCATTTAAAATATATACACATTTAACTTTTATACAGAGAAGCATACAAAATATATTTCTTTATAAGTTATACATTGAACGTCTACATTTAGTTAAGAAAAGACTTTTTTTTTCAACAATTAAATCTAATGAAAAAACTAAATGTATTTTTGTACTCTTGGTATAAAACTTCCATACAACAGAATATTTGTACAAAATAGTGTACATTTCACAAACACTGTGCAAACACAGCAAGTCAATTCAAAGAAGTACATCCCTTAAATAACTTTCGATACGTGGAAATGACAAAAATGTAATCGGGGTTAATACACAAATTGGGATTTGTCGTAGACAGATATAGCCAATTTTATTGTTCTGCACGTTGTGGAATGCATTGTTAACCCAACTGCTTTTAAAAATATATTGTACCGCGTTAAAATGTACATGTTCATATCTGTATAAGAAATTGAAAGAGTATGTTCAGCTAATTGCATTATAACATGTGCTGCTCTAAGGGGATATCATCTCTAAACACTTTCAAATATTATATATATATTATATATATATATATAAAAGTCCTCTTTATATAAAACACATATTTATTTATTTATTATAATGAATTATTATTACGAAACTGTTATTTCTTCGTCCTCTGATTCTGAGAGGTCTGAGTGTTTGCTTAAGTGTGATGGTGATGATAAATGTGTATCGACGCTGTCGAGGACTTTGTGCTGCGGGAGGGACTGGCAGAATGAAGCGCGGGGACTGTCTCTGCAGAACGACTCCTCTTCCTCGGAGGATTTTTTGCCGACGTCGCTGAGGTCAGGGTGGGGATTCATTTTGGTGGGTAAGGTCTGCTCCCTGCACCCGCCAGAAGAAAGGAGCTCCCTTTCTTTGGAATTCCTCCACTTCATTCTTCTGTTTTGGAACCAAATTTTCACCTGTTGATTTAAAAAATATATATATATATATATATATATATATATATATATATATATATATATATATATATATATATATATATATATATATATATGAGAAAATACATTTAAGGAAGTATAAGGTGTCGTTGACTGAAGTCGTCACGCATTGTGTATATAAAATATTGAGACGGGCGAAGATTCGTTATTATTAGTCAGTCATTTACAGAAATGTATTTGTTAAGGAAGACATTTACCTGTGAGTCTTTAAGTCCAAGTTTTGCAGCCAGTTTCTTCCTGTCGGGTTTGCTGATGTATTTTTGTTTTTGAAACATTTTCTCCAGTGCTTTGCGTTGTACGTCAGAAAACACGGCCCTGCGAAGCATCCCTCTTCTCGGCTTTCCTCTGGCTGCGAGCGGCCAGGAGAATGTGCCTGGCATGGGAACCACTGATGACGAAGCTGTAAAACAAACCAGAAAGAGGACGTTAATTAAGCAATAGCATTGTCTAAAGTGTAAGAAATATCTAACTAAAGAATCACACACGTTTGCTAGTTGACAAAAGGGCAACAACGTTTCAACCATACCTATTTTGCAAAAAAAAAAAAAAAAAAAAAATCCCCTTGATTTTTTTTTCATTTCTTTAAAAACGTCAATATTGAATACATTTTAAGAAAAAGGTTATTAAATAGCACTCAATTTGAATGAAATAGCACGAAACAGCTAATTAGCACATTGCTTGGTTCTCAATGGCATTGGTATGGTAAAAAGGGGAGTATCCTTTTAAGAAAATGCCAATGAAAGATAGAGGTTCTAATGAAGCGTGAACGGTAATTGTGTAGTAATGAACTAACAGAAAAAGACTGAGGACAGGCAGCGAAAGCCATATATTATTGTAACAAAAGAGATTTACACTTTCAAACTAAACTGCATGCCAGGAACATTGGGAGAATACTGATGACGGAGACCTATGTCTGCCCCCAAATCATTTTCATTAAATGAACACGAAAAGCTATTCATAAAGCTCAGGTTGTTTTGCTGAGGCATTCACATTGCTAAGAAAAGAAGCACATTCTGTTATCATTAGGGTGAATGAATGGCATGATATGGCGACTTTACAAGGCCTATTCCCCCGACAGTATTTGTTTCGTGACGTTTTCATAGTTTTTAAACTGTTACATTGCAGCAAAAAGTCATCATTTGTATTTTTTTAAAAGTGTTTTTTTCCTTAAAATATCAAACTAACTCCAAACACCACAATATTTGCAACAGGGATAGTACCTGATATATATATATTAAAAACACATGTAACTATATTATTTCAATGCCCCGATTTATGTTGGTGTTATAAAAATGTATTCGATATTTTCTTTTTGAAATAATGCAACCGTTTTACACAAGATTCAAATTCGACAGCGAAGAGGCCTGGACTTCCCACATACACGCACGGCACTCTATGTGGTCTTGTGAAAATACTGAAACACTGAATAGCCCTTAATAGGAAATTAGTCCATGACTGGTAAATGTCTATCAGCAGCTCGGTAAAGTCAGTGCAAGGTCTGTGTGTGGCTGCCCACAGGGAGCTGACCAATTGGTCATGGTGCTGAAACTTTTGTTAGGTATCAGTGGCTAAGTGCAGTTGCTCTGTGGGAAAACCGGGGCCGTGAAGAGACGCCAACAGTTTTTCTGTGAGAAGGGACCCGCCTCAAATTTGGACCATGTCAATTCCTGCTAATTTGTAGATTAGGGAAACGGTGCAAAATGTCAGCAGTCAGTGCTTGTGCTAAATAGGGCATCAAATTGGCGAGACTGATTCTTGAGTGTTGTACTGCTTCCAACCTCTGAGAGCCTATCCACCCCCTGGATTGGCTAAGCAGTAATAGAATAAGCGTGAAACGGGGAAAACCCTGGAGGTCTACGGCCAAAGGAAAAGGGGGGAAAAGGCAAGATACCTACCTGGGAAATAGGAGGATCTGATGAAAGGGTGGAATGATCCGTCAAAATACGGGAACTGGAAAGCCTTTGGGTGAATGCTGTGAATCAAAGGAAGGGAGGACTCTGTAAATAAAAGGATATGCAGGTTAAGACACAGGAAACATAAAAATGACGATTTTTTTAAAATATAACTGCTTGCACTCAGTTCACTTGTACACGTATTTAATTGGTCTTGTACAACAGCGCTAGAAAGCTAAATGGAAACTATATTTGCATATTACCAAAACATGTTTTGATAATGTGTACACTAATTGTAAGTACTTATTAAACATGAATATGTGAACAGCTTACCGCTTCTCGTAGATGGCGCCAGTATGGCATTAACTCCAAACTTCAGGTAATTGGGGCTGTTATTCGTGGAGAGTGACGTCTGTGAAGAGCAGGTTCCTCGTGTCACGGTGGTGGAGTTGATGACGTGATCAACTGACGCTGTGTTTAGCGTGGTGGCTCCTGAGGTTGGCGGAGACATGCTTGGCGAATGGACAGTCCGGTGGAGATAGCTGGCAGGCCGGCTGATCCTTAGTAGATCCTCTACTAAAAAGCTGGAATGGCTGCCAAAAGCAGATTGCAAAGACTGAGGCAGTGTCAGAGTTGGTGCTGGCCGCAGGAGGCTTGGATACATCGCCGAAGGCGCAAGCACACTGGGTAACATCATTGCAACACCTTTGGGGGTAGTCAGTCCGTAATATACCTTTTTTAAAATGTTCTTTAAACAGGTTTCTTCAGTTAGGATCCAAACGAGTTCTGTACTGGCCCTTCCTACTGGATGGAGGGTTTTATAGTGAACTGCTTAGCTAAGCCCTTTCAAAAGTGACAGCTCGAACAATAAGGTTCAACAAAGTTCTCCACATGAGTTTCTTTCAGCCCAGGATCTGTGCTCTCTGATTGGTCCAAGGGTGCAATTTATGATTGGATTAGACTTCATAAGCAAGCAATAGACAATGTCCCTTTAACAAAGACTGCGTAGTCATCAATTTTGCATATTGACCGCCTCTTTGGAATACGTCGCTGTAAAGAATCTCAGCGGGGTTTTGTTTGGACGCAGCGCACATAGGCTCATTAAAAGCCTATTTTAAATGATTCAAATGTCATTTTGCCTGCTGAATAAGGGAATTATTAAAAGAATCTTCTAAATGTATTTGAGCCCCCGTTGTGTTTACAAAATAGATCAATAAGTATTCATATAAAAAAAGCTGCAGACTATTGAAAAGGTGGTGGGTCCAAATGATTGAAAGTGAATCTGGGTGGCACGACTATTTGGATTAAAAACTAAACAAACATGTTTTTTGAAACAGTTTTACTTAGATTTAATAATTACTTATTTATGACATTTGTTTGATTAGTAACTTTTATGAAACGAATTGAATAGATTTAAAATATTTTAAAACAAACTACAACATGTTAGGCCATATTATTAAGGATGCAATTTGGACCGTTTTTTTAAGCAAGTAAAATAAAACTTAATCTTAACAAAACAAATAATAATGTAATAAACAATGCGTACATTTAATTTAAGGGTTACACATTATATCCACGCTTCATGGTAATAGCTGTACCATTAACAATTACTATTTATAATAATAAATAAATAATACATTTATTTTTCACGAACATGGTAGCAAGTGCTTTTTGGTGTGATGACCTAAATAAATCGATAATGTTCTAGGAAAATTATCAAAATATAAACCCATCATTTTCACTGTCTACATATTAATCGACCAAGTGAA
This sequence comes from Acipenser oxyrinchus oxyrinchus, assembly GCA_030684275.1. Classification (NCBI taxonomy): domain Eukaryota; kingdom Metazoa; phylum Chordata; class Actinopteri; order Acipenseriformes; family Acipenseridae; genus Acipenser; species Acipenser oxyrinchus. The sequence continues at coordinate 28,393,851 of CM060264.1, forward strand.
AGAAGCGTTTTGATTATTTGTTTATTATCATTTGAATATAAATAACGAAACAATACATATTTAAATAAATAGATAATTAAAGCATGTGTCGTTTTTTTGTTGTTCGTTTGTTTTAAGCAACGGTGTAGCCGGAACAGACTTGTTTTAGTGAGACAAACGTTTCTATGACTATGGCTCTTTTCCCGGTTATGGAATATTAAACAGATCGCTCGTCACAGAATGCTTTAACAGATGTGTTAAATATTCTAGGTTTGAAAAGTTCCCATTCATTTCCCTGGCTCCGCGGAACATTTGCAATGAGAAGTGTGCAGCCCTAGCCATGCGGTTCTTATCCTATTAACCATGAACTAACTGTCACCTTCAGCTGTTTTTCTTTCTTTTTATTCAACACAAAGCTTTCTGAAAAATCTTATTAGCCAGCTTTATTTCTATGGACGGTTTTTTGTGCATTATCCCCACGTCGCTGCTTTAACCATTGAATAAAACTGCATCTGTGATTTATATCACATTTGTTAGAAAAAAAGTCTAGTAAACCTCATATTAAACTCAAATTAGAGACTCGATGAATCCACATTTACAAACATTAAAAGCCTTGCGAAAGGTTCCGAGTTCCTGTTATGTCGTCTCCACACCACAAACACCTTTTTTGTTACTAATTCTAGAACAATCGAACTATTCGTAACATAAAACAATGACTACAGTGATACAAAATTATCCAAACAACTACAAATACATAATACAGAAGAAAAAAAATGTGAACAGAGATTAAAATAGGTAAATTATATATATATATATATATATATATATATATATATATATATATATATATATATATATATATATATATATATATATAAACAAACATCAACAAGTACTTAGAGTTCTGTATATTCATCGTATGCATCAAAGTGGTACCCGTGTACCTTAAAATTCACGGCTTAAAATCGACTGCAAAAGCAAATAAGATATGCTTGATTGGGTCCAGCGTGGCCTTAACAACATGCGAATGTTGGGTTATTTAGGGTTAGGCATTGTGATCTCCATTAGGATGATTTACTCGCGTTATACTTATAAATTGGGTATTTTTTTGGGACCCACTGCTGCTAATTTATCTGGTTTAATTAGAATTCCATGTGTGCAAGGCTGGGTCGGACTCATGTTGAGACACACGTGGGCCCGGTTTCTTGTGGTGTGCCATTTATCGAAGAACCAAAGTGAAGAAAAAATGATGGGCATACACAAAGAAGAAAATAAATAGTAAGCAAGAAAACTTGACAAAAGGTTTTATTTTTGATGATCTCCTTAGAAGTTTTCTTTTTAGTCTGCTGTGATCCGAAGCCTATGGGCTAAGACCTGTGACTAACGGTGTTTGACCAGTGCCCGTTCAGTTTTGTTCTCATGACCATTCATTTGAAAGTGGTTATCTTCAAATGTATTTCTTAAAAGTCAACTCATCTGCTTTGTGTCTAGTTTAAAAAAAAAAAGTTGAGGGAAGAGAAATGTTTTTAGCCCTGCGTGTGTCACAAGCAAAGCCAGATAAATCTCCATGAAATTGTCTGGCAGGCGCTCGGAATCAATAGGCATCTTTGCAGCGGCCGGGGAGAAACGGGAATAGAATTTCAACTTATTTGCCCAGAAAATGTCTGTTTTCACATCATTTCGATGGAGAAAAAAAAATCAATACTAAAGTAGTCTAACTGACTGATTAGGGATTTGACAATTTTTTAAAATGTATTTCTTTAGTTGTACAAAAATCATACAAGCTGCACAAAGACAATTTCCCCAACCGTTTCTATATTCAGCTCCAGAATACGTTGTTGTTAAACCACCCGTATTTGGTTATTTTGTGCCTAAAAGCATAGTTTAGTGTTCCCTACACTTCTTTTCAATCAAATTCAACAGGTAAATGGTGCATTCTATAATAATAATAATAATAATAATAATAATAATAATAATAATAATAATAATTATTATTATTTCTTCGCGATACTATAATTCGTAGGGTGCCTTAGTCGCAATATTAAAATAAATGTATAGTCCAAAGAAAATGTGTTACAGGTTTTATTACACAAAGTGTGCGTTTATTTCTTGACGTTACTAAATTAAATAAACCATGCCTTTAGATTGGGAAATAAGGCCCATTCTTGTATCATTTTTCAGCAGGAACCCTCTTATGATCTGATCAGACAGTTATTTTATTCAATCATTTCTCAAAGGCCAGTACTAAATGAAAGTTATGCTGGCTGCTTTAAATCAGAATGCAACACGACCTTCTAGCTATCTTACAGTTAAGTATCAATTTAAATGATGTATTCCCATTTTATATTAATTAGTAGGCCTAAAGCTCTGGGAAACTATATTTAATCATTTATATGCTGTGGGAAACCAAATCTGCTGCATAGATTCTCCAACTATTAAAATAAACACTAATGCATGACATTTGGTTTTACATGAAATTGTCAGCTGTACTTTTGCAAGACACAATTTGCACGAGAGAAGACGAAATTGACTTGCTAGTCAATAGGCTGCTTCAAACAAGCTTGTATAATGAATGTCTTGCATGTGTTTTATTCGCCTCTAGTTAATTAATGACCAACGCATTTTGCAAAGACTAGCATATATCTAGCATTCAAGAACCAACTAACCAACCAAAAACAAAACAAAACACAGCCTCTACTCAAGCGTTTGTAAAGTATTCCAATCCCAGCTGTATTATGTGTTATTAAACTGCAATAGCCTGTGTTGGATTTAAGTACCAGCTAGCCTATTTTGACTGGATCATTGCCTCTAAAGCCGTGGCAGTCATATTAACACCTAACACAACACCTTCACAATTCGCTGCATAAAAAGTAACAGTTAGAACGTTCAAAGCTTTTTTATTCCTTTATTTTGGCCGAAAATCCTTCTTTTGTGCCAATAAAGCAGATGGTTTGCAGGAAATATAGCTTAGCCCCAGTGACCGAAACTAATTTCAACTAGCTTTCCAAGCTTGCCACGTTTGTTTTCCCTTTACCAAATAGCGCAAAACAGCTGGCTATGGTGAATTAAACCCATTAAAAGCACATTTATAAGAAGTCATATCCAAATTGAATATCGGAGCCCCTTGTGCACCTAAGAGGGGAGATGGGTGCATTTAAATGAAAATGTACGAAAACACTACAGTCCTTAACACAGCACGCAGCGTCTCCAAACATTTTACTAAATAGATTAACTTGACCATTGTTTTGCATCACATTTATCAGCTTCATTAAGTGAATGGCTGAACAAATATATTACCCATGCATGAAAAGCCCTTTTTGGGCAGCTTTATTGTGCTCATAGCCTGACAGGTGGTTAACTGTTCATCCCCCCCCTCTCCTCTCGGGCGTACAAGAAAGGAGTTACATATAGCGCACATCATGTTTGGTATAGATTCAAAGGCAACAGATACTCATTACATTCGTTTATTAGCCATATATATATATATATATATATATATATATATATATATATATATATATATATGTGTGTGTGTGTGTGTGTGTGTGTATATATTTTATGTTTAGTTGTTTTATACCTAGCGGTGCGCTTCACTTAGGCCTAATTGTAAACAAGTCGATAAGAACCCTTCTAAACAACATTTTTACTTAATTCCGTTTGGATGGTTTTGAATAGCGTCATTAATTAGTATCTACGATTATGTAACAATTTATATCATATCTCCGGCGTGTTTCAAGTGTTCAGCTGGGGTATTTACAGGAATAAACTAGTTGTCTCTTATCCCAGGAAGAGGTAAAGGTGTGTTCAGGGGTCCTTACCTGTTGCAAATAGTATGCAGTTCAAGTCTTTTTTAAAATTTTTGTATGCTGTATCACTATGCTGTTCCATAAATTGTAAAAGAATACTCTGTTGTTTAGCAAAATGTCTTCATCCAAATGATTGTGTATAGCATACAAAACAACTCACCCCTCTGTTTTAGCCTTGGGCTGTTATTGCACATAGAATATAGAATAAGGCCTACAGACCGTGGGTTGGAAGCCACCACCTTTGTCTTAACATCCTGGTTGAGGGTACAGGGAGTCTATTCTTCCTTTCGGCTTTTTTTTTCTTTCTGATGGTTAATGTCTCAAGACCAGCTGCATCTGTTTTAGAGTTAAATCTGAGGACTGTGGAACATTTAAAGGATTAACAATGCAATAAGATAAAAAAAAAAAAAAACTATGACAAGCATTAAATCGATATTAACTTTGCATTAAACATAGAGCTCCTTTTCAATGAAAAAGTCATATCTCTTTTTGTACAAATCGTTTCAGTCTGTCTTGATTTGAAAGCACCTGTTCTTTGATTTCCTCGCTAAGCCCAAACCAGGCTCCATTAAGAACGTTCTCTTTAATGCCTCGTGAAGTGTTTAACTTGTAAGGGCAGTTGCCGGTATTATTTATAATGTTTTACACACACTGTAATACGTACATTTTAGCGTTTATTTGAATTCTTTTGAGAATATATTTTAGCCGCAAATAAACCGGAACCAAAAATACACATCGTAGTGTAATTGTAAAGTATATAAGTACTACCATTTAACATATTTTGCATTAGATTTATGTTTAATTTTTAAACATCTCGTTTACAGTGCACCTGTGCTCATTTTTCACCGACGAACGTTAAAAGTTATTATTGTTTTTTAACTTTTACATAAAGACAAAAGACGTGAACCCGCGTGTAACGGGTTGCGTGAAATGTTCATTTAAACATATTAGTAAACCTACGGATTTGACGAACAAGTAAACAAAGAGCAAAACTCAGTTCTATTATGTGTCCCACACCTCGTATCCCCGGGGATTAGGCTAAACTAGATTTAGCTAAGAGAAGGCTGACTTTGCTCAATACAGTATTAATGTTACAACTTTTCTATACACTTACAATAGGGTGTTCCTAGGCGTTCTATATAGATCGGGCAGAAGAATAACATGTATTAATTAATCTTATGCAATAGATTTTGAACACATCTTACGGTTTATTTTGTGTTTGTTTGTTGAGAAAACAAGCTATACGTTAGAATACTACAATACACACTACTGTGTAATAAAGTACATAAATATTATCTGTTGCAAAATATTTATGTTTAATTCTTAAATGAAATGTATGGCTGCGCCATAGCCATTTTAACATAAGGCACAGAGGTAACATAAACTTTAATTTTCCCATGCTTTGATGGGTACCATGGTAATCAACAAACCGGCACTTATTAAGTTAAATAAAATAACTAAGTACATTTAAGTAGTACTTTTCTGCAGTAATCTTGAAAACAAATAATCAATTAACAACAATAATCTACAAAGTATATCTCACAACAATTTAGTTATCTAATCCATCAATAGTTCAATCAGCATATATCATTAACATTCCACATAAACTGTATCAATTACTAAAGTGTCTGAACAAATATCAACAATTCAAGCAGAAGATTTGAAAAGTATCTCTATAGAACATATGCAATGTTGGAGCCAATCAAAACCAACCAGGAGCAACGATTTGCCATTTTGAGTTTCCCCTCCTGGCATTTAAACGAATGGAACGTGGAAGGATGGCCAAGAACCAATGAGAAGTTACCCAGACATTGCCTATAAGATGAAATCAATCAGCATTTAATTTTCTGTGCAACTGGTTGATTGATTTGGGGTAAACAGGTCACATGCCAATGTTATTAGTTGTTGGGTTAATACCACCAACAAATAATTTAGAATTTAATGAAGCAAGCATTTTTTTTAATAGGCAGCAGTGCTGGCTTTGAATATCGCATAACGTTTAAACAAAGTTTTGTTATTTAAATAATACATTGGCCATTGAGATCTGAGCATTGACCACACGCATTCAGAGGCATATTAAAAACAATGCCCTTATCTATTGAAAAAACAAACAAAAATTTGTTTCTCTACCACTTTAGTCATAATTTTACTGATAATCTATTTTCTTTGAGTTTTATTTTATATACGCTTATTTATAAATTCTGAAGCAAAAAAAACGTTCTAAAAAATCTGCTTACAGTGTACACATTGTCTAGTCGTTTAGGAAACAGGAATTATATTTATTCATGAACCTCTGTGCTGGTGGATGGTATGTATGCTAATTTGCATAATCTGACATCTAAAGATATTGTTCACCAGCTTGTACACAAAGTTAATAGCTAATTAATACAAAACAAACGGTAGAATAGAAGTAAGTTACAGCGCTCAAAGTCCTTACACATTTTCCAGAAGCTTGTTCTCAAAGACACATGAGCAATTTAAAGTCTAGACAATTGAACACAGGGAATTTACTGCAAATAATAATATTATGTATTGATGTGAATGTGCAATCTTCTGGTTATGTAATGCATTCATTCAGAAGTATTTCTGAGCTTTTCTCTGATAATATAAACATGAAAGTAGCTGTATAAATCTTTTGCACTGGGTTTAACCTTTTCTATTGAAACCATTCCCATTCGCTAGAATGGGTTTGCATGCATGCTGCTACAGGAACAAGACTGGGTGTAAAAAAACAAAAACAAAAAAACCCAGACCACTCTCATTAGTTCTAAATTGGTCATGGAGCTTATTTGCGAATCAATGCAGTCAAAACATTCCAATTTTAATCTCATTATAAATCATATAGCTTCACAGACACAGTAACCCTCGTGAAAGACTTCCCTGCACCTGGTACAGTGTTTAGCCTTGTAAATTCCTTCGATTTAAATATGGTCCCCTGAAACCCAAGCTCAGAGGTGTGATATATAAAAAAGAGAATATTTGTGCCTGTCAACATGAGTTTAAATTAAGGGCAGTGGGAAAATAACAGTGGTTTCAGCCAAAATTGACCCTTGGTCATGCAAATCTGCATCATTATTCTTGTGGACAGTTATAAAAGAGGGTCAATCAAAACTGAACTCACTAACATTCAAATGGCACCACAAAAAAAAAAAAAAAGCGAAAGCATTTTCTATTAGAAGTAAGGCTCTTTAAATCTAATAGGTTGTCCAGAGCTCTATGGAAGCATGATGCTGTTTAGGAATGTTGACGCATCAACACAATATTTCACTTTGTTTTACCACCGAGTTGTAAGGCCCACAGTAAAGCACCTTGTCGAATAGGCTCCATTGAGAGCGGATGATGGGTTGAGTGTGGGGGTACGGTGTGGCAGCGTGGGTGCTTGTTTATCAGGGAGGAGCTGTCGGTTGTTAGCTGAGCCTATGAATGAGGGACGCTAGCATCTGTTGGCTAGGTTGGTATTGATGTGATGTAGCCAAGTAATGGGATTGAAAGCGAGCCATGGTATTTATGTCAGTTCACATTTCGTCAAATGAATAATATGGTTAGCCGTGGAGTAAAGGTTCTGTATTGAGACCTGGGCCTGCAGTTCAGTCATAAAGAACCCAAAGCTTCATTTAATTCAAATATAATTCTCACTGAAGCGTTTACTGATTGATCACTTTGCATAACAGCCTTTGCACTGGGGCTTTTCATTTGGGTTTTTTTTTTAGTTATAAAAGTGTAAGTGTATATTGTAGAAGAAAAGATCTCTTTTTAAAAAAAGAAGGAAGCAAGGTGAGGCAAAACTTTATTTTTTATTTTTAAAAAAGCAACCAGTGACATTTAACTCTTCTCACTATAAAGGAGGAGTAAGCTTGGCAAAAGCAATTAAGCACAATTAAGGATCACTTTTGTGTACTTTGTTATTACCCCCAAACCGATGAGAACCTTCAGAGTGTGGTTACAAGAAGAGCTAAATAACTAATAATAAATGCACAATTGATTACATTATTATCTATGTATCCCTCTTTAAGTCCCATTAAATACAAAGAAAACGTGTACTAGTTTGCCTGAACCTTGCAGGCCTATACTAATGCCGCAGCGTTAAAAAAAAAAAAAACAGGCTCTCTTGGGCCATTGAGGACAAACCCACTATAGTTCTAACATTTTAGATCCCAAATGTTTTATTTATTGCCAAATGAAATGCAAATCCACCTATTTTGTCCACTCTGAAATCTGTTTAGGATGTATGATGCAGTCTCTGCTGGCACTCTGTCCTGATTCCAAGGGGGTATTCCGGTTGTATTAAGTAGCCTGCCAGGGCAGATCTGAGGCATGCTGCTTGTGGCGCAATATAAAATCAGCACGACTATCTCTGCTCTGTGAATACACCTGATTGTGGTGCCTCTTATACTGGTACAGTAAAACAAAGGGGAGGGAGTTCTGTTATAGAGATACAACAGTGGTAGACAGTTTGTTTTGCCCTTGTTTGTTTTAAGATTTAGCTAATTAAGTCTATTACTGGGATGACAATTGGTGATTAGTCCGGTGATTACTGCCAACAAAGGTGGTGGGGGCACCGTTGCAGATTTGATGAACTGGGTATTTTCTAGGAGAGACACAGACCAGGATGCTCAAGATTAGAAAAAGGCTTTACCCAAGTGAATGCGTGAAATGTAATTACCATTGCAGCAGCCTAGTACCCTACACAGGTTTCACAGGGAGCGATCTGCATTGTTCAGACCGGTTTAAGTGGACGCAGTGTTGCATTTTGGTTGTAACTGTTTGCACGGTAGGGGACATATTTATTAGTGTCATTTGATACTTTAGTGTAAGTCGGTTTCCTGACACTTATGAGTATGGGATTGTGTTAAAAGGCAATCTTCCCTAAAGTATAATAGTGTAATGATTAATTGTGTGTTCATGCATCCTTTACATGATGCATCATATGGTAAGGTATGTACCATGTACAGTATACCATGTGTATCTTGATACATGACCAAACGCACCACGTGGCTCTCGAAGGATGGATAAATGCAATGTATAGCTGATATGAATAGTTTTGCTTTTTAATAAAGAAGTTACATACCGGTACTATTTAAAAGAGTTCTGTCATTAATTACTAAAGGATGCTTTTGCTTTTAACAGAAATTAGATCATTCGTAGTAGGATTTTTTTTTTTTTATGATCGCAGCACTTAAAAACAGTTCTGTTAAAAAACTGAAATGAAACAGGAACTTACACTATAACCTGATACCACTACCATCAATGTTTATGTTATCACCCTTGCAGTCTGGAATGTTGTATTAGAATACTCTGTCCCCCAGTATTCTACATTGTTGAGAGTGTTGAGACGTCAACCAAGATCAATGTGGAGACAGTGGTGTTCTCATGTTCTCCAGGTATAAAAATACCCCTAGACCCCCACCCCCTTTCACTGTGGAATCTGTACACCTCCCTGGGCAGCCTCTGCATAAGTGCTTCACAGCTCAGTATATATACTAGCTCTCCATTAAGACCACTCTCTAACAGTCCTTTTGAATTTGTAGATAAATCCCCTGCTATTATTTAATACATGTGGTAGTCATTTTACAGGGCACATAAATGACAGCTGAAGTTATCGTGGTTGCTTTATATACATCAGACCACAATGCAAATCCAAAAACACGGAAACTGAATGAAACAAAAAAAAAAAACTGGAGTGTTATATTTCAATGCGTGGTATGGAGACAAATGGCTTTCTAAATGTTGATGATGAGCCATAATATTTAACTAGACAAAAAAAAAAACTTTGAACTGTAGTAGGGAATGCAGGACAACTGTTTGTTAAATAGTATATATGTGTGTGACACTGGCTAGAAAGGAGCAGCTGTCTGTGGTCACAGTGTGGTTTAGTCGCCTCCTATCGCTGTGTGTTAACTTTAGTTCACAGCATCTTCTTAGCAGCTGTCATGACACTGCTTGGATAATTTGGAACCTTGGGATTTTCTAGAGATTTGAGTAGTAAAGCTGAAGGAACACAAAGCCACTTTTTCAGGAACACTGGCTTTAAATCTGGTTCCAGGAGACCGGGAGACCTAGTTTGAGGCAACTTTGCTGTATCAAACCCCAAGTCTCCCCTGGTGTGTCGTGCAGCGGCCTGAAACCTAGTCTCCCAAATCCAAGATCCAAGCCACAAAGAGGCTTTGTGTTCCCTCAGCTTTACAGTAATGTCAGCAACTTATTCAAAACACCCAATGAAAAATATGAGGAGTAACATATTAGAAACTGAAGTAGACAAATGCTTTGGCTCAGTCTTCTTCCTGCTGCAATACAATCTATACACTATTACAATGTACATCATGTAAAAGTCACTTTTCTCTAAACTCTAACTCAATAATATTACGATTGCACCTGCTTAATTACAGATAAAAGAATATATATATAACCAAGCCCATATATACCTACAACAAATTCGATTGCAACATCATTTCTGCAATGGTGCTCCAGTACAAAAAGATTGTCAAGTGCAGCAGCAAATCTGGTCAAGCAACTGTGTGTACTTTTATGATTTGGCACAGATTAAAAAGAGCATATGCTCTTTTGAACCTTTGACTTCACTAATCCATGGAGCAGATTTTAAAATCTGGCAATCAAAAGCAGCTGGGCAAATTCCAGTGCTTAATATTAACACGTTTGATTTGAGATATAGGACCTTTATCTTCTTTTATCATAGCCTATTTCAAAGGTTGAAAAGGCATTAGGAAGCACCAGAATAGGTTTTACTGCCTGTGCCTGATTGACACTGGGGATTAGACAAGCCAAAATGCCTGCTGACCTTTTGTGGCTATGAAAAGCAACCCAATCTCTTTTGATTTGAACATTTTTAGTTTGCTCAAGCATATTTTTTAACTTGCCATTACCCGCTAATTTTCAGAAGGTAGGTGCAGCTGTTGACATTATTAAAAAAAAAAAAAAAAAGTTAGGCTAGGAATACTAAATAAGTCTTGTTTTTTGTTGTTGTTAGTGGCCTATTAATAGTCACCTGTGAAAACAAAACACCTTTATGCATAAAGCATCATATTGATATAATAGTGTATTTTCTTATATGTATTTTCATTTTAACAACTTAAAATTAATCTAATCAAATCAATCTGATTTAGAGACACAACACCTGTTAATTTTGTACCGTCTGCTCTCAAATCATGGAAAATATCATGTGCAACCCAGTAATAAAAAGTGCTTTTTTTTACTGGGGAATGGATTCCATAATTGGCAAAGAAAGCTGATGATGGACTCTTTGGAGTAAAACATTCTTAGGTGTAAGCCACTCCAAAATCTTTAATTGAATCATACAATAAGAAAGACTTATTTTAGATTTTTTCACAATAAAAAAAACATGAAACAAAAGAAAAAGACAAAATGCAAATATCGATATATGTGTCTTTACTAAGTGTTCTGAAGCTAAGTAAACTGAGAGCGATCAGTAGCCAGAGAGGGGACAATAGATGAGAAGGTGTATGTATAATGAGGAGAAAGAGAAAGAGCAGAGAAAGGCTCCAGTTCATCTTTTTTTTTTCATGAAGTGAACAGCCACACTAGCTCTGTGGTATTTGCTCCTGTCCACAATTGGTCAAGACTCAGGGCAGAAAGGTCCTAAACATTCAGTCAGGACCTTTTGAACTCTGACCACTCTGCAAAGAGAGCCTTTGAAAGAGGCACTTTATTCACCAGTCTGTCAAAATGAAGCTGGGTTCTGAAACCAAGGCTGTAAAACTTGTGAATTTCCAAAAGCACCTTGTATAACCTTTCAAAATTGCAAGCAACTTTAAAGTTCGAAAGCACTTGAGTAGAAAACAGTACTGAATAGCTGTTTTTAGTGACCTCCCATTTCACTCCTTTTCTCTTTTCTTTGTGATTTATGCATCTCCTTTTCTACTGTAAAACATATTGTATTATAAAACATGATATAAGACATAGAAAACATTAAAACATGGTTAACTTGTTAAAAGGTTCGAAATAAACCAGTGTTTCAGAACTGTAAATGCCCTAAAGTGAATTTATAGTCATTTTCTGCCAGAACGTGTAAAGGAAAGGCCTCCAAATTTGGCCTTTGCACAAAACCCACCCAAGAGTGAAGAGGCCTATCTGAACACTAGGCCTCCCCAGCTGCCTTGAAGAGATTTTTTTTTTTTTCTTTTTTCTGAAGGCATTGAATGCACTCTGTCTCTCTGCATACAATGTAGGTGTTACTGCTCTGAGAGAAAATAACAAGAATACTCACTTGAGAGCCAGAGCGCAATCTTAAGGGTTTTTTCATTCTCACTCAGTCATGAAATCATGCCTCCTTCTGATGACGAGGGGAACGTGTACAAAAGCAGGGAGAGCTCTGAATGGCACTTTAGATGTATTACGGCGCCCTTTTGAAACTTGATACCAAATTTGATTCTGAATAAAACATGTACTTTCTTTATGTTTTTTTTTAAATCTACCAACTGCTGTAACAGTTTAGTATATTAATAGCTTAGCAGCTGAGGTTGGAGAAGTCGTTTGCAATGATGCAAATTAGGCAAGGTATGGACAGGTTACTCAATGCAGTTGCTGCTTTTTTTTTTAAATCCGCATAGCTCACATCCTGAAACCATTTTGCATGAGTTACTTTTGGCTTCAGAAGCTTTTTTTTTTTTTTTTTTTTTTTTTTTTAGGTTCGTCAGGACAAAGGGGTTAGTTGCCGGGCTTTCTGTGTCAAATAACCCTTGCTGGGTCAGAGCAAAATGTAAAACTTTTAGGACCAAGGCTATACAAAAGGTTTGTGGGGGAAGTTGTTAAAAAGGAAGCCCTTTTTTCTTTGGGCTGAATGCGATGCAGAGATTAAAACTTTCATTTGAGATTTTGCTGTATTCATAGCACCGCAGACTTGAATAGACCAGAGTCAAAGCCCACAGTGGTGGTGTGCTCTTTTATTCTCTGGCACATTTTGAGACACAGGTTGTTTTGCACTTGAAAGAGGTGAGAGAGGGGAACGTGGGATTTTGACAGCTGATATTGGTCTCTGAGCCCTTGTTAGGGATTTTCTAGTTAACCCTGAGCTCCCATCAGGTGGTCAGACTTCTGTGATTTCTGGACACAGGGCCCAAGAAGTTGGAATTTCATTTCACCTTTAACTATCTATTTTATATAATGCCAACTATTTAATCTATTTTCTTTAAATGTTACCTTACAATCTGTTGATGGCTATTAAAATACAATATAGTTCATTGATAAGCACCTGTGTTAAAGCAACTGGTGATGTTTTTCAAGAGCAAGGCCACAGCATCCACATTCTACACCTGTTCATTTGTGTGTCTCTGGATAACTACTGTTAGTGTTTAGTCTATTTCCCATAAAAAAGACACAGTTGGCATTTTTAATAATCTTATATGATATATAAAAAGGTCAATATTAAGCTGAAATGCAGCTATATATGGGGTGGTGACACCAATCTGAATCAGCTTCAGTTTTTGAATGTCCATGATATATTGATATAGAGGTACAATAATTGAATGACTAAAATATATCAACAAACTTTCATTACAATTTTGTGTCATTAGAATACAATTAAAAAACAAATGAAACATAGTCACTGCTTGCATACAATAATGACATGGAAATTAATTACACAAAATAAATGCAAATTCCCATTATAAAACAGAACTACAAAACTGTGAAAATAACAGTATCAAACACTGGTTATTGTGTTATTCTGAATTCTCTATATGGTATACGAAATATACTTTTTTATATTCTTGTACTTCTAACAACACCTCAAATTTCTTTTTGACAGAATTTTGCAATCATTAAAACACAGTTTGCAGACTGGCTCTGTTCAAAGTGTAATCTAGAATGAATAGCTTTTAATTGCAAAGCAGCCACCAAGTCCCATCTTTCATTTCAAACTGCCTCATGCCTAAGCTGGTGGTGAAATGTGCCATATCTGTAACATTAAAGAGCTTGAGAGCTTTGAAAAGAAGGCAGAGTCTTGTTTTAATCAATATCTGTATCGTTCTGGTTTTGGGTTGTGCTTCTTTGTACTCCCTCAGCAGGGGTGCCCTTGTTTTGCTGCATTCACGAGCCAGTCCCACACACAAGACTTTCACCTGTTGAAAGGCGCCACCAGATTGCTGACAGGAGAAAACACCCATTGTTCCGGCTCGCTTTTATATTCCCAAACAGACTGTAATTTCATCAATTTTTCATGCCTATAGTTGCCATGAATACTTTACATTTCCATGTCTAAACATCAACAAAAAAGAAATTTCATGGCTTGAATTTATCTAAGGAAGAGCTACTGGCAGGCGGAGAAGGAAAACATATACATTGCTAAAAGCAGGACTTGTGTTACAGTTTGGAGAGAACAATGGGGTGACGAGCTTAGAAAATGTTTTACACTTAAAACTCCTATTTTTAATTACTAGTTCCAATGGGCTTCATTTATGGTCTTTTTTTTTTAGAAATAAATACTGTATAAAGTTCTGTAATTTATCTGAATACTGATATTATTCAATGGTGTACCTATTTAACATATGTTGGCCTGAAAGGAGGGTTAAATGGTCTACCATTAGCATAAAATGTAATCATAGTATAGAGCATTTCTACCTCAGTCATAGTTTATTTCCTAATTCTGTGTTGGTTTTTATTAATATTTCTGTTCATATGACATCAGAGAAACATATAGCCCTGCTGTGCTGAATCTGAAGCACTTTACTTAAAGTTAATAGTATGTTTCTTTTTATGCTAAGTTTATTGATGCGAAGTGGACATTAAAGAGTAATTAGCTGGCTTTTAAAACAATATAGTGTTTTATGTTTAAATAATGTACCTAATAATTGTTCTTTTCATTGTTGGCAATGAGAAGAAAAAAAGTCTGTTTCAAAGCTCTTTTCAAAATGTCTGCTCTAGTGCATGGGGGTTTGAGATCTGTCCTCTAAATCACTGCAGGAAGAGATATAAAAATAAAAAAGAACATAACAACAAGTGCTCTGGTTTTTCTGTTCCGTATCACATCATGGATTGTTATTGCTGTGTTACCTGTTTGACAATGTCGGCAATAATCCTTACACTATCAGTGCACTAGAGTGGACATTTTGAAAAGAGATTTTATACGGTTGTCAAGATGTTAACAATGAAAAGAAAAATTACAGATAACGTTATTTAAACAGTTGTAGCAACACGTGGAGACGTGTAACGCTATATTTTTCGGAACCCCACTACTTACTCTTTTAAGATGCACCTTGCCAATATTGAGAGGTTGTCCTTACTGTATTTGGGACCTACATGGATTGCTGTGCCGTATTTAAAATTAAATCCCAATCTGTATTTAAAGATTCATTTTTTGGAAAGCCTTAAACAAAGGTTTTGTAATTTTTCTCATTTCAAGAAAAGGTTTCGCCCACACTACAGAATCGCCCTGCTTTGCACTGTTTGTGTTTTACGTTAAATTAAACATTTCATATCATGTTTTAGAAAATGACATTGCTACTGATACCCAAATGTTTCCAGTAAGAAAACCCCATTCATTTCTGTAAGGTAATTGATATCAGAATGCCTCTGGCTAGATATTTTTCCCTCACTGTTCCCTGCTTGTGCTCTTTTTTTACAACTCTTGTGTACCCTGAAGCTGCTTCACACTGTTATGTTTCAGTATCGACTTCAAGTTAAATTCCTGCCGTTTTGGCAAGCTCACCATCACCTTCATTAACACTGTTACCTGTCCTGACTCAATGTGCACAAATCCGATCTTAGAGCACTGAGTTTAAATTGTATTGACCCTTCAGTCACTGTGTGCGTAATTGTAATATGTTAAGTTTCCTATCGACATATCTATTTTATAATGCATGTATTTTTCAAAGTTATGGCAGGGCAAGTTCTCGAACTCCATAGAGTTCACACAAACTGTTTTACAATTTCAAAAAGTGATTTTTTTTATACCACTTTTTTTAAGCTGTCCAAACATTGTTATTTATTTGTTTGTATGTATAAAATGAAAGTAAAACTTACATTATTTATTGTGCCCAGAATATATCTACAACCTAAAGCACAGCTGTTTGTTAGTTTGTTTGAATCATATGCGCTGGCAAAAAAAAAAGAAGACATGATTGGATATATTGAACCTGACTGATTATTTTTGTACGTGTGTGGGTTTTTTTGTTTTTTGTTTTTTTTTGTAGCCATAGGCACAATGCAACTGTCAGAAGGGAGGTTTAAACATTCTATGAAGCAGACCTGTGCTAATTATTTTTACACCAGTGCAGCAGCACATTTCATTAATGCACCATGCCTTTGTTAACTGCTTTACATTTGGAAACAGATTTAGGTATTAAGTGCCTAATGTCTGGGCCCAGGGAATCCTTTCCCAAATTTGTAACAGTGACCAGAACAGACTGCATTACACTCTCCGAATGGTACACTTTTGCATTTGAATGTGTGAATTATCTCGGTTTCTTAGAGACGGCCACAGCACCAACATCTTAAATCCTTAAAATATTGTCAGCCTCAATGAATGCCCGTGATCTAAGCATATGTGTAATTATTCTGTAATTCTCCCCAAAATATCTTTTCTAGCGTTTGCTTAGTGGATTTTACCCCATTGTAGTGCCAATAATTGTTTCTTTTTGACCGTTTCTTTAAAAAAAAAAAGTAACAAACGAGCCTGTGTGTGCACACCACACACACATTGACAATTTACATATTGACAGTTTCTCCCATCTTTCATCAAAAAGTGCTTGATTTGTTTGAGGGGGCACGTTGTGGTCATGAAAAGACAACTTAAGATAGGATGCATTCAGTGGCGGCTTCTCACAAAAAAACGGACCTAATGTCATGTATAATAGACTTCTACCAAGTCATGTATGCGTAAGAAGCATTGCAGTCTGTCAGCCTTGGAACCTGCTCTGCCTGTGTAAAATGTTGATTGTGTAATGATGTCAAAATCATACGAAAAAGAAGTAGCTTGGATTTTGCAGTGGTCAGGAATTTCATTAATTTATTTCACCTACATTTTTTTAAAAACACTCATGTAAAAGAAATACAATGAATCAAAACCAGCTGATTATCAAACTTTTGCCATAATTATTTTAAAACCTGATTCAATGTTCTTGAAACCATAAAAGAGCAAATCATATTTAACTGCATGCATTAGAACTCTTATGATAACAAGGGGTATCATAAGAGTCTGAGAAGTCACTTGTTTATGCTGTTTTTTTACAGCTATTCAAGCCACACTACATTAACCAAAATCAGATTTTTAATCTAAACTTGTTCATTTATATTTTAGCATTAGTTTTTCACTGTTTTGTTGAATTTTGGGAAGCGACTTTTCTCCAGTGAAAAGCATAAGGCTGTCTTGAGGTCCATTGGATGTTATACTGAATGATTAAGATGCCAATTTTCAAGTATTTTGTTAACCACAAACACATACTGTAGGTTTAAATCTAGTGATTAATTTAGACTATTATTGCAAAACAAACGTTGGTTTGCCTTGCTGATGGTCTTAATTGACCAATGATCGTGACACACCTGTGTCTCAGTGAAGAGGATGCACATGGTTGGGTTAATGGTTTTGAGTGAATCAGCCCAGTCTATTGAGCTGACCAATTTAACAGTCTTTAGCAGTAGTACCCTAGAAAATATTCTGTAGAATAACTTGGATCCAGGTTTAAAATTGTTTTAAAGTTCCATTATTTGTTTTTATGAAGAAGAATTGCAGTATGGGTGTGTGGCAGGGTGAAAGCTCTTTGTGTAAATAGTGTGTGTGGTGGGGGGTGGGGGGCGAGGGGGTGGGGGTGGGGGTAGAGGTGGAGAATATAGGGTTGGCAGGGAGAGGGTTAAAATCCTCCCTGCCAATATACGTGAAGATGTGGCTGGGACCTTAATTGAATAATTGATTCTTAATTAGACACCAGCCACATGGGATAAGGATGGTGTTAGCTGGTGTGTAGGTAAGTTTACACTGTGTGTTGTGGTTTTGGAGAACTTGACCAGCGAAGCGAATGCCCAGCCTCACAGCAATGCTATACTTTAAAAAATATAGTGCATTGGGTTAGTAGCACTGTAATACAAGTATTTAGTAGTAACAGATTGCTAATTCTAGTAGCATCGGTCCATCAGCTGGGAAAAAGGAAGAGCAGTTGGACAGAAAATGGTATACACTTACTTTAAAGTTTTCTATAAGCCTAAAACCCTATATATGGGGTTGCAACAAAGAGCTTGAGTTAATTAGAAAGAAGTGTTGCCTTGAAGAGGACTTTGAAGAAGCTACATTCATCTCTATTCAGAGTTCTTCATTCTAAATAATGAGAGGGGATGACATTGTGAGAGGAGAAGTTTCTTCAGTTTTAATTTGAAACCCAGTTTAATAGATATATTCATTGTATCTAACGGGACAGTCTGCTGGCACCAGCAGACCCATGACTATTAAAGTGCTAATCAACAATGCTTCTGCTTCTGTCACTCTCCCATTAAAAAGATTCTCAAGATGTGAAAAGCGATTGGAAACTTTTGACTTTAATTTGGACTTTGTTCCACAGTTTAAGGGGAGTTGATTGAGTCAATTTAGTAGAATTGTAAAAGCTATTTTAGATAAGAACGTTATAAATCTCTCAAGTAGAATCATCACTTTAGAACAAAGCATCATGCAGTTTAAAATTCTGTGCACAGGTTGCTTTCCAAAAAGTGGGTAAATGTGTCAAAAAAAGAAAGAAAACAAAAGACTATTGAAATAAACTGAATCCAAAACGCAATTGAACAGAAACAAAAAATAAATTTGATTTCTTCACTACCAAAACAAATGGAGTCATCACCATGTTCAATATGACTAGTTTTGAAATTGAAATACCAGTACAAACACTCTAGAAATTGATTTTTTGAGGTTTGACAAGTAACAAAAAACTAACTAATTTAATTGAACACCTCTTTTACATTCTTAAGGTGTTTGTTTCTCATTTTGTAATTCTTTAATGGATTTTCCTCCTTTGAAAACATGAAGATGTGCCCTGATGTAACTGTTTCAAATTTCAAATAATAGTTTAACAGAAATATTTATATCAACCCATGAAAATGGCTGGAACGTTAAGGAGACTTCAACTTGACAACAGCTTGTGGGAGACTAAATCCCCTCACAGAAGGTTGTGTTGATCTGAATACATTCAGTTTTTAAATCCTTCCTTGATCTAAGCTTGCTTAAATTCCCCCGAGGTCGAAGGACTCCTGGGGTCAAGGCCAATAACAAAAGGTGTGAAAATCTGCCTTTTCTCATATTTCTTTGGAGTATACCATAAGCTCCCACATTGCCACAAAATTCGTTAGTAATTATAAAGATTAAAAACAGTAGGTTTCTTGGCTAGATGCTTTTATATCTTTTGAGGCTTAGAACTAACGTAGACTCATCCAGGGTCAAGACCAAAGCTGAAGTATACCCCAAATCCATCGGCACACATTTGATTAGAACATTGGATATAATGGGCAGCTCCCTCTTTAATCATAATGACACTAATATTTAGCTAAAGAATAAAGCAACATTGTACTGTGTATGCTTGTTATTGTTTATATTACTTATTGTTTAATGTTTCTATGTAAAAACAATAAATAACAACAGAATAAAAAACAAGTACATTATTGTGATGTGAAACATTGATATGTAAAATACATTGAGGTAGCTAATAATGTTACAGTACCTACCTATTCAAAAGTGAAACAATACATTTAAGAGACAGTAACGAGTACTTGTTACAGTAACCTATAGAGGTCGCAGATATGACATTCAAGCCCTCATTTAATCCTTCAAAGACAATAAAATTGTCATGAGCCATTTTTTTTTTAAAGTCTTATTTGATCAGATGTTGCAAATTAAACTTTTACTTAAAAAGCTTAAATTGTTGACAGTCTGACACCTTTACATATGTGTGTTAACAAGAGAGAGTTCTGTGTTGGGGATGAATGAGGGACGCAGGCCTAAATGACTTTCAGATTAGCAGGAACAGATGGAAGGGTTACAGTAGAACAACTTTACACAGGAGCATAAAGACAATGTTTAAGTGGAGTTCATTGCCTCTGACAGATACTGTCAATCAAACAGGGCGTCCCTCAGCTAACTGGTAGCCTGTCCCTTTAAAAGACTAAATGGGGGAGTATTGTGCTGCATTGACAGAAGTCTATCTGGTCTCTGTCAAGGCATAAATTACATAGAAAGTAACTTAACTTGGCAACGAGCACAACAGATTGCACTATTTAATAGTCAGTGTTTTGTTGTGTGGATTTGTGAGCATTCATTCATTCTCCTTTCTAATAGATTTTTTTTTTGTTTTGTATGTGTGCCAATAATTAAAAACATTGAGGATGAGAAGAAATGCTCAATGTTTGAATGCATAGCTGTGCTTGTTTAATTTGTATGTGCTTGTGTTGATAAGACAATCATATGAGTCCTTAATGTACTTGTTGAGTATGCTTGATCCCAGTATGAAGAAACCAACATAATTCAAATGAAGTACTGTATCTGCCCTCATACACATTTAATAAAGAATTCGGCAAAGCGGTGGTAAACATCAAGCACCTCCATGACCAGAACATTCGTCAGTCAAAAGGCTCATATCTCATTCATCATTCGATAAGCAACACATCCAATGATCAGCTAGAAAGGGCTTTATATCTTACCTCAATCCATTCATCCCTGTTGGGCGTCAGAGTTCACCTCCTCCTTCCCAGCCTCCACCTGTTTTTTTGGCTTTGTCTAAGGGAGAGGGCTCCCCTGCCAAGGGCTTCCCTACAGTCAGCTTCTCCATTATCAGCAAACTAAACGATGGGCAGGGGTACCTCGAAGGCCAAAGACCAAAGATGTAAAGAAAATATGTTTAACGTAGTATTGTCTTGTCTAAGCTTTAATACACATTGTTCTTTGTATCCCATGAGTTTTCCTGACTGAAGTATAAACATACTAATACATACAGTTGTAGTGGCCTAGAATCAAAGGATATATCTAAAACTTTGTGTATATATATGTCTTTGTTATTATTATTATTATTATTATTATTATTATTATTACTATGTTGCTATTGTTTGTTTTGGATTGGCAAGGAGGGGGTTAAATTCCTCCCTGCCAGAAATACATGTGAAAATGTGGCTGGAGCCTTAATTCGGTAATTGATGGACAGACAGACAGACAGACAAACAACAGCAAGGAAAACGAATGCTACCTATTTTTCAACAAAGGTACTCGTTGTGTTTATTTTTTATATGTATTTTGTGGAATCCTTTACTTTGGCCTTTGTGCCTTTTATTTTGTGTTTGAAAAGTGTGTTAATTACTTGTTCCTTTTCTTTATTGTTGAATAAATATCAGCGCAGCAGCGCAGTTTTGCCCCACAATACCTTTTGTTTGTGTACTTCTTCCTGGTCTGACATCACCCCACAAGCCAGCCTGCCACAATGCAGAAATATTTTTGTGAAGTGTGCCTTTTCAAAGTAGGAATAGCTTTCTGATGACGTCAGCTAATCCATTATGAAAGTCTTCAGTGAGCAAGCCAACAGCAGCAAAATGCAACTGGCAAGCTTGTTTATACCTTCTGACCTGATCTACAAGAACGATTTACATGTTGAAAATCATGGCACAGATTGCTTCTAATGTGTGTTACTGAACTGGCGAAAGTTAATTAATTCTGTTTTGATTGCGAGCACAGATTAATGATCAAAGATACACGATGGACTAACTGGATCTATTGGCATGAATCTATTCTCATCTCTGAATGCTGAAGGAACTTCTGGTTCTTGTATGTTTTTTTGGTTCTAAATAGACTTTATTATTATTTTTATTATTATTTGTTTATTTAGCAGACGCCTTTATCCAAGGCGACTTACAGAGACTCGGGTGTGTGAACTATGCATCAGCTGCAGAGTCACTTACAATTACATCTCACCCGAAAGACGGAGCACAAGGAGGTTAAGTGACTTGCTCAAGGTCACACAATGAGTCAGTGGCTGAGGTGGGATAAAAACGTTGTCCTTTTTGTACTCCGCGCTGAAGAATGTGCAGTATAGGCTTTAATGATTCCTGCTGGACCATTTAATAACACAGATTGAGAGCTGGATCATGCCTTCAACTTGTGATGAATCCTTGGAGGAGAGATTTCTCCATGTGGGATGGAATTTGATCCCGCAGATAGCTCTAGCATCTGATAAAAGATTGCTACTATTGTGGGAGAGTCTAATGGTGCCTCTCCCAACGTGCCATAGGAAGTCAGAAATATACAAACATTTTGATTCAGTGTTTGATTGATTTATTTTTTTTCCAACACAACAAGCTATAAACAAAAGTTAATTTGGTGATCAGCTTGTCGAGATGGAGGAGGTGCTCATCCAGTCAGCCGCTATCAGTAAACACTGATGACCCATGTTGTAGACATCTCCATTCCTTTAACGTGTACAGGTAAGGCAACACTCCAGGAGCGTCAGGAACAGTCAGGGTTGATGACATAGTTTTAGTTTAATTTACACAATTACTTTGTACTACGTTTACATTTTTATAAAGTAATTTCAGTAAATGTAACAAATTAACCAAGGAGAAGATACCGGGAGTGTAGAACCAAAACTCTGCTAGCAATTCCACCAACTCACTCCACTGGCTCCCAATCACCGCTCGCATCCAGTTCAAGACTCTTGTACTAGCCTACAGATGCCTTGACCAGACTGCACCCAGCTACCTCCAGACCCTCATCTCTCCCTACACCCCCACTCGACCTCTCCGCTCCGCCTGCACTAGAAGACTGGCTCTACCTCCTCTACGCTCCCCTGCCTCCAGAGCCCGCTCCTTCTCCACCCTCGCCCCGCAGTGGTGGAATGACCTTCCTACTGATGTCAGGACTGCCCAGTCCCTGACCACATTCCGGCGCCTCCTCAAGACACACCTCTTCAGAAAGCACCTGTAGAACTCCTCTGTTTTTCCCCTGGGACACATATCATCCTTCCTTAAATGTGCATTACTTGCTCTTATCTGCCCCCTATTTTACTGCATGTAATCCTGTACTTCAGAGTACTGTAATCTGCCAAGTGTTTAATCTGTAGTATTTTGTATTTAATTATATCCTGATGTAACTATCACTGACACTGTTATCTGCTATATTATTGAATTGTATTTTGTCACACTTGTACTTGCTTGAACCAAAGTCATTGTATTCATCATTGTATTTATCTTGCTCTTAATTGTATTATTACTTGCACTGAGATTATTGAAATGTAATTGTTGATGACTGTAAGTCGCCCTGGATAAGGGCGTCTGCTAAGAAATAAATAATAATAATAATAACTTTACACATGATCCTTTCTATAGAACTCCATGGGCCTGATTCTCAAAGCAATTTTCACTGTCATTAACACATTTTTTTTTTCTGGAAGGAAAGACCAAACTCAATAGAATTCTAAAGAAAACAGAAAACAACACCAGACTGTTTACAAGCCCCTGAATGGAATGCTTTTTTTTTCCTGTTTGGTAACTTTTTCATTGGATGTTTTTTTTGCAAATGACGATTTCGAGTAAATAGCTTTGAGAATCTAGCTTTTTCAGACAACATGACATGCTGTACATCACAGGATGTGCCTTCTGAGATGTGGTGAAATCAACCTTCCTGCGTGTCAAAATCAATTCTGGCCACAAACCAGCTGTGGTAATGCAACCAATGCAGAAATATCCCTTTTAACAGCAAGGCTAATAGTTAACTCCTGGTCGTTTAACAATGGCAGAGTGAACTCATCTGCTTGTTCAGCAGACTGCAGTCTCTATCTGTGCTACAGAATGAAGACAGCAATGCAGAGCCACTCCGGGGGTAGAGCTTTGTTTGGCACAAAAGCTGTGTTTTTGCAATTCTTAAGGAACAAACGTTCAGTTTCTAGTTGTTTGCAATGCACCTACTTGCTTCCTGAAGAAACGGTCAGAAAGCTGTCAAAAACAACCCTTGTCAATTGTTTGCATTATCTTTCATGTACGCAATTCACCTTACT